>OY728162.1:630929090-631469332 GCA_963277665.1 Viscum album | reverse complement strand
TAGCAGTTGTTATGAGGGTGAAATTTCATGCTCAAATGAAACTGATTCCCAAAGGCCACCTGCAATTCTTTCTATAACCATGATGTAAAGAGATAATCATTGTAGTGTAATTTACCACTGGTTGTGATTACACATTTACTTGAACATTTTTTTGAACATGTTCCTCAACATGATCTCTTTGATGCTAATTATCATAAAGAGTTCCTTGTTCTGGGTTTCTATCATTATTTTTAGAAATATACTCATTCTATTCTCTAATATCTGGCTAAGAAAATTCCGTAGTTCCATTAGCCTTTAGCTCTAGTGCCTTAACTGTAGTGTTCTGATCTATAGTTTTATCTCTTTGTCTATGTCGGATGAAAAGGGCCTCAACGTTTTTTTATTCTAAATTTTCTTCAAGAGGTTGAGGGACATCTCTTACAGATTCTGGTTCATAGACATTATATGTGAATCTTTGTATCTTTGTTTGAAATTCATTATCTATTCAAGATTATGAAACTCCTTCCTCTTATTTTTTTACTACAGTATAAGATCCAAAAAAATTCTGCCCCCTGAGTAATAAAACTATATCCTTGTTGGTATAAACCTCCAATAGGGTACAACTTTTCATTAACTCTACTCAACAATACACCTATCTTTCATAGAGTTCTATTATTTAATATGTTACTATAATGACACTCGGTATGCATTTATACATCTCAAATCAGGCCTCTTTAATATAACAAGAAACAAATTATCCTTCAATATGGATAAAAATACATTCTTACTTCTTCTTAACAACAGTGACGTGTATACCTTATCATGTTTCATGTAAAATTAAACATAATATAAATTATCATCAAAAACATCATATACATGTCTAGATAAATAATCTTTTCAAGCTCATATTTCTTGTTATTATTTCTAACCAAATAAACATGACTAGAACCTTATGGTTATCATCAAGATCATTTATAAGCATTTTTCATATTTGGGTATAGCTGAAGGGAAAAAGTATAATATCCAACAATTTATGTTCTTGATTTCAAATCAACTGAAGATAAAAATGAAAAACCCCATCATGAGGACACTAAAAGACATTATCCATTTTGACTAAAGGGATCTGGAAAAATCCTTATCATTTGACTGAGATATGAAGACATCCTCCGGGTCACTGAAACTAAACCAAACATTTCTGAAGAATTTTATTACATATATATCAAAAATAAACTCAATTTTTATTTTAGTAAAAATAAATTATTGTCCTTGAAAAGATAGATCATGCTTCATAAGAATATTTTTCTGATGGATCGATTTTAAATCTACAACATTTCCTAGAAGAATATTTCTATATGTGACAAGTTGTTTCTCTATTTTTATAGGTGCATCTTAATATATTCTATTAATCATTTACATTTCTAATAATATTATGTTTTAAGGTTCAAATTCTAGAGTTTCTAATGAAAAATGAGATCTATTGAAGCCAAACGGTTTTGAATACCATGAGTAAGGGTGAAATTGAAAGCGAGAGATGGTTTTTTGATGGATTTGGTGAAACTGGTCTAGTTTCTCGAGCCAATTACTCAGTATAATCATTATTTAATTTTTATTTTGAAAATATGTGCTTTCTCAAAAACGAAATAAATTATTGTTTTATTTAAAAAATAATTAATTAACTAAATAAAAATATTAAAACATTTTATACATAAATTAATGAAACAAATCAATAAAAAATAATTTAAAATTAATTATTTCTAACTCCCCCTTAAAAAAAATCAAAACTATCAATGGGAAGTGGTTTAGTTAAAATATCTTTAATTTGATATTATGTATTTACAAATTCTAAATATATATCCTTTTTAGGATCATGATATCTTTGAAAATGATGTATTATATTAATATTATTGGCTCTTGATTGACTTATAGTATTTTTTAAAATATAAATCCAATTCGTATTGTCACATAAAATAGGCATATTATTAAAATTAATTCCATATTAAAGTAAGGTTTTCTTCAACCACAACACATGTTCATAGTAACTTCCAACAAATATATATTCTTCCTCATTTGTAGATATAGAAACTAAATGTTGTTTCTTACTTGATCATGAAACTAAATATTTTCTGAAAAAGTGATAGGTTCATAATGTGCTTTTTCTATCTAATATGTATACTCCAAAATCTGCATCTAAATATGAAATCAAATTAAAATAATAAGTTTTAGGGTAAATTAGTTATTTCAAAATAGTATATTTTAAATATAAAAATCATTTTCACGGTAGTAAGATGGGATTATTTATGTTTTTATTGAAATTATATCACATAAACATATAGAAAACATTATGTCTCATCTTCTAGAAGTAAGATACAATAAACTACCAATCATACCTCTGTTTTACTTGTTATATGTTTGTTTTCTATATTAATCCAAAAAAATCATTACATTAGTACATATTAGAGTTTTATAGGTCTTACTATTTTTTAGTAAAAACTTCATTAATAAATAAATAATTTATTTTTTTGATTCAAAATAATTTTGTAACATCTTTGATAGATTTGAAATCCGAGAAAGATATTTAATTCCCATTTCATACTCATTTCAAATTCATTTTTCATAATATTTTAAATATCATTATAAGGTTTTTACTTATTGAACCAAAAATAATATCATCTATATTTATTTTTAATAATAATATATTAGACAAAATGATTTCTTTAAAAATAATAATATCTAATAACCCTATAAGAAATCATTTTTCCATAAAAAATTATCTTAATCTTTCATACCATGTTCTAGGTTTTTATTTAAGACCATAAAGAGATTTAGTTAGTTTAAAAACTAAATTTGGTTGATGATGGTTTTCAAAACCTGGTGGTTGTTAAATTTAAACATCCTCCATTAAATATAAATTTTAAAAAACTGATTTTACATCCATTAGATATAATTTATAATTATTATGAGTTTCGTAATCAAAATGGATTATAATAGCTTCTAATATAGAAACATGTGGAAATTATTCAACATGTTATATCCCTTAATCCTTGATATATCATTTTTATACTAGTCTTGATTTATTTCTTGTAATTATCACTTGATCATCTTATTTATTTCTAAAAACCAATTTGGTTCCAATTACTAGAAAATTGGTTGTTATATCATCTAATTTTGAAACCTTATTTCAACTTAATTAATTAAATTCTTCTTGCATGTCCATTACCCAACTTCCATCATTTAATGCTTCTTCTAAATTACTAGGTTCCAATCATGATATGAAGGTAGAATATTCAGATATGTTTCAAATATTTCTTCTAGTTCTTACTTATGTATCCATATTTACAATAATATTTTTAAAATTATGATCTTTTATGGTTCTTGAATTTCATGGTATGACACTTTCAGGTTCATCTACTTCATATTGTTCTGTACGGGACTAAATTTCATTTATTTTATTTTCAAACCCATTTTTGGGTGATTCAAGCCTCATGTTGTCTAATGAGTCAACAGTTTCAACTGTTTTTCATTCCTTAAAAAAATCAATTTTATCAAACATCACATAAACTAATTCTTCAATATTCCTTGAATTTTTATTGTACAAACTATAGGCATTAGAAGTATAAGAATATCCTAGAAGTATTCCTTCATAAGAATTTTGATCTAATTTACCATGGTTTTATTTAGTATTCAAGATATACACCTCATATCAAAATACCTCAAAGTACCTCTATTTAAGTTTTCTATTATTACAAATTTTATATGGGATCTTTTTACAAGAGGTATTATTAAAACATTATTAATAATGTAGCAAGATATGTTTACAGATTCTTCCAAAAAATATGTATAAAGGCTATACTCGTTTAACATAGTCTTTTCCATCTCTTGAATAGTTCTATTTCTTCTTTCAAGAATTCAATTCTGTTGAGGTGATCTTGGTGCAGAAAAGGTGTGTTTAATGCCTAAGTTTGAGCAAAAATAAATGAATTCTTGATTCTAAAATTATCCTCCATGATATTTTCTTTAGGGATATATTTAAAAATATTTTTTATTTTGAAATATTATAAAAAAATAAAAAACAGATAACACTTCACTTTTATGTTTTAGAAAATAAACCCATGTAAATCATGAAAAATAATTAGCTAATACACAAACATATAATTTTCCATCCAAAATATCTACCTTTGATGGTCCAAAAAATCTATATGGATAAGATCTAATAGTTTTATTCTGGAAACATTGTTAATTGATTTGAAAGATTATTTATTTTGTTTTCCTATTTGAAAAGTATCAAAAAATCATTAATTATCTAATTTAAGAGTAGGTAAATATGGAACTAGGATTTTCTTAGACAATTTAAAAAATATAATGTATTGAAATTTCCAAGTATTTTATTCCATATCCATGATTCATTTTTCTCAATAGTTAAGAAATTCAATTTTTTTACAGAAGGAATCAATATACATGGTATGAACATTTTTTGTTCTAGTTTCTTTAATTTTAAGAGATTTAAATTTTAAAATGAGATAGAATTATTAGAAAAATCATTATAAAAACCATTATCAGGGAGTTGATAAATACTTATCATGTTGTGATTTACCCCATGAACACATAGCATATTGTTGATTGAAATTGAGTTTAGTTATCCAACTGATCAAACTCTAACTATCTATCCTTAAGAATTGACTCCAAATGTGACTAGTCCTCCATCTAGTATTTCTAGTGTATGAAAATTGGAAGAGTCTCCACTTATGTGTCTTGAGTAGCCACTATCCACGTACCATATAAAATTTCTATTCATGTGGAATTTTTACTATAAAAATATTTAAACAAGATTTTGTTTTGGTATGCATATTTTCTTGAGTCTAGATGTGTCAGCAAGAAAAGAGATGGGAATACAAATTTTCATTATTTTACAGAAATTTACATTAATTTATATAGATATGATTATTTGGAAACAAAATCATTTTTAATTCAACTTGACTGAATATTTATCAAACAAAATTAGTTATAATAATTTTCTTTTAATTCCATAATATAAATAGGATTAATTTTTAGAACTATGTATGAAATAATGTTTATATAACTTTAAATTTTATCCTTTGATTCATATTCTATATTTTTCATTTTTAATAACATTTTTTCAAAGGATTTAATTAAGATTTTTTTCTCTTTTGGTTGATATACTAGAAATACTTTTGAATGATTCCACCACATCCTGTAATTATTTTATTTTATTTTGATTTAAAGTACACTTTATGGTAGTTTTGTTAAATTTTTCTTTTAAATCGTGATATTGTTTTAGTATCTCACCTTTCTCGCATAAAGCGACATTATGAATATTTTCTTGTGACTTTTAATTTTTTTTAATATAGATTAATATTTTTCTTCAATCATTGAGGAATAATAAGAAAAATTTCCACTTGAGAATCTATCAGAATCAGAAGTAGAAGAATAATATGATTTTACCTCATCTTCTTCCTTGTCCATAAAGTATATGTTTGCTTTTGGATATTTTGGATATTTTTTGAGTCAGATTTGAAAAACATGTTGGAGTATTCAGACATACACCAAGATTCATTTATATCTCTTTTACCTTTAATATAATAATCACATTTATTATTGTTTTTCTTTTCCATATTTCTTATTTATTCTTTTAGATGTGGGTTATCTAGACTTATATGATACATCTATTTGAATTCATATCATCCTACTTCTTTGGATATTTTTTCATATTTAATAGATGATTTTTTGAAGCCTCTATTTTCCCTATTGAATTTACAAAATTTTCTAGCTAACTGGGACTATTCCATTTCAAAATCTGAGTAATCTGAATTCTTTTAGATTTTTACATCTTCTTTCAGTTTATTTTCTTGCTTCTATGATTTAACATTGAGGGAAGTGTTTTCGATTTTTAATATAGTATGATCTTCAGCTTCATCATGTATATATTCATCATACATCATTAGGTTTCTGATCAATTATTTCTTTTTCAAATCATTGACTTGTGATGATTATTTTATAGTAATAGATATTCCATTCCATTTTGAGGGTAGTACTCTGAGTACTTTTAGCACTTGATCTAATGGTGCAATTTTGGTTCCTAAATTACCAATATCATTGAATATTTCTTTTAGTCGACCATTTATATGGGAGATGCTTCAAAAATCATATTCTGATTGTTTCAAACGTCATTTTTAAATTATCTTACTTTAATTTTCAGATATTTTTAGTTCCTTCATAAGAAAAATCAATCTTCTTCCACATTTCATAAGTAGTAAGTCATTGAGATACCTGAATGAATTTGTCAAGAACAATTACAAAAATAATAACAATCATTACTGTTGAATTGATTTCATACTCAGCATCATTAGTTAAATCCAATATTTCTAGTTTTTTAGGAATTTCATATGGAGTAATAATCATCATATATACCTCAAATCCATGATTTTTCAAATATATGATCATAAGAGATTTTAAACATACATAGTTATCACCATAAATGTATGTATAATGTATCATTGATATACCTTCTCTATGATCCTCCATTGACTTTTGTATTTCAATAGATTTTATACTTTTGAGATTTCTTGAGCCTATCTTCTTTATTAAAAAATAACTACTCTAATACCAACAGTTAGTTTTCAATAATTATGATACACAAGAGTCGAAGAAGGTGAATTTTTTATTTTAAATAATCATGGTAGGTATTGAATTTTGGATTTCATTTTGATTTTATGAAGATATGAAGTATTATCTTTTGTATGTAGTTTGAGTATTGGATAAATAGTAAATAAGAACACAACAATGATTATAGTGTTTTAGGGAAAACAATAATCCCTAATAAACTCCACTAACACTATCTCTATGAGATTGGTGATTTTCAATAGAAAGTTCCTCTTATCACAGGACCTTCAAAAATGAGTGTAGGAAGTTGAAACATTTATAATAAGGATTTACAGGGCCTTCTTGTTCTTTTATAGGGAACCATAAAACCACATCTTAGAATAGGAAGCTGAAATTCTACCACCAATGACTCTGAGGAGATGAAACTTCAATAAATCAAAATAGTTTGTGTTAGCCCATAGATACTGTTGGAGACTATCTTTGACTATAATGGTTTTAATTTTCACAAATCATGTTAGATATTATCATATGTCTTACCTCATGTCAGATCGTAAATTATGTCGAAGAATTATCTTGAATATAAGATCATTTCAATAATATAACAATTTTATGTATTTATGTCTAAACAAGCTTATAACTAATTATCTATGTGTATATAGGGGTATTAACACTCTCTGGCATTGCTGAACTATGAGAAACATAGAACACATAAATTTATCTAAGTATGAGTCACTGACACTGACAGATAGATTACACACTGAAAGACATATTACTCACTGATAGACAGTTCAAATAGGCATATGCTCTAAGTGTGTGAAGCTGACACCGTTGGAATGACTCACCAATGCAGACGACTCACCATTTAATATGACTCACTAACACAGACAACTCAATGTTGCATATGACTCACCAATGTAGACAACTCACTGTTTCATATGACTCACTGACACAGACGACCTACCGTCATCCCAATTGACCTACCATTGATGGTGCTACCGACGCAAGGACTCACCATCATTTGAAATGAGTTACTGATATATCAATTGTCTCACCAAAATAAGGAAGTACTCACCACTAAAACATGTCACTGATGTAATGAGTCACCGATGTATAGAAAGACTGATAGAATGACAAACTGATGGGTTGAGACACTGACAGTTTGAGACACCGACAGAAGGAGTCACTGATTTACTATTTAAATATTCATTTATTAATATTATTTCTAACTATCATATTTGTGTCATTTAATGATACTAACATATTTTATAATCCTTTGTATGAATTTTAGTAGAAAGTGTGAGGTACGATGAACCTATTCACATGGAATGTACGTACTTTTTTCAGCCCTCAAAAATAAAAAGCTTTTTAAAAGAGAGAATACGTACATAAGAAATAGAGAAGTGGTGCATGACTGTGAGAGATAGATATACTAAAGAACATCTAAAACTCTCATGAAATCACTGTGAAATCAAGAAAAAAAATAAGAACACTCAAGGAAATATCAACCGAGCTAAACATCAAATTGGAAAACTACTTTAGCATATATTAGAAGGAGAAGAATATACCTACAGAACCAAACTTGTACCCAAAATCTAGAATACGACACTCTTTTTGTGTCAGATTCTAGAAGAGGACTCATAAATTATCTCAGATATATCCGAAGAGTCAAGATCTGCATCTCAAGACACACAGATCCTTCTACATCATTTCTAATACTTATTTTCTCTATCATGTTCATTTTTACATACTTTTAAGTAGTGTGTGTATATTTCTGTTATGCACACACTGTCTCATGTATCAAACTGAAGGATACAAGATATCCTTCCACTCATATCACTTTACATATTTTTACTCCCACATATAAGTGTGGGAGTGTTCCTCGTGTGACCTAGTAGTTTTTACCCAGAAAGAACTGTGGTAGAGGTCTTGTGACCTAAAAAACTTGTGTGCTGTTTTGAACCCCAATGCAGGGTGTGGATCAAACTTTTTATTAATTTAAACTACTTGGTGGAAGGTAATCACCATGTGGAGAGTATTATGTCTCTACTTGAGACTAAACCTCTTGTTTTATTTCCACTTTGTTTTTACCTTTTAGTTTTACTCTATGAATCACATATTTCATAAAACTAAATTGAACTCTAATAGTTAGTCTTAGAAATTTTTTATAATAGTATTCACTTATTTTATTAGTTTAAAAAGTTTTATTAATTATCAAATTGATAAAACTGAGAAATAATGAATCTCTTGAGAAATTAATCAAACAGATAAGATCTTATAAATTCACTACTTTCTAACTAGGAAATTTAATTTTAAATATTTGGTAATTTCAAATAATACATTTTAATATAAATTTTTATAGATACTCAATTCACCCCCCCCCCCCTTGAGTACTCTACTCTGACCAACATTTGGTGTCAGTGGTTTTAGGATTTTTTTGTTTTCAAAGATTTTTCATATATATTCAACTATGATTTTAGTTTTATTTCAAAGAACATCAAATTTCTGTTAATAATAATTTTTTTTCTCTTTAAAATCGTTCTAAAATTTTTATTATGGATAATAGGATGGAAGGTTCTACTACCAATAGACCTCCATTATTTAATGGAGAAAATTATGCACAATGGAAAATTAAAATGAAAATGCAGTTAGAAATTATGGGTTTTGAAATTTGGTCTTCAATTGTATATGAGTATAAGATTACTATTGTTGATAGAACTACTAAGGATGAACAAACTAAGACTACTTATAATAATAATTTCAAAGCCATGAACTCTTTATATTGTTCTTTATGAGATGAAGAATTTAACAGAATTTATACATGTAAAACAGCACATGAAATTTGGGATACTTTATTTGTTTCACATGAAGGAACCTCTAGTGTTATAGAATGAGACTTCATAGATATACTATTAAATATGATAACATTAAGAAAAATCATGATGAGATTATTTCAAACATGAATCTCAAGTTTAATGAAATAGTGAACACTATGATATCTCTGGGAAGAGATGTTACAGCCTAAGAAATAATTATGAGGATTCTCATATGCATACCTAATAGATGGAGAGGAACTTCTGTCTCTATTAGAGAATCATGTGACATCAACAAAATCCTTGTCGAAGGACTCATTGAAAAATTTATAATGTATGAGGAAGAGTTGAAAGCCAACAAAGAAAAAGAAGATGAAGCCAAGAGAAAATATCTATCCTTCAAGACAAAAAACTATAAGATTAATGAAAAATAGAAGGTAATAGCCTCTGTTGAATGCTCCAGTAATGATGAATCAATATCATATTGTGATAAAGAGATGGCTCAAATGGACGGAAGATTCAAAAAATTCTATAGGAAGAGGATGTTCTTCAGGAATATCAATTATAAAGTAATATAAGATAACAACGACAACTGGAAAAAGGATCGGAAAAGAAATGAAAAATCAGAGGAGATTGTATGCTATAAATCTATGTTGAGAGGAAATGTCAAAGATGACTGTTCAAAATTAAAATACAAAAAGAAGAATGAAAACAAAGTCAAGAAGTATAATAAATCTTTGAAGTCCACCTAGAGTGCCTTTGATGATAGATCCAGTGAATCAGAATCTTCTCATGATGAGAAAGATGAAAATGAAAATATGTGTTTTATAACAAACACATCTGAGGTAACCGTAGAATCTCCTACACACAATTCCTATTATTCTGAAAATGAATGTGAGTTTAAAAATATGACAAGTGATGAACTATTTTAATACTATATATTGTTGGAAGAAACTTGTATTAAACTAAAAGATAAATATAAATCTTTAAAGAAACAACATGCTCTTACAGTAACTATTATGTCTGAACTTACTACTGAAAAGAAAAATAATCCTTAACTACTCAAAGACAAAAATGAATTATAATTGTCAAATAAGAAATTAAAGAAATATCTATAAAATCATACCAATTGAAAAATAATCTTACTCAAACTCTTGGTAAGTAGGTATCTCCTAAGTGCACTTATGGTATTGGATAGCTGTCTGAACAGAGAAACTTATCTAAAAAAAATTTGTAACTAAATCTAGAAAATCGATTCTTCTACCTAAAATCAAAATTCTGATGTTAGTTCCAGTTATGGAAAATATTTTACTACATCTAGTTTTTATAGACTATATGGAGTCTATTCTTCAAAAATGTTACATAATCCCTATAGGAAACTCGTAAGACAAATGTGGGTACCTAACGCATTGATTTCTAATGTCACTAGACACAAACAAGTCTGGGTACGAAAATCAGTTTTTCTTTGATTATTTTGTATGAAAGATCATTCAAGACCTTCTATAAGAGCTTATGGTACATGGATAGTGGATTTTAAAGACACGTGACATGAGATTATTCAATTTTCAAGAACGTAATCAAGATTAATGGTGGATATGTCACCTTTTGTGACAATGATAAAGGAAATATATTTGTCTTAGGCCAAATTGGTTACACTAACTCATTTTTAATTTCTAAAGTACTTTTTTTGATGGATTGAAGTATAATTTTTTTAGTATTTCACAATTGTGTGAGAATGGATTCCTTGTTAAATTTGAAAATTATTCTTGAAATGTTTTCAACTCTAATAATGATTAAGTATTTTATTCTTTTAGAAATAAAAATTTATATTTGGTTAACTTTGATTCTTTAGTTTCTAAAAATGTTTCTAGTTTAAGTTCCTTTCATAAAGACTCTTAGATTTGTTATAGTATATTAGGACACTGAGATGTACTCTATCATAGAAATATTAACATAAGGGGACTAATCTAGGATCTACCAGAACACGAGTTTTCAAATGACAATGTCTGCAATACTTGTAAAAAGGGAAAACAACACAAGATACCATTCAAATCAAAGAAATAAGTTTCAACTTCAAAACCATTAGAGTAGGTTCACATGTATTTGTTTGTACACACTCGATATTCCGGTTTAAATGGGAGGACCTATGTCTATGTTCTTGTGTGTGACTATTTTAGGTATAATTGGACTTATTTCTTAGCTCACAAAAGTGATTCATGTACTTACATCACCAAGTATGCTAAAATAGTGGAAAATCTAAGTAGACTTAGAATAAAATCATTAAGAAGTGATCATGGTCTTGAGTTTGAAAGTCAAGACTTTGAATCATTTTTCTCACACAATGGGTATAGTCATATCTTCTCTGCCCCTAGGACACCTCAACAAAATGGAGTTTTGGAAAGAAGAAAAATATTATTACAAGAAATTTCCCAAACAATGCTTAGTTAAAATGAATTACCTATTTACTTTTGGGTTGAGGATATAAATACATCTTACTAAATAACTAATAGAGTCTTAATTAGACCAATCCTCAAGAAGACTCCTTAAGAGTTTTGGAACAATATAAAACCCAAAGTTATTTATTTCAATGTTTTTGGTTGAAAAGTATATATCCTTAATACAAAGGAAAATCTTAAAAAATTCACATCCAAGAGTGATAAAAGAATATTCTTAGGTCACTCAACCTCTAGTAAATCCTATAGAGTCTTTAATAAAATAAACAAGTGTGTGGAAGAATATGTACATATTAAATTTTATGAAACAAATACATATGAACCTAAGACCTCTCTATAGAACCTTAAAGATGATATGTCAAACCTGGACATAAATTAAAAATCATATAATCTTCCTATCAATAAATATGTTAAATCAAAAAGTTCTATAAATTCTTCTGAATCTGAACATGATGAACCCAAACCTATAGATGAACTAGAAGTTACTATCCCCTTCTTTTCAAGACCAACTAGAACTCTCAAGAACCATCCTTTAGATGTTGTTGTTAGAGACTTAGATAAAGGGACACAAACTAGATCTTCTCTTTGAAATAAGGTTGAACCTCAAGCCTTTTTATCACAACATTAACCTGAATACATCAATGATATAATTAATAATGATTTTTGGGTGATGCCTACTCAAGAGGAACTTAAACAATTTGAATGACATAGAGTTTTGAAACTTGTGGATAGACCCAAAGACACCATAACCATAGGTACTAAGTGGGTGTTTAGGAACAAAGTAGATTAATCTAGTAATATTGTTAGAAAAAAATCTAGATTGGTTGCACAAGGTTATAGTAAATAATAAGGAATTGAAAATGAAGAAACTTTTTCACCTATTGCTGGACTTGAAGCCATCATAATCTTGATTTCTTATTCCAACCATCTTAATTTTAAACATTATCAAATAGATGTTAAAAGTGAATTCCTAAATGGTTATATAGTTGAAGATGTTTTTTTTAAAAACACCATCATTTTACAAACCCTAACATTCAAAATCATGTTTTCAAATTAACAAATTCATTATATGGTTTAAAACAAGCTCCAAGATCTTGGTATGATAGATTAAGTAGTTTTCTTATTTCCAATGGTTTTACAAAAGGAATTTCTAATCCTACTCTTTTTATAAAACAAATTTATAAAGATTTTTTAGTTGTTAAAATCTATTTGGATGAAATTATTTTTGGATCTCTAAGAAATTCTTTACGTATTGTTTTTTATAAAATGATGAAAATCGAATTTGAAATTAGTTTGATGGGTGACCTCAAATTCTTTCTCAGATTTCAGATTTTTCAAAATGAAGAAGTATCATCATAAATCAAGGTAAATACACAAAATATATTTTAAAAATATTTTGCTTTTATTGAATTAAAAGTAGTGACACTCCAATTATTACTACTTTTAAGTTGGATCTTGATGAATTTGGTAAATTTTTTGATAAAAAAACTTACAGAGGAATTATTGGAAGCTTTTTCTACTTGACTGCTATTAGGCCAAACATAATGTTTAGTATGTATATGTGTGCCTTTTATCAAGTAAATCCCAATGAATATCACATAAATTCTATTAAATTAATTTTCAAGTACCTCAAACATACTATATATTTAGGTTTTTTTACCATAAATAACAATCATTTGATATAGTGAGTTATTCTGAGGGTGATTTTGGTGGATGAAAGTTAGATAGAAAGTTCACCTCTAGAACATGTTTGTTTCTGGAAAAGTATTTGGTTTCATGGTGTAGAAAGAAACAAAATTCCATTTCATTTTCTACTGCTGAAGTGGAATACATAGTTGTCGGTTACTATTGTGCACAAATTTTGTGTATGAAACACACTCTACTAGACTATGGATATCAATTTAGACATGTACCTATAAAATTGTGACAACACAAGTTCTATTAAGAATTATAAGAACCCAATTTCTCATTCTAGAATAGAACATATTGATGTAATAGATAACTTTTTGAGAAATCATTATCAAAAGGATGATATCCCTTTAGAATGTACTGGCACTGAATATCATCTTGTGGAAATATTCACTAAGCCACTAAAATCTATGTGAATAAATTACATAATAAATGTTTTATGAATGATAAATTAGTAAGACCATGTGTTTCCTTTCCTTTGATCTCTTTATGTGAAGTTGTCACAGCGACACCATTGTCATGCCGACACTGTTGTCGCACCGACACTATTGTCATGCCGACACTGATGCCTTTTCATGTCGACACCATTAGTGTTATACAAACTCTATCATTCCGACTCCAATTACTCACTATTTATATATGTTTTATGTTATTATTTAAACAACACAATTTCATTCATTTTGTTGAACCCGATTCAAAACTTCAAAATTGTGTATTTTCAAAATCCCTATATGCTATAAATTGAAATTGATATACTCTAATCATTTACTGGTACTCTCTCTCGGTTGCCTCTCTCTATCTTTACTCCCGATATTTCAACTTCTGACCTGTAGACTGAACTAATTTGAATGGAGCGTGTGAAGTGATATCTTGAATATGGTGAGTCTCGTGCTTCCAAGAAATAAAAAGGGGAATCGAGAAAATCATCATCTTATGTAAATACTAGTCTAAAAAACTATGTTGTAACCTCAGAGAAAGAAGTACTTGTGGAATGGCTCTTAGAGAGAAAGTCTTTGTTCTTGAATGTGCTGCAAGATCAAGGATGTCTTGACTAGTTCTCAAACAATGACAGAGTTTTCTATTTGAATCTAGTACATGAATTTTACATAAATTTATAACTTTTGTTGTAAGGAAGTGTTTTTTCTTATGTCAAGTCAATTGTAAAAGAGAACAGAATCTCATTATCTTCAATTCATTGGTCAGAATTTCCTGAGGTTCCTCAAAAAGGAATGTTTGATGATTATCAAGTAACGTCTCCACCTAAAAGTGAATTATTTTTTTAAGACAACTCTGAAGGAGATAACTAGAAATGAGGAATATAGGAGACCCATTGCATTATAATTAAATGGTGAGTGTAAAATTTTATTTATGTTTCCTCAGTACTATATTTTTCCTCGGAAATGGGACTTTTCTTCTATAAAGTATCATGATGTATACTTGGTGTATTATCTATGAAAATGAGTTAAATGAAATATTTATAGATATCTAATGTTGCACATAAATGAGATGATAATACCCGGTTGTAATCCAAATTATATTTTTTAATCCAAAATGATTTCAGAAATGTTAATGTAGAAAGGATATGTAAGTGAAGTTGATGATGTAGTAGTTACTGAATGTATTGGTTTCTTCTTAAGTTCTGACATCTGTAAGAAGAAAAGAAATTAACTATAACCCATAGATAAAGTAATGGGTTGGTGATGAAGATAGAATTTATGAGAAGTTAAATCTAATATATCATCCCATTAGACCAAAGAATATAGTGGATCCTGGCCTCGGTCTGGATTCTCAAGTGATTTATTCTTCAGATGGGGAGGACGAGCTTGTTACTCCTATCAGTGATGTGGGACAACCAGTTGATAATAGAAGTGACCAAAACACAACTGGACCGACAAGGAGAGTTTCTATTGGACCTCCAAGCCCACATTTGGTCATACCTTCTCAAGAACCTATTCTCAAATCTATGGAAAGTAAATAAATAGAATTTTAAGGAAGTATAGAATATGCCAGTGAATCCAGTGAAGAAGAATATAAATAATAAGAAGCTGATAGTGGTGAAAGTTTTTCAGAATAAGGTAGATAAGAAGAAGATGGGAAATTTGATGATGAAAATGGAAATGATATGTATGAATATGGTGATAATGAGGAAATTATTGAACACGTCAGTGATAGTGAGTTTTTTCATCCTGATGGAAATCTAGATGTTGTTAGTATGGATATTGATGAAACAAATGTATATGTTGAGGGTGTGGTTCAAGAAGAAAATATTTGTCTATCCAAACTTTTTTCTCAAGTTTCATATACTATAAAAAGAAGTCAACATAAGGAGAATAAACCTATAAAGGAAGCATTGAGTGAGGGGGAGAAAATTTCCAATAAAGATGGAACTTAGGGGGAGCCTCAAGAAAGTGGAGCTCAAGCTGATGAGGAGAATCAAATTGGTAGAGTAAGTCTTGATACTCTTACTCTAGTGAATTTTGATATTATGGATGAATGGGTGTGTAATCTTGGGTATGTTTCATTGTTATTAGATTATGAATATTCATATGATGACGTTTTTTCACTTAGTACGAGGGAACCAGTGGTTGGGACCTCTTCTAGTGACTGTGTCACTAAGGCTGATTTTGAAAACTTCATGTAAGGCATATGTTTCTCTATAAGACACTTTGTATAATATTATAAGATATATGATGAATCCATGAGAGATAACACTGAGCTAAATGACAATTTTAAAGCAATTAAATCTATGGTTGAAGGTTTAAATCAAGATGTAACTTCTAGTTCCACTCTTTACTTAACCAGTGTGTATCAACCTGACAATACTTCAGTTTCCAAGATGGTGATAAAATAAATTCATACAAATTTGATTACTACTATAGAAACAATTATGACAAGAAACATCAATCTCATGAATGATATGAATAAGTAAATGACTAGCATCAATTAATTGACCACCGAAAATAGGAATACAATGAAAAGTGTCATGAAAGGACTTGAGAATCATGTTTCTCATTTTAAAGCTCCTAATTTATCGAAAATGAGAAAAATTTTAAGGAACTTTCCTCCTCTGTTGTTGTTCAACCTATGCTCTGACTATTCATCCTTATCAGTATATGGATCTTTCTACTGTAAGTTCAGTTTTGAAAGAATATTTGCAATATTTAATTGCTAGCATGGCCAAGGTTAAGGACACTTCGGATAAGGTGCATGACCATGTGAAGTATTATAAAATAAGTGCTTCACACACTCAGGAAGAGATGACTAAAATGATTAGTTATTTTTTTCTCAAACCCCTTTATAAAGGAATAGATGAACGGTCTCTTTAATTATTTGGCCACCAATATTACTATTCCTCTAGTGAAGAAAGATTTTAAGGATCAGATTCAGAAGTTTAGAGAATTAAATCCCTTTTGGACATGTTTATAGAAAATAAATACTATTTTGGAAAGACAATGAAATACGGTTGTGTGATGATTAAAGAGTTCATCAAGCTATCAAAACCATATCTCCATGTTCAAAGTGAATCCATTATGGTGCCTCCTACTGAACCACTTGGCCTTGTTCGTTCAGTGCCTGACAAAGCTCATATGTCAGTTTCTCATGATTTATCTTAGATCAGACCCATCATTATAGAGCTTGTTCATCCTCGACGTATCTCTCAGCATAGACCTACCATAGCTTCTACAGTACCTGATGGTGTGTCTCTACCTGATCTTAAAATCTATTCAGACCCTCCTATTTCTCATCCTACTCCTTCTAATGAACCATCCATTGATCCTTCTGATGAGGGGAAGGAACCCCTTAACCCTGACAGGTAGTTTAGATCATTCTCTTAGGGGGCTACGTACTTGATTTGTTTTTTTGACTAATGCCTTGTAATACATTACACTTCCTCATTAATGGAAGTTTTTTTCTTCTCACATTTCTTTCTTATCTCTTTTAATATCTTACTTTATTCTATTCTTTTTGTGCTCCCTTTTCTCCTTTTTCTAACCCCAAAAGTGGGAGATCTTTAATAAGAATTATTAAAAGGTGGATAGAATTATTAGTTTTTATGCATTTTTATCTCAGATAAATTTCAATTCCTATAGTGGGAACTCATAATCTGTTTGTTTACATTAATAATAATCTAATGGTACTCTATAATGCCTTGATTTGTGATCATCAAAAAGGGGGAGATTGTTTTCCCATAGATACTTTTGGACACTATCTCTGACTATAATGGTTTTAATTAACACAAATAATGTCAGATATTTACATATATATTACCTCATGTTAGATCCTAATTTATGTCAAAGAATTATCTTGAATATCAGATCATTTTAATAATATAACTATTTACATGTGTTTAAGTATAATCCATATTATAACTAATTACCTATGTGTAATTATGGGTATTAACACTCTCTGACTTTGCTGAACTATGACACGCATAGAAAATATAAAATTATCTAAGTATGAGTCAATTACACTAACGGACAGATGAATCACTAACAGACAAATGACTCATTGATACATAGTTCAAACATGCATATGCACTAAGTATGTGAAGCTAAAACTGTGGGGATGACTCACCGATGCAGATGAATCACCCTTTCATATGAATCACTGATGTAGACGACTCACCATTGCATATGACTCACTGATATAGATGACTCACCATTGCATATGAATCATTGACGCAGAAGACTCACCCTTGCATATGAATCCCCGACGCAGATAACTCACAATTGCATATGACACACCAATGCAGAAGACTCACTGTTTCATATGACTCAACAATGAAAAAGACCTATGGTCAACCCAAGTGACCTACCATTTCTTGGTGCTACTGACGCATGGACTCACCGTCAGTTGAAATGAGTCTCTAATAGATCAAATGTCTCACCAACAGAAGGATGGACTCGTCGTTGTAACATTTCACCGATGTAATGAGTCACTGATGTATTGAATGACCAACAGAATGATATACCGATGGGTTTAGACACTGACAAAAGGATTCACTCATAGCCTATTTAAATATGAATTTATTAATATTATTTCTAATGGTTATATTTGTTTCATTTAATGATACTGAAATATTATATAATCCTTTGTATGATATTGACCAGATAGTACGAGGTACGATGAACAATTCATGTATAATATATATAATTTTTGTCGACCCTCTAAAATAAGAAGATTTTTTAAAGAGAGAATACATACATAAGAAAAAGAGTAGTGGTTCATGCCTTTAATAGATAGATATACTAAATAACATATGAAAATCTCATGCAACCACTGTGCACTAAATAAATAAAGAAGAACCCTCTAGTCAATCTCAACCGAGATGAACATCAAACTGAAAAACAATTTCAGCATATCATAGAAGGAGAAGAATATACCTTCAGAACCATACTTGTACCCAAAAGCCAGAATACAACACTCTGTTTTTGTGTAAACTTATAGAAGAGGACTCAGACTTCATCTCAGCTACATTTGAAGAGTCAAGAGGTACATCTCAAGACACACAGAGTCTTCTAAACCCTTTCTCATTCTTATTTTCTCTATCATGTTCATTTTTACATACTTTTGAGCAGTGTGTGTATATGTATATTAAGAACACATTGTCTCGCGTATCAAACTGAAGGATACAATATATCCTTCCACTCATATCTCTTTATATTTGTTTACTCCAATAGATAAGTGTGGAATATGTCCTTGTGCGACCTGGTATTTTGTACCCACGAAGAACTGTGGTAGAGGTCTTGTGACCTGCATAACCCGTGTGATGTTGGAAACCCCGATCTAGGGTATAGATAAAACTATTTATTAATTTAAATTTCATGGTGGTAGGTGATCACCTAGTGGATAGGATAAATTCTCTACTTGATAATGAATCTCTTGTTTTATTTCTACTGTGTTTTTACCTTTTAGTTTTACTCTGTTTTATCACATATTTCATAAAACTAAATTGAACTCTGATAGTTTGTCTTATAAATTTTTTTTAACAATATTGTCTTATTAGATTAGTTTCAAAAGCTGTATTAATTATAAAATTGATACAACTGAGAACTAATCAATATTTTGAGAAATTAATTGAACAGTAAAGATCTTATAAATTCAATAATGGCTAACTAAGCAATAGAATTTTAAGTATTTAGGAATTTCAAATAGTAATTTTTAACAGAAATTTTTATAGATACTCAATTCACCCCCCCCCCATATTGAGTACTCTAATCCGACCAGAAGTATGATTTAATTGAATAAATATGTTCTAGATCATAGTTGGTGTACCAACTAACATAATATAGATCTTATTCTTCATAGATAAATTTCTTCAAGAAATTATAGCTTCAATTAGATCCAAGATATGAATGATATTCAATATGATTATAAAAAATCGAACACTAGCAGTAGTTACACAATACGAGGTTAAAACATGTGTATCCAAGGTGTATCTTTTTTAGAATAACAGAGTCATTCAATATTTTGTTTTTCTATTGTACTTTTTTATTCAAAAATATATTACAAATATGATATTATATGATAATCAATTTTTAATAGAAAAAATAATCCTTCCATATATGTATATCAACTTTATTCTGGTTGAGTATATCCAAGAATGTTTCCTGATAAATCAAAATCCTTTAAATTTAAAATAATCTAAGTGAGTCATAACTTCTCTTAGACATGGGTACGATTTACTTTGTTGAATACAATCTGCTGAATCTATCATAAAATAGTTTTAACATGATATTTATTTCTTTGGAGACTATTTCAGTAATCGCTAAAAATATATTGAAAATACACTTCATCATTGAAAATGTAGAAATAGGGTTCCTTCATGTAAGGACAGAATTAAAATATAGGGTTAAAAATGTATGGTTATTTAAAAATATAGGGTTGATGAACAATACTTTCCTTTTCTAAAATGTAGGTTTTCTTCCAATATTATGATTTATAATCTATAATTTTCCAAAATAATAGGGTACATGATCCATATATTTCGTAAAATGTTTGGTACATGATCCCAACATTCTATTTTAAACATACGGTTTCTGAACTATACATTGCGATTACAAACGTAGAGTATAAAGAAAGTATCCTTAATACTTTAAAACATGTTCTGAGTATTTTAACAAATATTTAATCATGTAAATATGATAAACTTATCAAGAAATATATTCCTATAAAATAACTAAATTAGTGTCATCAGTAAAAAAACATTGGCATTTGTGAGCATCAAAACTAATCAACTTTATAGAGTTTTGTTGAGACAATACATTCCCAACAGTGCTGAGAACAACCACTATCCTTGTGAAAAAAATGTTTTATAAAGGCACTCATCCATTTTACCTAAAATGAATGAAACTAAACTTTTATTAACAAAACTTTTTTAGGACTAAAAATGTTACAAAATATAGTCTGAAGAATCGATATAACTCCAACCCTTCTACGTTGAACAACTACATGATATTTAGAAATATAATCTCAATATTTTACCACATATTAATTTTTTTAAGAGATAATATGGTCATCTAGTGACCTCCTATAAGATATTTACTACATAATGGGATACATTCCAGAACAAAAAAAATTAACTAAAAATTTGACTTATGAGAAGAATTATTTCTAATTCAGGATCCATATTTAGATGGTGTAAACTATTCTAGAAGATTACAAAGTATTACCCCCCATAAGTAAAATCATATAATACAATCTTAATATTATCAATTTTGAAATTAGGTTTTACAAAATCTTTCCAGTTTTTAGAAGCTAGTGAGATAAAAATATTCATTCCTTTTATCTTATAAGATATCCTCAAAATATCCTCATTATCATTAGAAATATTTTTATTAACCTAACTAAAATGCATTAATATAATTTTTATATTTTTTCTTCACATCAGTCACATAATCTATAATTTCATTAATTGATGGTGAATTCTCTACTTTATCATCCATAGAATAAACTGAATCTAGAGACTTGGTATAAATGGATTCACCATCATTTCCCATGAACAATATTTTATTTTATTTAATTGTAGCATAGAATCCAAATATCTTCCAAATTTCATCACTATATGAGCCGCTCATTCAAATATATTATTCATTATGACTCCAAGCATAAATAGCATTGAGAACTTTCTTCCCTTTATTATTAGTTGATCATTTAATTGCTTTATCTTTCAATTTCAGTATTGGAAATTCCATTTTAATGTGTCCATGATTCTTGAATTCATGAATAATGACATCATTATAATCATTATTAACCTCCCTTATTCTATATTTATCATATAAATCCTTTATAAATATTTGGATATTTTTTTAGAAATTATTTTTTTGAAATAGTATATTTATATGATTTACAAACTGAACAAATTCATCTTCACTTGATTCTATATCACTTTCATTAGAAATTTTTTTTGAAAAATATTTAAATTATAATTATTTGAAGTTTTTATGAATGTAGTAGTTGCAAAAAAATAAATTTAAATTTTTCTTTATTAACATCCCTCTCCAGTTGATTCTTATATTACATTACGATTTTGATTAGATCATCCAGACATAACTTTGAAAGATACTTAAATATAGTAAATAAATATTTTTTCAATTATATTATTTTGGTAGAAGATCAAAAATATATTAAGCTGATTTATAATCCATATTTTTTGTTTTGGAAAGTTTTTTTAAACCATTCAACATAGTAATAAATCTATGATGCATTTGTGAAAACATTTCTCAATGAGGGAAATCAAAATCCTGATAGTCTACTCTTAACGTAACTCTTAGTCTCCAAAACCTTTGAAGTTCAAAAATTAGTTATTTCCATCTTTTCTAAGATTATATAATCTTTCACAGAAGAAGAAATCATAGTTATGATTTTATGATGCATAGATCACAAGAGTGTATAATGACTTTTTAATTTGAGTCATACTCATCTTCCACCTCTTGAGTAAAGTTTATAATTTATTTCTATTGAATCTTGTAATCATGAACCACCATCTGATAGTAATCCACACTAGTATTTATGAAAATAATTATTCAAATTATCTCCCTAGTATTCATAATTAAAACCATAAAAAGTGGTCGGTTGATAAGGATTTAAATTATCTAGTATTTCTATGGTGATATTTCATAGCCTAGGAAAATTTATCTCTCTACATATACTCTGGTATAAAGAAACAAACATTGGGACATGCTTTTATACAAAAACGTTTCCCAGTATGGAAACCTCAAGAGTGGGGGGGTTGAATGGATGTTTTTAAAAACTATTAAAATTTACCTCCTTAAACAAGGAGATGTTCAAAATATAAGTTATTCCAAACTTATCAATGTATAAAAATTATGAAAATTGTATAATTAAAAAGATATAGAAACTTTATTTGAATTTAAAAAGATAAAAAAATAAGTAAAATGTATCAAAAGTTAACATAATAATGAGATTCTAGATAATGATCTATAATCCCCTAAAAATGTTTTATTAAGGTACTTACATATTCTTATCTTTTAAACATATTCTCTTTTAACCCAAAGTGGTTGTAAGATCTATCCTAGATCCATAAGTACACAATGTTCCACAACAACAAAAATATTATATTAGTATATTTAAGGATCAATATCTTATCACATAGCTTCTTCAATGAAGTCAACAACAATTCCTCACCCTAGGGATTCTTCAATCAGAATATCAGAATCCCAAGATCCTGTCATCAAAACTTATATGATCATGTAGGATCAAAATTATAACAATACAGAAGAAAACTATCTAATTTTATAGAAAATCCTAATAAATATGGGACCAATTAGATCACATTGAAAAAAAATCAAAAAGAAGATCTCTTTCATTGAGTAGGTGATAAGATATCAAACTCTAGTGTTTTAGCAGCTGATTCTCGAGTACCCCATCCTCTATTTATATGAAATGGTTTTAAAAAATTTATAAAAAATTCTCCATGAACTTTAGGATGATAATTATTGTTGTAATTATTTAAGATATGTCAACATATTCTTCTGTTTGTATAAAATTCCAAATGAATCATCACTATATTTTTGTAATGTGTTAGGTTTTGAATATATATGTTTATAAGATAATAATTTTGAAGCTAGACATATGTAAAAACAAACTTAATAAATTTTAATTTAACACAATAAAAAATTATGTGTATTATCATTCATCATAATAAGGATCCAGAAAATTTAATTTTAAGAAAACGAGTCAATATATGTTAGAAAAAAAATCTCCAATTTTAAAGTCCAAGCCAACATTATTATTTTTAAACCTAAATCCCAACTCATCCCAAACCCAGATCTAACATCATTCTTATTTTCCAATATACATGGGAAAAAAGGGGAAATAGAGTGAAGACTTATATATCTAGATAATTAATAGAGCTTAAACACACTACTCATTTATAAGTGATTTATGAGGTTGAATAGGGGATCACCAAGGGATTATTTGGTTATAATAGATTTACACATTGAGTAATCTGGTGATTCAATGAGAAATATTTATATTGGATTAAATTTTAAATTTCTGTTTTTCTCTGATTTTATAGATCAATTATGTTTTAAAAAATTGTATTTAATGTATTCTCTATCACACTATATAGAAGAGTTTTTGGGATACACTCTTCTTAAAACTATGTCCATTCTATGAGTGTTAATAATTATTTGTTTCTTGTGTTCTATAAAAACAATTGATATCCACACTTAAATCTAAGGATAATTTTTTAATTTTATGCTTGTTTTACCTCTCTTATTCTCTCTATTTTTCATATTATTCTTCTATATATTTAATATCATATACCTTTTCAACATTTCTTGGATAAAACCCACTATGTGTTCTTCAATTATGATGGGTTCATAATTTCTATTACAAGTATTCTGTTATTAAATTTTAGTTATCCTATTTGAATCTATTAGATCTTTTCTCATTTCAATTTTACATCTCAACCTTAAACTAAAAAATGTAGGTTGAGTTCATTAACATATTTCTGTATGGGTTCCTTGATGTGTTTTTAGATGTTGATATTATACCTTAGGCCAGTTTTTATAATACCATTGGGAAATAATGAAATAAATATTATTCTATGGGTTTAATCATATTATTATATGTGTTCCTGTGAACCTTAGTTATGTTCTATAGGTTTAATAAAGGAATAAATATTATTCTCCAAACTAGGGAATAATATTTATTTAGGTTATGTTAATAAAATAAATTCAATCACCAATTATTATACTTTGTAATATATATGTGAGTTCAATATTAAATAAATTTATTTTTTCACTTAAGAAAATATAATATTTATTTATCTATTATTTTATTCTCGAGGTAATTATTTTTTAATTACATAAATACATGAATAAATATTTATTCACCAGTTAGTGGCTACAATATTTATTTATTTATTAAATAAATAATCTAAGTATATTTTGGTATTTAAACAAATATTTATTATTTTAATTTTGATAAATACTAAGAATTTTTTATGGGTTGAGTTAATGATATGAATTAAATGATATAATTTATCTAATATCATTTAAATAAATAAATATTTATTTATTTATGAAAATATATTTAAATATATTTGATTTAGAACATGTCATAGAATAAAATAGTAATATATAATTATTATTCTTTGACATTGTGTTTATTTTTATTTGATAATTAGATATGATACTCTTTTCAATTATCAATTTTCTATCCCTTTTTATATTAATCTAATTATATAATTTTGTGGGTGATATGAATTAGTGTGCACAATGATATTATATGGATATATTATCTCAAGGATTCTCTTAAGAACGTGAGAGTCGATCCACCACCTCCCTCTTAAAAATGAGAGAGCAAGTCAGTAATCCTTTAATATTGAAGGGAACTTTATTGTGATCAATGGAGAATGAAGCAAGATAATCAGTTCTTCCATTATAGTACCTAGAAATCCATCAATAGAATTTGGAGAATCATGGAGAATTTGTGAATGCTGTAAGAGGGATTTTACATTGGATCCTTTATTACAAGTATGGTATGAGAAGTTGGACAACACAATTCATCAATGGTGAAAGAAAACCATGGCAATGCATTCCTTACCTATAAATTAATTATAAATTATTTTTGAAAATATCTTCTCTTTAAATATTTTAGGGATGAAATTCATTTAGTTATGAGGATTTGTACAAATAACTCGATGAAAAACATTATTGGACACTGGCATTTCTAATTTTAATTCTCCCCAAAACCTTGAATAATTAGTTTTGGGGTATCAAAATTACTTAATTTGGAGTAATTTCAACCAATGATGCATGTCAAAATCACTAACGTTTTTTATAAATCATTTACATAATTTTAATTAATTAGTGTAATATTTTTTCCATTTCAGTTATTTTTATTGTTTTTAGTATTTTTAGTATTTTCATATTTTTTGTTAATTACTTATTAATATAAAATTTTTGTATTATTATTATTATTTTATATACTAATTTTATATATTATTATTATTATATATCATTTAATGTGATACATTATAATTTATATTAGTATTATTTAGTATTATTATATTTATATTTTTTTAACATTTATTATTTTAAGTATTATTATTTATATAATTATAATTTCATCTAATGATATTTAATTTAATGTATTTTATAGTATAAATATTTATACAAATAAAATCATAATGATTTATAATAGTTATACTTATTAATATTCTTATTAATATCAAATAATAAAATAATAATAATGATAATAGTAATAAATAAATTTTAACATTGTTTTTAAATTATGAAAATGATTCATGATGATATAGAGAATATATCCATTATTATAGGTCAGGTTTTTTTAGCCCCCATTTTCTGGTTTTATCAGTGATATAAAAAAATAAATGATATATCTGAAGCTAATAAAAGTCAATATATTTTATTAGTATTAAACAAATCCATGATAAAATATATTTGTATCACTGCTAGAGTTTGAAAAAATAAAAGTGATATTTTCTCATTCATAGTTTTAATATTGAAAAAAGAAACTTTTATCACCACTGTCTCTAGTATTGATAAAAGTCATCAAATGATTAATTTTGCTGTGACATGAAAAACACACTATAACAACCAAATAAATAATTAACAAATAAATTTACATCATAATAAATTATAATTATAATTATAATTAAATTTATTTTAAAAAAAATTCAATACATTATAATTATATTGATATGTTTATTACAAGCATTTACAATTGAAAACCAACTCAAAACTAATCCAACTCATATGAGACTTATTGTCCCTATATTCTACTACCCTTGGGATCTCCTTCCAATAGTGTTTGTTTTCTCTACCAATTGTTGAACACGCCACTCACAACTATATGAAAAGAAACATGTACCAATAATAAAAAAACTTATTTTTATAATATTATAATAAATAAATAATACATCAATTTGATATAATAATACATAAATAAAAATAAATATAAAAAATAAAATACATGATAAAAGACTACACATAAATAAAAATGATAACGTAGCACATAAATAAAAAATATTACAAAGTAATACGACACTCCAAGTGAATTTTCTCTGTTTTGAATATGTGATTCACATTCAGGAATAATGATCATACCATGTGTCATATTTACATTCCACTTATTATTACATGTCAAAAAGTAATAACTGATCATTTCTATTAAGTAACAAGAAAGTAAAAACATGTTTTCTCTGTTTTGTTTTTGGGAGTGTGAACTACATTTTTTGGTAGAGGAAATTAAGTTCACCGAATGGTTAAAATCTAGTGTAATTGTTTTCAATAGCTGGTTGAGTGGTGGAGTGACAGTGGATGGTTTCAATTCATAGGTTGTTAAGAAAGATGGTATCTAGAAGATAGAGTTTAACTGAACACTATAATTCAAAAACACTAGAAGATATGTAGGGTTCCATATCCTCTATATCATTTAGCACATGAAGTTTAATCTATGAAAACAATATGATGTGGACGATGGACCAGGATGATAAGATGATGGTGGCGACTAAATTTACTATTTAGGATCTCTTAAATAATATAGGGTGTGACCAGTTTATAGATGAATATTGTGAATGATAAATTTAGTGATCAATAATTGTAATACCTCTTCCTTATGAAATAAAAAAAATACCTTGTGGAGAAGAGATAAATTAAGAAACATGTAACAGTTATTGTTCATCTAACTTTTTTTCTTAATATAATTTCATCCATTAGTTATTTTCTGCATTATCTAGTGTTTTTAGATTTCTTCATGTTGACTTCGGTGTGTTTCCTTCCATTTTCCAAACACCATATGTGGGATTAATTCTTGATATTTCTTTTATATGCATCAATTTTTGTGGACCATCTTCTTATGGTTTCATCATAATGTGCTAGTGGACCAAATAAGTGCCACGAGAGGTCATGTTTAGAGTGATTTCTTAGGATCAAGCCTTGGTGAAGGAGGTTTCGATCTTGGTTTAGTATCATCATTCTACCATTTTCCTTATAGTTAAATACTAGGTTAGAGTTTATAAACTCTCATCCTGTGTTTTATAGAATTAGTGAGATTAAAAAAGTTTCAGAGGGATGACATTCGATGAGTGTAATGTTTGGGTGGACAAGATCAACAGAATGAATTTTGTGTTTTGGAATATATATGTGGAGAAATTATTTTTTTAAAAGGAACATGAAATTCCATGGATTGGACCCAAGATGGTAGTAAGGAAATAGGACTAGTAGGAGAGGATAGATAATAAATACTTAGTTTTATGTGGATATAACACACTTTTAATTTGCTTTACAACATATGGTAAGTGATAAAAGCATCAAAACTCATGTAACCCTTAATTATATGTATGAAAATATAATAATAATGAGTAATATTCATTTTCAATGAATATTATTTGAAATTAATATATTAGAAGGAAAAACTTACATTGATCATATATTTCAAGACCAGGCCTAGACAACCCACTAAGATAGGCATTAAAATGGACTGTTGTAAGGACTAACGGGTGTTTCTAAACCCCACAAACCGGTGAATAGAACCATTTCCTCAAGAAACAACCAAATGGAATGATTTTCACAACCAAAAACATGAATCATGACATATATATATAATCAAAGTAAACATTCTATAATAAATTAAACCAATGGTGGTAGAGATAAAACCAAGGAAACAAGACCAAAGCTAATTTATAAGTCTAAGCATAAACCAAATGAAAGAAATACATGATACAAACTAATACTCAGTGTGATATATGGAAAAACCAACCATGACACCAAAATCTACCTTATCATAGTTGACACAAAACCTCACAACCTCATTGTAGTGCCCTTCCCTTTCCCACAAGATACAATGCAATGTATACACACCCCCAAGGGTGTGCATATGGTGTGGGAACAAAACCTAGTAGGATCCCAATGATATGTCATCACCAGATCATAGGTATTCCAAATCCATTGTTTTTATCATCTTTCATTTGGGTTCCTTTGGGGATAATTCTAGAGTTTTTGAAATTTTTATAGTTCTCTACAAGTTACTCAATAATGGACTATATATGTTACGACGGGGAGAGGGATCACTACAATGTGGACTAGAAGGACGTTGTGTTAGATCCTTGAGGTGTTTTTCAGATAAACTTCAATATTTTTCATAGCTACTCTATGCTCACCCAACTATGGTGTGAATCTTCTTAGATCCATTTCCAATATGTGTATGGTTGTCCCATAATGCATGGCTATAGTGTTGGGGGCCACCTGGGTGCTTTGGGTTACTACACTGTGGTGTCCTTGGATGATTTGTAGCCTTTCTCTAGGAGAATAAGATATGTGTAAGGTGTATGAGATTATTTTCAAATGCCAATTTCCCATGGGTGACAACGGCATGGACAAGGGAATCTAAAGAGTGATATAGAGGCTTTGTTTCATGGTCGAGAGAGCCTATTCCATGGTGTTATGTTTTATAGTCTGGGTATAAATACCCAAAAACCCCTCTAAACAACCAATTGTTTAACCTTTCATGAACATTAGGAACCCATGAAGGATCTTCTATAGCCTTTGAATGGATTCTTGATTGGGTTCAACCCTCATCGTTAAGAGATCATTCATTTGTGTTTTCACTCCATTCATGAGGTTAGTCTCTCTATAAAAGGCTCTAATTCCTGGATTTCTAATGTTATTATATTAAATTATTTGTCATGACTTATTAAAATGATGGATATAAACTAATTTAAATTATATTTTTAAAAGACATGATTTTAAATATAATTTATTTAAAATGGTATTAGACACATGATGTGTTATTGAAATGCCTTTAATTTGGTTTTGGATTTAAAATGGATTTTCAAGAATAGAAGTGTCAAGGATTCTATATGAATTTTTTTATTAAAA
The DNA here is from genome assembly GCA_963277665.1 of Viscum album. Taxonomy (NCBI): domain Eukaryota; kingdom Viridiplantae; phylum Streptophyta; class Magnoliopsida; order Santalales; family Viscaceae; genus Viscum; species Viscum album. The sequence goes on along the minus strand of OY728162.1, from coordinate 631,439,410 downwards.
CATGATCAAGGTTTTAAAATGGTTTTTAAAATCGTGGAACATTGGGAACCATTGGTGTGTTAGGAAATGGACATGTCACTTTAGTGGGTTTAAGACCACTAAATCTGATAATATTGATAGATTGTGGTAGGACTCAATATATGTTGGATGCACCTTTTTTCAAGATTAGTGATTTCTTTTATTGTCTAATATATATTTCCATATATTATATCCCAAATGGTGTGGTTTTTCATTAAATCTTGGTTTATCGCATTTTTGTATATTTCAGGGCCATTTTATTACTTGTTTACCTTATGATGTTTCCATGTATGGGTTTACTAATGCATAATTGTTTTCTTACATACAATTATCATATACATTTTTGTGAGAATATAAAATGATTTTATAAAAAACCAATGGATGTTTTGTTTTATAATTATTTTATAATCTAGAAATTATTTATAAAACTGTTTTTTAATAAAATATGGGGCTAATGTTTTCATGGTATTATACATTGTATAGATTCCATAGTGAAAACCTATTGGGATTTTATCTCTCATCCAAATTTTTCCTAAAGGAATTTTTAGATGTGGTTTTTTTGGACATGGGTAAATGGAAGTGCATATTTTAGTTTTTCATCTTCTCTTGAGTGTCATCACCTTCATTTAGCAGGATGGTTTCATGTTAACAGATTGTCATATGGAGTCTTGTTGTTGGGTTGATATTATATACATTATGGTTTAGAAATATTGGATTTAATTTTTATGTATTATGGTTTCTTTATAATTATTCCACTATATACTCTATTGGTTTTCAACGATCTATGATACCCTAGTAATTTTTTGTTTTATTTTTTTCTTACCTTTTTGTGTACCATCATTTATGACATGTCTAGTTATCTTGAGTTGGTTCATTAAAAAATGGTATTAGAGACATACCAAGTATGAAGTTTTGTGAAACTTCCTCGTATTGGTTCAGGGTCTTTTGTAGACATCAATTGGTAACATTTGAATTGTATTATTTAGTTTGAAGAGGTTCATAAACCTCTCATTTCCATGTTAAAACCCGAGTTACCATGGGTGATCGGTAATTTTAACCATGATTGACACTTGGTGTTAGGTTTCATTTGAATGATCCAAATATGGAGTTTGTTTAAATAGACTAGTTCCTTCTTAAGGAGTTTTCTTTCATTTTTATAATCCATGATTGATTTAAATTCTTGTCCCATATAGGATTAAATATGGATATTGAGATTTTTTCTTATTATTTGGGAATTTTATCTTAATCTTGTTGGTTATTGTCTTGGTTTATTTGAAGATGAATTAAATGCGATATATTTTTGATGCAAGAGAGGAAGATACAAGAAAAGTTTCACCGGTGATTGATTTAGTGGTTCCATATTTCATAGATGTTGTACTCCACACCATTCAGACTCTAGGTTATGTCGGTATTGAGCAGTAGGGATGGGTGGTAAATCATGGATTAGAATTTACTAATATGAATCCACCCAAATTATATGTTGAGAAAAGACCCTAGGAATATGATGAATTACTTGAGTGTATTGAGATGATCTTCCTCTTCATGAAATATTAAGAGGGATCAATGGTGGTTTTTACCACGTATATGCTTGAAGGGATGAGAAGGAGATGGTGATAATCTATTGTGTAAGATAAGTTGCATGAAGATATTACCTAGGCCTCCTTTAAGAATATATTAAACCAGTAGTTATATCCTCAAATTTTGTGTGTAGTGAAGACTTATAATTTTCTTACATTAGAGAAATAGGAGTGTACCATTTTGGAGTATTTCAAATAGTTCGTTGAGTTACTAAACCTAACACATTGGATTTTTAAAAATGATTACCTTAAGAATTGAATGTTTAAGATGGGTTTAAGGGCCACTATTCAATCAATGTTGATACTCTTATTCCTTATAAACATTGTGGATGTTTTCCAAAAATAATATATGGCTAAGTTATACATATTTGAGAGATCAAGTTTGGGTGGAGCTTTAGTTGGTGAAGCTATTAGCTAGGGTGTGTCTTTTGTCCAGAAAAACAAATGCAAGGGTGATCAATTTTCATTAGGAATGGTTTCAGAGGCTTCATCAGGAAAAAAATAGGTTATATACTATCATCATAGAGGGCCTGGTCATACTAATCCCAACTATATAAATCATCCCAAACATGTCACCATTACATGAAATCTGGTAATAAAAAAGTTGAAAGTATTTTCTAAGGCATTAAGGATCGATCCCCTCCCACCAAGGGTTCATTGGTTCATTTTGATTCTTAAAAGTAGTTTGGGTCATATCCTATGTCCAAGGGGGTATTCATGATATTAATAAATCTCAAGTAGAAGATAAGATGAGAGGACTTCATGTATGATAGTATTCATTGGTGCAATATGAGTTAGGTCTAGTAACTTTTAGAGGTGTGATTATTATTTTTTCCTCTATGGTATTATCTTTTGTGGAATAGCTACTACTCATTCATTTGTATCATTATTGTTGATTGACATGTTGGGATTTCCTTTGGATGTTATTTTTTTTATTTCAACACCTTTGGGAATGAGGTATGAACAAGGTTTTTTATGTCACGTGTGTTGGGTGACAATAGATGATATTGAAGTGATTTTGGAGAATTGAAGGCCTCTGAGCGGCAGCTCCCCCCCCCCCCCCCTCCCCCACATGTAAAGGGTTTCCTTTGTTCATTTCCCTCTTCCCTCCTCTGGTATGGCCCGACCTCAGTGGCGGCTCTCTTCTCTCAGATTGACGTCATTGGGTGTCAGATCCACATGGTCTGAATTCGTTTTGGGCTCAGCAGCGGCTTCGATTCAGCTTCAGGATCTTGCCTCGTTTTTGGTATGTTTATCGTCAGCTCCAGTGCGCTCAGAAGTGGACTCGGCTCTCCTGGATCTGGGATCTCAACTCAACGTTAGCATGCGTCGACTCTGAGTGACTCGGATTCGAGATCTCAGCTCAGTGACGGTTCCATTTCTTCCGGGTCCAGGTCTTCTTTGTGGATCCAGGTGCGTGGTGCTTGATTTGATGTGAAGGTGTTGGATTTGGCACGCCCCTGGAGTCGAGATCTCGTCACAGCTTCGGATCAGTGTCACCTCAGTGCTCTTGCCATCAGATAGCCCTTCTTGTTTGGTTTTCAGTAACGGCGGTGGTGTGCTCAGCGTTGACGTGCTCAGCACTGGAAGATCTGGTTTCATGCTTGGCTTCGTCCCGGCTTGATGTCGGTCATGGAATGCTCCTCTTTTCTTAGGGATGGTTCAGTGGCTTGGAGGGGGGATGACTATTGTTTTGGTGTTTTGTGGTACTGTTGGAAGTTTCTTTAAGGTTCTGATTTGGTGGAGTTGGGTTTGTGTTTGATCTGATTTGAATGATTGATTTGTTAAAGGTGAATTGAAGGTATTGGATGGTTTGATGGGGAACCCTGAAATTCTTCAAGATTTTGTTTCATAGGAGGATAGAGCTGATCATCTTCACTGCGCATGGCTTTTCAGATTTTGAGGATTGAGAGGGTATGGAACATCCATCGGTACTATGCCCATGCATTATTGCACGGGACTGTTTTCTGAGCATCCTTGCTTTGGTTGAGGCGTGTCCTAATGATATTGATGCTGGGTGGAGGCAATTTCTTGTAGTTTTATTCTAGGATGCAGCCCCTTGATTATCATCTTTTTTGTGAATGTCCTGATGTCCTTGAAGTCTTGGTTTCTCCCCCCTTTATCCTTAAAAGGGGGATTATCTAAAAGCAATAAAAAATTTCAGCCTCTGGCCCATTCAGTCAGTCAAGTGATGTTGAATTTATTAGATCTTGACCTTGATGTATTTCACCTAATTTTTAGAATTGATTGAATGATCAAAATAGAGTTCCAAATTGATTATTATCATTTTCAAGTTCAATTACTATCTACTAATGGAGACTCTCGTGTCTTTTAGAGTGGATGGGATTCTTAGTTTGGGAGAGTATGTGAAGTTGTACCTTAGTCTAAGGTGATCTAATTCTAGTTGATGAAGGTGATGCTTAATTTTGTTGATCCTCATTTGATCAGTCCACTTAATATAGTGTTGAGTACACATCCATAGGTATTTCTTAATTGTTTTTCTATGTTACCACTACAGAGAGAGGTTGAATTCACTATTGACCTACTCCTGGGTACAATGACCATTTCTAGGCCATATTATCGCATTGAACATGATATGCTAAATAAGTTTAAAAATCTATTGGGGATCTTGAGACTAAGGGATATATTCATCCTAGCATGTCACCTTGGGATTCACCAAACCATTTTTCTAAGAAGGTATATGATAGATTTATACATATTCATGAATTTTTAAAAGGTTAATTAAGCAACCATTAAGAATATATATCCTTTTCCAATGATTGATGATTTATTTACTCCACTCAGATAGGCTCATTAGTTTTTTTTGATTGAACTATAGTTAACGTACCTCAAATTGAGAGTCTAGGAAGTGGATATACACAAGACAACATTTAGGAGTCGATACATGAATTTTCAGTTTATGGTTATCCCATTCATTCCCAATAATAATTTCTGGTAATCATGGAATTGATGAATTGAATTATTTATTAGATCTTTGACTTTTGTGTGTTCATGTTTATGGATGATATTTTTGGGTATCCAAGTCATAAGAGGTTAACTAGAATCATTCAGTTACAACCCTTGGAACCTTGATAGAACATCATCTGTATAGAAATATTCCCAAGAGTGATTTTTGGATCCAAGAATTAAAATTTCTTAGGAATGTTATATCTAAGAGGGGTGTCTTAGTGGATCCAAAAAACATTTAGGTATGATTTCATGGGTGCATCATATAATTTTTTTGGATATTTAGAGTTTCTATATATTGGTTGGTGATTACAAGTAGTTTTTTCATGAATTTTAGATGCTTATATATTCAATCACATATTTAACTGGTAAGGGTGTAAAGTTTCTGTGGAATGATAGTTTTTAGAGGTCTATTAAAGAAATAAAGGTCGGTTTGACATCATCTCTGGTAACAATTCTACTAGAATAGGGTTCAGGTCATAATATTTTCTACAATTCTTCCAGTATAGTATTGTTTTGTTTTTTGATGCAAGGGAAGCTGGTGGTGGCCTATGTATCTTTCCAGTTGCATCCTCATGAGAAGAATAACACTACCCATGATCTTGAGTTCATAGTTGTTATGCATGCACTCAGTGAGTGGGGTTACAATGTAACACCCCATGGTTTAAAAAATAATAATAAAAATGCATGAAACATTGTTTTAAGTAGATATTTATAAAATACCTTTAAACATAATGTTGTTGCATATATGTTTTGGACTTCGAAAAATGGTCATCCACAATTGTGTTCAGTAACTTATTTGGAGTCTGATGGAACTAACTTGTTTTTTTGTGAATTGTAACATACTCTTATGAAAAGTAATATTAATAGTAATATGACCCTAATGAATAATAAATTTTATTATTATTTTACTTTTCTAAGGATTTAAGACAATTAAATCTTGGTTAATTTTTCAATGTGATATAAAAGCAGTTGTAGAATTAAAATTGTTAATTTTTTAATTAAGTATGACTTTATCTAAAAATTAAATTAATAATAATTAGAAAAATATTTTCAAAAAAAGTAGTTCATTTTTGAATTATACACATCGAACAATGGTTAGGGTGATTTTTTTGGATTTTTCGGAAATTTTTGAATTTTCGATGAATAGTGAAATATAGTAAAATATAGTATATTCAAATTATCAGTAAAATAAACTATTTATGATATCATAAGTGATTTAATGCCACTTGGTTCTAACTCAAATGCCATTATTACTATTTGGGATCACATGAATTAATACTATTCATAGTCTGGTGAAACAATATTATAATAATGATTAAAACAATGTTAAATACCTCCTCTCCTCCACTATAAATACCACCCTTGTTACCCTCTTCCTATCACACCTATCAAGAATTCATCCTTACCTATTTTCATCCCATTAATCCTCCCAAGACTCTTACCCACGTCCTATAGCTTCTCGTCTCACCAAAAGTCCAAAACCAAAGGCCTTAAGAAGGATCTCAAGGAGAAGATATCAAGAGGTAAACATCCTCTTTTGTTTTCTTTCTTTTGTTTCATTTTATGTTATTATTTTCAATTTTTCTTGGATTACGTTGAGGTATGTCATTTAATATCCCCCTTAATTTACATATTATGTATGAATGATTATATAACCCTTTTCTCTCATTAAAATATTTTATGATATTTTAAGCGACGTCGTTCGACAGCCAAATTTTCATAAGGGATTTCTCAACTTTTCTTTTATTTCAAGATTCCCTTATTTTATTTTTATTTCCTAAAATTATATTATCCAAGAGTCATGAATGCTCCAGTATCTTACATATTCTATATTTCATCATGTTTATGGAATACTCACCATTACATTTCTTCTCCTCCCCCACTTATTCGAGAAATTAAAACACTATTTGTAATGTGTTGATTTACCGACATCGTGGATGATGTGATTTAAATTTATTTAAAATATTTCAAGACTGGTCGTGAAACCATTTTTATGGTTGAACCAAATTATAAATTATTTATTATATATTATATAGGGTTCTGGAATCATTTTTTATACATGTGATTAATCTATAATACAAAACGAGTTATTTACGATCGAAGAATCGCCAAAATGACCTAAACAAATATCAATAAGTTTTTAACTTATGAATCACCATAATTTAATAATTATAAATAATAAATGGTATAATTTATGGTTATTGAATTATTTCAATACCAATCCATCCAAATTCTAAATTTTCACTTCCAATCGACAAGAATATCCATCATGAACCGATCATAGAAACCCTGTAAAGAACGCACCTACCACAATGTAAATAACAACATATTTCTAATAAATGTATCGAATTATGTTGTAAAATGATCATATAATGTGTTATAAACATTAATATATTTCATTAAGAAATTAATAACAATATTTCCACCATTATAAAGGAGTGTTAAACAATTTTGAATTAAGAAGAACCCGAGGTAAGGGAATTTTTAAACCAATTTTAATTCCTTGGGTTAACCTTCTTCTTTATTCATTATGTGATATTAATATTATTGGTGTGATGATTTTTTTTATATTATGTTGCACTATGTTTATTTATAGTTTATACACATATCCATTCCATTATATTAATTCTCACTCCAATTATATGTTAAGGGAATTTCTTTTTAAAATCCTTTTAATACTCTCTTTAATAAATTTCAAAAGGATTGTTTTTTATATGTATATGGAATGAGTGGTTTCTACTAATTTTAAAGATACTTTATTACCATGATATGTTCCTTTGACATTATTTATGTTTAGGTGAGCCCATTATATCTCAAGATATAATGGGTGAGCCCCATTATAGCTCTCCAACGCATTTGGTACTACAGAGATGGAAGTTGACCAAAAGGTTATTCCATGTGAAAGTGTGAATGTAAGAGTGATGTGGAAAATATGTCCCAAGGAAACTACATGATCTTTCTATTCATATTACTTTTTATTTCTATGGGTTTTATTAGTTTTTATGTTATCAATTGAATAACACTTTCTTTCTTTATATCCCTTACTGAATTTTATACTCATCACAGGTTTTTGAAATGTTTTTCACAGGATATAAGGATGGGTGAGAGAAATAAGGGAGTTGTGATGTTTGATATGGAGTGTTGTTAAAGAAATCGTGTTTTAAGTTTTAATGTTTTATATTTTGAAAAAATGGATACTGTTTTAGTATTATCCTATTCTATGATTGTGGTATGTCATGTATGTAAGATATCCGAATTCATTAAAACTGAAAACCCAAAAATATACTCAATGTGTAATAATGTATGGTATTATTTAAAATTAAAGATTAAGTAATGTTTTAAGGCCGGGTTGTTATAGTTGGTATCATAGGATGGTTTAGATAACTTTAGGGGTTGGGGTGATATTTAAATAATTCCATAAACAGCTTTTACTCTAAGTTAATTTGAAATGTTGTAGAATTTAAGGATCACCATGTTGCTTCATCTAAGTTGTGTTTGTGAAGAATGGTTTTTTGTAGAATAAATAGGGAAGTTGAAGTATGAAGGCCCCAAGAAGAGGATTCTTTTTTCGAGTATGCATCACAAAATAGTGGGAATCGGAACTGAGAATATTTTGACAGTAATGGATCAGTTGAATCGATAAATAAATGGGGGTGGAATCCATGATAGATAGTAAAATGATCTTCCATTAAGAAACATGCATTTTGTGGAGCATTTTATGAGACAACATCCTCCAACATTCAGTGGAACTGCAGATCCAGTGATACCCAAAGAATGAATCAATGCTCTAGAAAATATATTTAATTTAATGGGATGTTTGGTACATAAAAATGTAATACTATAAATTTATCATTTGGAAGGTGAAGTCGATCAATGGTGGTCTCTGGTTAATAATATGATAGAAAGAGATGATCCAAAGAGTCTAGAATGGGATGATTTTAAGATTCTTTTTCTAGAAAAATATTTTCCCAAAACTGTTCAACTCAGAATGGAGAAACAATTCATGGAACTGAAGAAAAAAGAAGATGATTTTGTGGCAATATATGAATCCAATTTTACAAGACTGGAAAGGTACATATTAGATTTTACTCGGGATTTGGAAAGTAAAATTAACAGATTTCACTCTGTTTTGAATCTATTTTTGCAAAGAGATTTGGCTTCACGAGAGTCTAAAAGCTATGAAAATCTTGTTCCTTGTGCTAAAAAAGTTGACCTGGTGTTTTTTGACACATATATTCCTCATGATGACAATAATAAGAAGCGTTCAGGTTGGTAGGCAATGGGGAAGAACTTGTCAAATAAGTCTGGAGGAAAGAAAATGAATTTCTCTTCTTGGGAAAAGTGTGGTAAAAGAAATCTCGGTGAATGTCTTGTTATTTCTGGGAAATGATACCAATATGTAAATTTTGTACACATGTCTCATGATTGCATGGAAAATGATCTGAAAATTAATGAGAAGATGATGGTGAGATGATTTAACTATAAGGAATTGGGTCATTTTTCTAATGTTTGTCCGAAGCTAGTTTCTTAAGCAGGGAATCCGCATGATTGGAAGTATAAGGGTTTGGTAAAATCATTTTCAACCACATCAGTAGGTTTTGAGGCATCAAATGAGGTTGTATCAGGTACATTTCTTGTTTTTACAGATTTCGTGAATGTGTTGTTTGATTTAGGGTCTACACATTCCTTCATTTCTGAGAAATTTTTAGAAAAATTGGGAATTCAACCTCAGGAATTGAAACTATATATCTTGTTAAAAACAAATGGAGGAAATATTGTGGAAAAAAAGAAATTATAAGAATCTTCTTATCCTTGTTTGTGGAAATATTTTACCTGCAAAGATTTTTTTTGAATCTAGTAGAGTTTGATATTATTTTGGGTATAGACTTACTTTTTTTTATCATACTAAGATAAATTGTAGAGAAAAAGAAGTGGTTTTTCAAAAAAATCATTTTGTGTACAAGAATGAACCCATACAATTAATAACATATCTATAAGTTAAGAAAATGATAAAGGATAAAAATGAATATTATCTTGGTAATATTTTTTATGAAAAGGGAGATTAATGATGTACCAGTGGTAAATGAATACCTGGATGTTTTTTTGATGATTTTTCCAAGTGTTATTCCTAATCGAGAGGTTGAGTTTATTATTGACTTAGTTTCTAATTAAAATACAATTTCTAAACCCCATTATCAAATGTACCAAATTGAACTTATGGAATTAAAACGGTATTTAAAAGAATTATTAGATAAAGGCTTCATCTGACATAGCACTTCACCATGGGGCACTCTTATCTTGTTCGTTAAGAAAAAATAAGGTTCAATGAGACTTTGCATCAATTATAGAGCCTTGAATAACATTGCTGTTAAAAATTAGTTTCATTTTCCACATATCAACAATTTGTTTGATCAGCTCCATGGAGAGAAGAATTTTTTAAAGGTTGACCTGAGGTCGAGGTACCATAATTTTAAAGTAAAGGATGAAGACATCCCGAAATATATGTTCCGTACTAGATATAGTCATTATGAATTTGTAGTTATGCCTTTTGGGATAAATAATGCACCTGTGGTATTCAAGGTTCTTATGAATAGAATATTTCATGAGTTCTTGGATATGTCTGTGGTTTTGTTTATTAATGACATTCTGGTATATTCTATAAGTAAAGGGGGGATAAAAACATATAAGGGTTATTTTTAAAACCTTAAAAGAAAAGAAACTATATGGAAAATTCAGAAGTTCGGATTTTTTGTTGAAAAATATTTCTTTTCATGGGAACATTGTAAATAAGGATAGAATAAGAGTTGATCCTACCAAAACATAAGTGGTTTATGAATGTCTATGACCTACAAATGTTATCGATATTCATAGTTTTCTTGGATTAGCAGGTTATTACTAATTTTTTGTTCAAAAAATTTCACAGTTATCTAGCCCGCTAACGATGTTAACACAAAAAGGGTTTAAATTTCTTTGGATAGAATAATGTGTTATTTGTTTTCAGGAAATGAAGAAGAGATTAGTGAATGCTCTAATTTTTTTCTTTCCTTCCTAAAATGGTGATTTTTTCATATACAGTGATGCTTCATTGAAGGGAATTGGTTGTGTTCTGATGCAAAATGATCAGTTAAATGCTTATGCTTCAATACAACTAAAACCTCATGTGTTAAATTATCCCACACATGATTTGGAATTGGCATCTGTGGGTTTTTCTTTGAAAATTTGGAGGCACCATTTATACGGAGCCAAATGTCAAATATATACTGACTATAAAATTATGAAGTATATATTCACTCATGAGAAATTAAACATGTGGCATATCAGATGGATTAAATTGATAAACGATTATTATTACATTATCAATTACCATCCAAGAAAAAAAAAGTGGTGGATGCTTTGAGTCAAAAATATCATGCATCCTTAACTATGTTACGTTTGAAACATGTTCTCTTGATTAATGATTTGATGAATTTGGACTTCGAAATTTTCGATGTAGGGAATACATTTCTTTTGTTTAAAGTTTCAGTGAAGTCTTCATTATCAGACAGAATTATGAAATCATAGATGGAAGACCGTGAGCTACAGAAAAAGGTATAATTGTCTAAAATGGGAAAGTTTGTAGAATTTAACCTTGATAAAGATTGTGTTTTAAGGTTTGGTAAAAGGTTGTGTGTGCCTTGTGATTCCAATTTGATGAAATATTTGTTATGTGAAGCTCAAAGTTCTCCATTTTCAATTCATCCTGGTAGTAGTAAGATGTACATAGACCTTAGGAATTATAATTGGTGGGATGGAATGAAAAGAGATGTTGTTGATTTTACTATGAAATGTTTGACATGTCAACAGGTTAAAGCAGAGTGGATGTTACCAAAGGGGATGCTTTATCATTTTATAGTGCCAGAGTTGAAATGGGAGAATATATCCACAGACATCGTTGTGGAACGACTTAAGACTTCTCGAGGTAACAATGTGATTTGGGTTATTGTTGATTGGTAGATAAAATATGTACATTTCCATTCAATTCAATATACAATGTCGTTGGATCAGATTTCTTGACTATAACTCAAAGAGGTTGTTAGGTTACATGGAGTAAATCTTTTCATTGCATCTAATTGGGATCCCAAGTTCACTTTTAACTTTTGTAAGGGGATTCAGAAGTCATTGGGAACAGAATTAAATTTCAGTACAGCTTTTCATCCTCAATCAGATGGGCAGTCAGAATGAACAATTCAAAAATTAGAGGATATGATTGAATCTTATTCAATGGACTACCAAGGAAGTTGAGATAATAATCTTTCTTCAGTTGAGTTTTCTTATAATAACAGTTTTCATTCCAGTATACAAATGGAACCTTTTGAGCCATTGTATGGGAGGCGGTGTCAAACTATATATTTTTGGGATGAATTCGGGGAAAGGAAGTTGATGGGACTAGAATTAGTATAAGAAGTGGATGGGAAAGTGAAGATGATATTGCAACACATGAGAATAGCTTAGAGTGGGAAGAAAAGTTATGAATATAACATATGGAAAGACATCTCTTTCGAGTTAGGTGACCATGTTTTCCTAAAAATATCTCCTTGGAAAAGTGTGATGCGTTTTGGTAAGAATGAAAATCTATGTCCACAATTCATTGGTACTTTTGAAATCCTAGATAAATATGGACCAGTTGCATACCGAGTATAATTACCTCCGAGTTTAAATCAAGTACAAAATATTTTTCATATTTCGATGTTGAGACTGTATGTTCCAGATTCAACACATGTCTTGAGCCTAGAAGAAGTTTAGCTTGAAAAGAACCTTTCTTATGAATAGAAACTAGTTCAGATTCTTGATCAAAGGGAACATGTATTGTGAAATAATGTTATCCACCAGGTATAGGTTTTATGGAGAAACCAGATGGTTGAATAAGCAACATGGTAATATGAAAATTCTATGAGGGAAAGGTACCCCCACTTGTTTAATGAGTAAATAAAATTGTGAGGACACTATTTCTAAAAGGTGGGGATAATGTAACACTCCATGGTCTAAAAAAATAAATTAATTTCATGAAACATTGTTTTAATTATATATTTATAACTATCCTTTAAACATAATGATTCTTCTTCTATGTTTTGAATTTAAAAAAATGGTCATCTACAATTGTCTTCGGTAAGTTATTTTGAGTCTGATGGAACCAACTTTTTTTTTGGTGAATAGTAACACACCCTTATAAATATTAATATGAATAGTAATATGACCCTAATGAATAGTAAATTTTATTATTATTTTATCTTCTTAAGGTTTTAAGATAATGACATCTTTGTTAATTTTGCAGTGTGATATAAAAAAAGTTATAGAATTAAAATTGTTATTTTTTGAGGTATGATTTTTTTTTAAAAATTAAATTAATAACATTTAGAAAATTATTTTCAAAAAATTGAGTTAATTTTTGAATTCTACACATCAAAAAAAATAGCATGAATTTTTGGTATTTCTATGAAATTCTTGAATTTTCGATGAATAGTGGAATACAGTAAAATACCGTATATTCAAATTATCAGTAAAATGCACTATTTATGACATCATAAGTGATTCAAGGCCACTTGGTTTGAAATCACATGAAATTATTTATATTTTTGGTAACATGAATCAAGATTATTCATAGTCTTGGGAAAAAAATATTATAATAATGATTAAAATATTGTTAAATACCTCCTTGCCTACGCAATAAATACAACCCCCATTCCCCTCTTCCTCCCACACATCTCAAGCCTTAATCCTTAACTATGTTTTACCCAATAATCCTCCCAAGACTCTTCCCCATGTCCTTGATCTTTTGGTATCACCAAAAGTCCAAAACCAAGTTCCTTAAGAAGGATCTCAAGGAGAAGGGATCAAGAGGTAAACATCCTCTTTTGTTTTCTTTATTTTCTTTAATTTTATGTTATTCTTTTTAATTATCCACTGGATTATGTTGAGTTATGTAATTACATATCCCCCTTACATCCCATATTATTTATTAATTATTAGAGATCCCTTTTCTCTCATCAAAATATTTTATGAAATTTTAAGCGACGTCGTTAGGATGCAAAATTTTCGTAAGGGAATTATCAACATTTCTTTTATTTTGAGCTACCCTTATTTTATTTTTCTTTCCTCACCTCTCCTTATACAAAAAGAATGAATGATCCATTATCTTACATATTCTATATTTCATCATATTTATGTAATACTCACCATTATATTTATTCTCCTCTCCCACTTATTTGAGAAATTAAATCATTGTCTGTGATGTGTCGATTTACCGACATTGTGGATGATGTGATTTCAATTTTTTTACTTATTTCAAGGCTGCTAATGAAACCATTTTTGTGGTTGAAATAGATTATTATTTATTTATTATATCCTATATAAGGTTCTAGAATCATTTTTTACACATTTTATTAATTTATAATACAAAATGAGTTCTTTACGATCGAAGAATCGCCAAAATGACCTAAAAATATCAATAATATGTTAAATTGTGAATCATCCTCATTTAATAATTCATAATAATAAATGATATAATTTATTTTTCAATAAATATTTAAATACTAATCCATTATAATTATGGAGTTTCACTTCCAATTGACCAAAATATCCATCATGAACCGATCATGGAAACCATGTAAAGAATGCACCCGATTCAATGAAAATAACAAAATATTACTAATAAATGTGTCAAATGATGTTGTAAAATGATCATATAAGGAGTTATAAACATTAATATATTTAATTAAGATATTAATAACACTCTTTTAACCATTATATATGAGTTTTAAACACTTTTGAAGTAATAATAACCCAAGGTAAGGGAATTCTTAACCCAATTTTCATTATTTGTGTTAACATTCTTCTTTATTCATTATTTGGTATTAAGATTATTGGTGTGATGATTTTTTGTTTATATAATTTTTCACTATGTGTATTTATTTTATACAGATATACCTTCCATTCTATTAATTCTCCATCTAATTATATTTTAAGGGACTTTCTTTTTAAAATCCTTTTAAAACACTCTTTAATAAATTTCCAAATGATTGATTTTATATGTATATGGAATGAGTGGTTTATTCTAATTTTCAAGATACTTTATTACCATGATATGTTCCATGGAAATTATTTATATTAGGTTGAGACCATTATAGCTCAATATATGTTTGTTTGAGCCCATTATAGCTCAAGATGTGACAGTTGATCCCCATTATAGCTCTCCAATGCATTGGGTACTTCGAAGATGGAAGTTGACCAAAAGGTTATCCCATGTGTAAGGGTGAATGTAAGAATGATATGTAAAATATTTCCCAAGTAAACTACATGATATTTCTATGAATATTATTTTTCATGATTACGGGTTTTATTGGTTTTTATGTTATCACTTGAATAACGCTTTTTTTTTATATCCCTTATTGAGTTTTATACTCATACCAAGTTTTTAAAATGTTTTTCACTGGATCTAAGGATGGGTGAGAGAAATAAGGGAGTAGTGATGTTTGATATGGAGTTTTGTTAAAGAAATCATGTTATAAGTTTTAATGTTTATTATTTTGAAAAAATATATACTGTTTTAGTAGTATACTCTTGTATGAATGTGGTATGTCATGTTTGTAAGATATCCTAATTCTTAAAAACTCTAAACCCCAAAATATCATCAATGTGTAATAATGTATGGTATTTTGTAAAATTCAAGATTAAGTAACATTTTAAGGTGGGTCCTTATACACAATATCTTTGGGGAGTTTTTTGTAGTATATTTAGATCAGAATATCCCATAGTATACTCAATTAGAGGGATCTAAAAAAATGTTAGAGACGATGGGTTGAGTACCATTAGAATTTATATTTTGATATTTCCTTCACTCCTAGGAAGCGTAACATGGTTTTCTGATGCATTTGTTAGAAAATTACTAACAAAATCCTTGAATTAATTAGTAGAGGAGTGGTATATGAGGATTATGTTCAATGATATTATCTTGGAAGTGGATTGGACTGGTGGGAATATGTTCATAGAATCATTCAAGGATGAATAATAATTTTATGAGAAATTTTCGTATGGTAAACTATCAAACACCAATTTCGAGTTCTTTAAAATAATCTAAATGGTAGGGAGACCTTGGGTGACTGATCTTGGTCTCCTATTGTCAATTTGTGTTTTTTATATATGTTTTCCATTCTGATTTATACGAGACTAGAGTTTATATATGTTGGATAATATTCATGTTCATATATGAACACTTGGACTACCAATATGAATCATGATTTGAAACATTTTTATTGGGGGATGGGGATGATGTGGTCAATTGTAGACTTTGTGTCAGAGTTCCTTCTTTATTATAGAATTAAGATAGAGCACTAGAGACCTGTTGGGTTGTTGCAACCCTTTCCCACTCTATTATTGAATTGGAATGATATTTCCATTGACTTAATCATTTTTTACCATGAAATTATTATGGTGAGGATTATATTTGGGGTATCATTGATCGATTTATGAAATCATCACATTTACTTCCTATAAAGGAGGTGATTAAGTTGAAACAACTTGAAAGCTTGTATTTATAAGAAGTTTTGAGACTTCATGGAGCCCCCGATACAATTTTTTAGCAGGGATCTGAGGTTCACATCTAGGTTTCAGAAGGTCATACAAGAGGTTATGGGTTACCAGTTGAAATTTAGTGTGGAATATGATCCACATAGGGATGTGTGGATAGAGAGTGTAATCCATATCCTCAAGGATACCCTCTGAGAGTGTGTCCTAGATTTTGGTGGTTCTTGGGAAAATCATTTCCTTTGATCAATTATATCTCTTTCAATAGTAGTTAGGCTTAGATTAAGATGGTTCCCTTTGATGTTTTTTATGGGAGTCCATGAAAATATACCTTATGTTGGGATGGGTTGGGAGAGTGGTACTTTTTTGACCTAATAAATGTTTAGGATAATATGAAAAATTATAGTTAATCTAGAAGATATTGATCATTGAACAAAGTCTTCTGAAATCCAATTGATACCATCAGTGATTTCCATTAAAGGTTAAGGTTAGTAATCATGTTTTTCTTATAGCTTCACTAGGCTTGGGACATCGTCGGTTGGGTATATAGGGTAAGTTAGCCCCAAGGTATGTTGGACCCTTTGATATCACTGAATGAATTGGAAATGTGGTATATTGGTTGGACATGTTGTCACGCTAAACATTGATTCATGAGGTGTTTCAATTTTCCTAGCTGGGGATATATTAACCATATCATTTCCATGTGATTGAATGGGTAGATGATGATGTTGATCTCAAAACTAATATGGTTAAGGAAACAATTCAAATTATGGATAACTAAGAAAAGGTGTTTCATTAGAAAATAGTCCCCTCAATCTGGGTATTATGGTAGTGTGAACAATATATCTAGGAGATATGGGAGATATAATTGTAGATGAGGCAGAAGTGACCTTCTCTCTTTGAAATTCTAGGATCAAAAGCACTTTTTGGGGACAAAAATACTTTACAGTGGGGATATTGTGAGATCCCATCAGTGAATAATAGGTATTCCTAATACCTTTTTGTAATCATCCTTAATTTGGGTGACTTTGAGGGTAAATCATTTTTAAATAGTTTTTAATTTTTTTTTGCAAATGAAATGTGTTATATAAATTCCATAAATATGGTTTTGGATTTTAAATGGATTTTCAAGCATGAAAGTGGTAATGATTTGCTATCAAAATGATTTGAAAACCATAAAAAAGGATGTTAAATTGTTTCTAAAATCATAGGACATTGGGAACCTTGGGAGTGTTGAAAAATGGACATGTCACTTTAGTGTTTTTAAGTTCATTAGAGGTACTAATATCGACAGACTGTGGTAGGACTCTATATAATATGGATTCAAGTTATGTATGTCTTAGTGATTTCTTTTTATGTATAGTACATATTCTCATATGTTATAGCCCAAATGGTTTTATTTTTCTTTTATTCTTAGTTTATCACACATTAGTATATTTCATGGTTGGTTTCTCACTTGTTTATATTATGGTGTTTTCATATATGGTTTTTCTTATGCATACTTTTTTTCTTATATACCCTTGTCATATTCCTTATGGCGATAATATGAATGGATTTTATTTATAACCAATGGATATTTTTTTATTAAATATTTTATCATTTTTAAATGATTTATAAAATGTATTTTTTAAAATATAGAGATAATGTTTTCGGGGTATTAGAATTTTTATATATTCTTTGGTGATAACCTACTGAGATTTGAGCTCACACCCTAATTTTTAAAATGGTCTTATGTAGATGTATTTTTTATGACACGTGTAAATGGAAGGGTATATATTAGTTTTATATCTTCTCTTATGTTTCATTACCTTCATTCAGTAGGATGGTTTGTGGTCATAGATGGTTACATGGAATCTCATTAATGGGTTGGTATAAGGACCCGAACTTAAACATTACATTATATTGAATTAAATGAATAATTCACATTGAGGATCTTTTCAGGTTTAGAGTTTTACGGAAATAGGACATAATTATTACATCTAAAAATATTACAAAGTAGGCACGTCTACCCAGAATCCACTTTTTTCATAAAATAAAAACTCTTGAAAAAAAAGTCATTTCTAATTCCATGTTAAAGAGAGCATGGATTTTACTTAATCCCATCCTTTACCCTATTCATCTTTAAGTCCTGTGAAAAACATTTCAAAACATGGGATGAGCATAAAAGGCTCAGTAAGGGTTATAAAACAGTGAACGAAAACATTTGTTCATAAATACATACAAAACATGAACTCTTTTACTTACCTCATGAAATCATAAGATTTATTAAAGACACATAGAAATCATAAATCATAAAGGTAACTTGGGCATCTATACCATACTTACATTGTAGCTATCACAGCTACATAGGGAGTTACATTGGAATACCGATCATAGTATATTCCCTAAATCTCTTAGGAGAAACACTCATGTTTACCTCCGTCACGTTACCCAATGCATTGGAGAGCTATCTAGGGCTCACCAGCCCTATGTTTATCATGGAACCACCCGTATATGTAAATAATTCCCAAGAACCATAACATGATCTTATAACATAAGCATAAAGGAAAGATAATATTTCCACATTGCAATAATAAAATATCATTTCAAGATATTGAAATAATAAATTCATTCTCAAAATCATTTTCAATACCAAAATACGTAAAAAGAGTATTTGGTATTTATTTTTCCTTTCAAAAACATTTCGGCCTATTAAGGAAGCCAAAGATCAAATATTACTCGCGGCGGCAGAAAGGTCGTTGTCACCACTTACGTTAAAGAAACATTCCTTTTTGTAGTTTAGTAAAACGATTCGTAGAGAAAATATTCCTTTTGAATATAAGTAATAGTCAAAGGGTTTTATACATCGTATAAAAGAAAGTCATTTATAAAACTAAAAATGCTTCAATGAAAGGAGATTGAGACGAAGTCCCTTACCTCGTGTCCGATTTGACCCGTTCATTCTTTAATATCCTGAATAATAAACTAAAGTTAATTTATACTTTCTTAAGAAACTATTTCAAGTTAATTATTCCTTTTATATCACTTATTATCATGTTATAATCATTATGTAATCATTTAAGTTAATAACGTTCATTTTGTCGATATTTGGTACTTGAGTCAAAAATGGACTTCTTATAAGTACATGTTGTTCGTGTGGTAAAAGGTTCATTATATCCAGAATTATATTCATGATTTTGGTATCATATATATTATATATATCCATAATGTACATGTATTTATAATAGTACACAACATTTGGAGTTACGAAATGAAATTCACCGTTCATGGAGACGGTAAGCCGTACGTACGCATGAACACTACTTTCATTTCTATTTCTTATTTTAATTCAATTAAAGCATAATTATACTTAGGTATATTATAATTCCAGTATAATATCATATATAATATCATTAAATCTATCCTTTATACATCCCACATAGGGCATTAATGAGTCACATCACTTTGAGGGGGCGGTAGTCCGCACTTCCTCAAATGAGATTATCGTATTTACCCACCATTGAAACCATAAATGTTTAATATAATTGGGAAGTACGGAAGCATAAAGAAATCATAAACATAATATATATCATATATAAATACAGTTCCATCATAATGGCCACCATGAGAGGTGGTAAGATGTAATTGAATAATGATCGTTTCGTGAGGCGTTAGTTTGCCATCCACAGAAACATTATGTTCTTCATCCATTAGATGGAACTGTGTGTGATTTTATTTCTAATCCCTATCATTAAAACATCCTATTATATTTAGGATATTGTTTTTGTTACAAAATAAATGAAATAAAAAGATTTTAGGTGTTGGAGAAGCAAAATAAATGAAAACAATTTAAGAGAAATGGTTACCCTTAATTTGGGTAACTCACTTTGGTTTGAACCAAAGGACTTCTTGAAGTGCCTTTTCCCTAAGGTAAGTCTTATAGGATGAGTATAGGGACGTAGGGAGCTTAATGGGGCAGATTTTGGATGAGGAAAATGGCTTTAGAGGTGTGAGGAATTGCATAGAAGTTGTCTCTTTTTATAAGGGAGAGGAGGGGCTCTTTTGGAAAGAGTGAAAATATTATTTTATAATATATTTCGGGTTCTAATGGTCCAAAAATAATTATTGTCGAAGATAAGATGACTCATAATCGAAATAAAATCATCTAATAATAATTGGGCATGTTTTGGATAATATTTTAATCATTATAATCTTATTTAATTAAATCATTTATTAATGAGGTAAATACTTCATCATGATTGTGTCAAAAATAATTTTATTTATTTGATGTCTAAAAATTATAAAACAAATACCATGATGTAATAAATCTTTTTATCTTTCCAATGAATATTTATAGTTGAAAATATAACTTGTATAACCCCATGTAAAAATTAATTTACTAAAAGATATTTATTTATTTCGTTTTGGCCTTTACTTTAAGTTAATTAAAATAAAGTGTCATAATCACTTATAAGTGGCTCCATGGGGTCCCCAAATCGACCCAAGGATTCCCATGGTCATATATGACTCAACCAATAGGATTAAGAAACCTTTTACGGTAAATAAATATTATTTTTTTACCCTTATTTACCTAATTTACCCTTTAACCATGGTAAATAAAATATTTACTGAGGTAAATATTTAGAATGCCTAAAAATAAAAGTTACCTATTTACATAATTTGAACCTCCTGATTCTAAATATGGAATCCATTTCTCCAAATTCAAAACATAGAAGTGGCAGAAATTAATTTAAAATTAATTCCCAATGTCAAAACAAAAGGCGTGTTTTTAAGAAATACTAACTATCAAAAGATTGACAGTTGATTATATACAATTTAAATGTGAAATTGATTCTAATGACCAACATTAGATTAAATGGTAAAAATATAATCTATTTACACTTGAAAACTAATTAAAAGGATAAACTAACCATATAAATAAATTAGATTAAAACATAGTTTTGAATTAAAATACAATATTTTCACTATTCCTTAAATAATGAACTTTATCAGAAAAATACCAAAAAAGTACCCAATGTAAATTATGATGTCCTCATTATAAAGAAAAATTTTATTTGGTCATATATAATTTATTAAAGTGAACAAAAATAGATTTAATAAGGGTTCGCCATTAAAAGGCGGTAAATCGGCCTTATAATGTAAATTATGCTTAAAATTAGATTCATTCATATATTAAGCCTCTAACTTTTATTGGACAAATATAAATACATGTATAACCATATTATAGTTAGTTTTTTTCATTCCTGCCAATACAATGGCTAGGAGTTAACTACCATTTAAAATAATAATATTATATTATTTGTATGGAACGTAAGATTCCAAAAAACCCTGTTATTGCGTATCGGGTACGCTATCGAACATAGAAACCCATTTAAGCTAAAATTAATATTTAATTCAAAAATATAAATAAATATAAAAATCTCTTATTCTTCATTTACCTAGGATGTTACATCCTTCCCCCCTTTTGAAAATTGTGTCCTCATAATTTTTATCCACTTATCAAAATAAGTGGGGGTATTTATACCTCATAGAATTTTCAGATTCCCACGTTGCCTCTTCAAACATATGGTTTCTCAACAAAACCTTTACCTGGTGAATTACCTTATTCCACAACACCTTCTCTCTATGGTCCAGAATCTAGACTGGTTTTTCTTCATAAGAGAGATTCTCTTCCAATTGAACTACCTCTGGGATCAAAACATGAGATGGATATAGCATATACTTTCTCAACATCAAAAAATGAAAAACATTGTGTACCTGGGATAAACATTGAGGTAAAGCTACTATGTACGCAACTGATCCAACTTTCTCCATAATTTCATAAGGTCCAATAAACCTCGGACTCAACTTTCCCTTCCTACCAAAACACATCACATTTTTTCAAGGAGAAACATTGAGACAGACATGATCACCTACCTCAAAAGAAAGATCCTTCCTCTGGTTATCCGTGTAACTTTTCTGTCAGCTCTGAGCTGTTCCCATGTGCTTCTGAATCAACTGAACTTTCTCTGCCATCTCTTCTACCAATTCTGGTCCCATCAGCTTTTTTCACCCACTTCATCCCAAAAAGTTAGAGTTCGACAACGCTTTCCATACAATGTCTCAAATGGAGACATCTGTATACTGGAATGAAAACTGTTATTATAAGAAAATTCAACCAAACAAAGATGTTGGTCCCAACTTCCCTGGTAGTCCATCGATCAAGAACGTAACATATCCTCTAAGGTCTTAATTGTTCATTCTGGCTTCCCATCTGATTGAGGATGAAAAGTTGTACTAAAGTTTAATTCAGTACCCAATGACTTCTTAAGGCCTTTCCAAATGTTAAAAGTGAACCTGGGATCACAGTCAGATACAATGGAGAGGGGAACTCAATGCAACCTGACTATCTCGTTAACATACAACCGAGCAAGTTGATCTAGAGACAATGTATCTCTAATAGGAAGGAAATGAGCAGATTTAGTCAATCGGTCAACTATAACCCAGATTGCATTATTACCTCATGATGTCTTTGGTAATCCCTCAATGAAGTCCATGGATATATTTTCCCATTTCCACCCTGGCACTGATAAAGGTTGAAGCATTCCTTTCGGTAACTGTCGCTCTACTTTAACCTGCTGACAAGTCAAACACTTCACAGTAAAATCAGCAATATCTCTTTTCATTCCATCCCACCGGTAATACTCCTGAAGATCTCTGTACATCATAGTACTGCCAGGATGAACTGAAAACGAAGAACTATGAGCTTTACATAACAAATCATTCTTCAACTGTGAATCACAAGGCACACATAATCTCTTTCCAAACCTCAAAAAACAATAATTATCAATGTTAAATTCAGGAAACTTACCCTTCTGAACCAACTCTACCTTTTTCTGCAACTCACTATCTTCCTTCTGCACTTTCTTTATTCTGTCTGATAGAGATGATCTCACTGACACCTGAAACAAAATAGAAGAATTTCATGCACCAACAACTTCTATGCCAAATTTCATCAAATCCAAAACCAAATTATATTGTTCCAAATGTAGCATGGCTAATGAGACATTACTTTTCCAACTCAAAGCATCAGCAACTTTATTTTTTTCCCATATGGTAATGGATTGTGCAATCATAATCCTTGATTAATTCCAACCATCTCCTCTGTCTCATGTTCAATTATTTCTGAGTGAATATATACTTCAAACTTTTGTGATCAGTATATATTTCACACTTCACTCCATACGAATGATGTCTCAAAATTTTTAAAGAAAAAACAATAGCAGCTAATTTCAAATCATGTGTAGGTTAATTAAACTCATGTGGTTTCAACTGAAATGAAAAATAAGAAATTACCTGATCATTTTTCATTAGGACACAACCCAGTCCTTTCAACAAAGAATCACTATAGATAACAAACTCACCATTTCTGGAAGGCAGTTCCAAAACTGGAGCATTCACCAATCTCCTTTTCAATTCCTGAAAAAAATTATCACATTCTTTTGTCCAGATGGACATAACACCTTTTTGAGTTAACTTAGTAATTGGACTAGATAAACATGAAAAGTTTTCATCAAACCTCCAGTAATAACCTGCCAAACCAATAAAACTACGAATCTCAGTTATATTTGTGGGTCTTGGACATTCTTCAACAACTTTTGTTTTTCAGGATAAACAGTTATGCCATTTTTTAAACAATATGACCAAGGGAATAAATTTTTTGTAACCAAAACTCACACTTGATGAATTTTCCATAAATTTTATTTTCTTTTAAGGTTTTCAAGACAACCCTTAAATGACTTTCATGTTCTTCTTTACATTTTGAATAAACTAAAATATCATCAATGAACACAACCACAAACTTATCTAAGAACTCACGGAAAAATATATTCATAAGATCCATGAATACAACAGGTGCATTTGTTAAACCAAAAGGCATAACTACAAATTCATAATGGACATATCTAGTACGAAAAGCGGTCTTCGGAACGTCGGCTTCTTTTACTTTCAACTAATGTTACCTCGACCTCAAGTCAATCTTTGAAAAATTCTGAGCTCCCTGGAGGTGATCAAACAAATCATCTATATGAGGAAAAGGATACTTATTCTTAATAGTTATGTTATTAAATGCCCTTTAATCAATGAAAAGTCTCATTGAACCATCTTTCTTTTTAACAAACAAGATAGGAGCACCCTAGGGTGATGTGCTAGGTCGAATGAAACCTTTATCTAATAACTCCTGCAATTGCTTCTTTAACTCTAAAAGTTCTATTTGAGCCATTCGATAATGGGGTTTTGAAATTGGATTAGCAGAAGGAACTAAGTCAATAGTAAATTCAACTTCACGATCAAGTATAATACCAGGAAACTCTTCAGGAAAAACATCAAGGTACTCATTTACCACCCGCATATCATTAATCTGAATAGTTCCATTGTTTTCAACAATATGTGCAAGGTAACATTCATTTACATATTTTACCAGTTTTTCGACTTCCTGATATGTTATCAAAATCAAGGGTTCATTCTTGTACACAAACTGAAAATCATTCTGAAAAGAAACCTCTTTAGCTCTGCAGTCAATCTTAGCATGATAAACAGAAAGCCAATCCATGCCCAATATAACATCAAACTCTACTAGAGGAAAAACAATAAGGTTTACAGGTAGATTCTTTCTACACACAAGGACAAGAATGTTATTTCGTTTTCTTTTTATTTCAACATTTCCTCCATGTGTTTTTACTGTAAGTTCAGTATTCATATCATTAGGTGGAATTCCCAATTTACTAGAAAACTTTTCAGAAATGAAAGAGTGTGTAGACCCTGAATCAAACAACACATTGGCATAATCTAAAAAAACAAATAATGTACCTGATACAACTTCATTTGATGGCCCAACATCTGCTGAAGTAGTTGAAAAGGATTTCGCCACCCCTTTCTACTTGTAGTCTGGCTGCTTTCATTCGATTGAGTTACTTGTTGGACACTCATTTGCATAATGACCCATTTCATTGCACTTAAAACATTTTACTGACTGTAAATCAGATTTTTTCTTACCATTACCCTGATCTTTTTTAGTGCAATTACGAGCCCTATGTCCCATTTTACCACATCGGTAGTAATTACCAAAATTCAAAAGACATTCCCCAACATGCTTTTTACCACAATTTTCACAAACTGTAAACTTTAGACTCTTACCATCAGACTTTTTTGAAGAGGTATTTCCTTTAGCCTGCCATCTAGACCTCTTATTTTGTTGTTTTTCAATGAATACTTGATCATCGGCAAACTCCATTTCCACCTTCTCCGTACAACGAACAATTTTTTCATAACTTTTGAACTCACGAGAAGCTAAATCCCTTCGATACTTTGGCTTTAATCCTGAGTAAAAATGGTTGATTTTACTATCAGGATCTCGTATGATGTTTGGAGTATACCTTGCCAGTTGAGTGAATTTTTCTTCATAAGCAGCCACTGAGTCATCCTCCTGCCTCAATTCGAGGAATTGTTTTTCCTTACTAAGACAAACCACCTTAGGAAAATATTTCTCCAGAAACATACCTTTGAATTCATCCCAATCAAGAGCATCAATATCCTCACTATCCCTGATATTTTTCACCATCGACCACCACGGATCAGATTCACCTTCAAAACGGTAAACCTCGAGACTAACCTTTTGATGTTCTGAACAACCCATGACATCAAAAATCTTTTCCAGTGCTTTAATCCACCCTTCAGCTAGCACCGGATCAGATGATCCTCTGAATTATGGGGGATGTTGCCTCATGAAATGCTCCACTACTGACATGTTCCACTTTGGTTTATCTGGATGATCTCGTACATGGATACCACCACTATTTATAGCCTGATTCAACTGTTCCATCATTGCAACAAACTGTTCAGTTCTGATTCCAACCATCTCAGTTTGCTGATTTGGATGGTTGTCTTCCTCCTGATGTCATCCCAATATAGCTGCCTTGTTTTCTCTACGGAAAATCATTCTAAACAAAGAAATATCTTAGGCGAAGCAACATGGTAATTTGGAAATGCTATATTATGTCAATATTAACATAAATTACATTATGGATATTAATTTAACAATATCCTAACTCCTAAAGTTATCTAAACCAACCTCTGATACCAACTATAAGGACTCGGCCTTAAACATTACATAATATTGAATTAAATGAATAGTTCACATTGAGGATCTTTTTAGGTTTAGAGTTTTAGGGAATTAGGACATAACTATTACATCTCAAAATATTAAAAAGTAGGAACTTCTACCCAGAATCCACTTTTTTTCTTAAAATAAAAACTCTTGAAAAAAAATTATGTCTAACTCCATGTTAAAGAGATCATGGATTTTCCTTGATCCCATCCTTGACCCTATTCATCTTTTAGTCCTGTGAAAAACATTTCAAAACCTGGGATGAACATAAAAGGCTCAGTAAGGGTTATAAAACAGTGAATTAAAACATTTTTTCATAAATACATACAAAACATGAACACTTTTACTTACCTCATGAAATCATAAGATTTATGAAAGACACATAGAAATCATAAATCATAAAGGTAACTTGCGGCATCCATACCATACTTATATTGTAGCTATCACTGCTACATAGAGAGTTACTTTGGAATACCCATCATAGTATATTACCTAAATCTCTTAGGAGAAACATTCACATTTACCTTCGTCACGTTACCCAATGCATTAGAGAGCTATCTCGGGCTCACCCGCCCTAGGTTTATCACAGAACCACCCGTATATGTAAATAATGCCCAAGAACCATAACATGATCTTATAACCTAAGCATAAAGGAAAGATAACATTTCCACATTTCAATAATAAAATATCATTTAAAGATATTGAAATAATAAATCCATTCTCAAAAACATTTCAATAACAAAATATGTAAAAAGAGTATTTGGTATTTATTTTTCCTTTTAAAAACATTCCGGCTTGTTAAGGAATCCAAAGATCAAATATTACTCGTGGCGGAGGAAAGGTCGTTGTCACCGCTTACGTTAAAGAAACATTCCTTTTTTTCATTTAGTAAAATTATTCGTAGAGAAAATATTCCTTTTGAATAGAAGTAAATGACAAAGGGTTTTATACATCGTATAAAAGAAAGTCATGTATAAAACTAAAAATGCCTCAATGAAAGGAGATTGAGACGAAGTCCCTTACCTCATGTCCGGCAAGACCCGTTCGTTCTTTAATCTCCTGAGTAATAAACTAAAGTTAATTTATACTTGATTAAGAACCTTTTTCAAGTTTATTATTCTTTTTATATCACTTACTACCATGTTATAATCATTATGTAATCATTTAAGTTAATAACGTTCATTTTTTCAATATTTGGTACTTGAGTCAAAAATGGACTTTTTATAATTACATGTTGTTCAAGTGGTAAAAGGTTCATTATATCCAGAATTATATTCGTGATTTTGGTATCATATATATCATATATATCTATTATGCAGATGTATTTATAATAGTACACAACATTTGGCGGTATGAAATGAAATGCACCGTTCATGGAGACGGTAAGCCGTACGTACGCATGAACACTACTTTCATTTATATTTCTTATTTTAATGGAATTAAAACCTAATGATACATAGTTATATTATAATTCCATTATAATATCATATATAATATCATTAACTCTATTCTTTATACATCCCACATAGGGCATTAACGAGTCACATCACTTTGAGGGGCGGTAGTCCGCACTTCCTCAAATGAGATTATCGTATTTACCCACCATGGAAACCATAAAGGATTGATATAATTGGGAAGTACCGAAGTATAAAGAAATCATAAACATAATATATATCATATATAAATACAGTTCCATCATAATGTCCACCATGAGAGGCGGTAAGATGTAATTGAACAATCATTGTTTCGTGAGGCGTTAGTTTTCCATCCACAGAAACATTATGTTATTCATCCATTAGATGGAGGTGTGTGTAACTGTAGTTTGAATACTTATTATAACATAATCCTAGTATATTGAGGATACTAGTGTTGTTACAAAAAAAGGATATAAAAAGAGTTTAAGGGTCGGAGAAGCAAAATAAAATAAAACAATTTAAGAGAAACCGTTACCTTTAATTTGGGTAACTCACTTTGGTTTGAACCAAAGGACTTCTTGAAGTGCCTTCTTCATAAGGTAAGGCTTCTAGGAGGAGGAGAGGGATGTAGGTAGCTTAATTGGGCAGATTTTGGACGAGCCAAATGTCTTGAGAGGTGTGAATAATTGCATATAAGTTGTCTCTTTTTATAAGGGAGAGAAGGTGCTCTTTAGGAAAGAGTGAAAATATTATTTTATAATATAATGATATTCGGTTTTAAATGGTCCAAAAATCATTATGGTCTAAGATAACATGAATAATAATTTAAATAAAATCGTCCAATCATAATTGGACATGTTTTGGATAATATTTTAATCATTATAGTCTTATTTAATTAAATCATTTATTAATGAGGTAAATACTGCATCATGATTGTGTCATAAATAATTTAATTTATTTGATGTCTAAAAATTATGAAAAAACTAAAATTATGTAAGAAATATTTTTATATTTCCAATTATTATTTATAGTCGAAAATATATCTTATATAACCCCATGTAAAAATTAATTTACTAAAAGTTATTTTTTTATTTCATTTTGGCCTTCACTTTAAGTTAATTAAAATAAAGTGTCATAATCACTTTTAAGTGGCTCCATGGAGTCCCCAAATCGACCCAAGGATGCCCATGTTATGATATGACTCAACCAATAAGATTAGGACACCTTTTAGGGTAAATAAATATAATTGTTTTTACCCTTATTTGGATGATTTACCCTTTATCAATGGTAAATAAAATATTTACTAAGGTAAATATTTAAAATGCCGAAAAATAAAAGTTACCTATTTACACAATTTAAACCTACTGATTCCAAATATGGAATCCATTTCTCCAAATTCAAAACACAGAAGTGGCGGAAATTAATTTAAAATTAATTCTCGCTGTCAAAACAAATGGCGTGTTTTTAAGAAATATTAACTATCAAAAGATTGACATTTGATTATAAACAATTTAAATGTGAAATTTATTCTAATGACCAAAATTAGATTAAATGGTAAAAATATAATCTATTTAAACATTAAAACCAATTAAAAGGATAATATAACCGTATAAATAAATTAGATTAAAACATAGTTTTGAATTAAAATAAAATATTTTCACTATTTCTTAAAAAATGAACTTTATAAGAAAAATACGAAAAAATTACCCAAAGTAAATTATGATGTCCTCATTCTAAAGAAGGATTTTATTTGTTCATATAGAATGTATTAACTTGACCAAAACTAGATTTAAAAAGGGTTCTCCATTAAAAGGCGGTAAATCGGCCTTTTAATGTAAATTATGCTTAAAATTAGATTCATTCATATATTAAGCCTCTAACTTTTATTGGATAAATATAAATACATGTATAATCATATTATAGTTAGTTTTGTTCATTCCCACCAATAAAATGTCTAGGAGTTAACTACCATTTAAAATAATAATATTATATTATTAGTATGCAACGTAAGATTTCAAAGAAACCTGTTGTTGCATATCGGGTACGCTATCGAACATAGCAAACCCTTTAAGATAAAATATATATTTAATTAAAAAATATAAATAAATATGAAAACCTATAATTCTTCATTTACCTAGGATGTTACAGTTGGTCTTTTTTTAATTTTTTATTTTATTCATTTTGGATTGACTTTTATATATCATGGTTTTGATCTCTTTATTTCTCTATTTACTCTATTTATTTTCTTTGTTTTGTTATAACTGTGACATGTTTTTTTTTTGATGCATACCTCATGGAGGACCTTCTTTTGTGACTTTTTGAGTTATCATGGGTTAGATTGGTACAATCCCACCTAAGAATTTTATAGAAATTCCTTGTCAAATAATCCCAATACGATCAATATTAGAAAAACATTGCTTGATGAAATAATTTTAAAATTTATATAAAAATCACAGTAAAAACATTTCCCATTTCTATATTTCTAAAAAATATTTCATATAACACATTTCAAAGAAACTTTTCCACAAACCATTTTACATTTATCAAATCATGCATCATATATCATATAAAATCCATAATAATAGAAAAGCTAAAGAACAATGGAGATTAACACATCAACAACTTAAATCTAGTATAGCTAGGTCACTTTTACCTCAAGAATTGAGATAGGACAAGTTCTCACTAAAAAAGTTCATAAAACAAAGGTTTTAGGGAAAAGAGGAACACCCCATGAATGAACCCCCTACAGTGTCAGATAATCATGTCCCTAGACAAGTGGCCTAGAGAGCATATTAACACCCCATGAGTAAACCCCCCAACATTAATATTGATATTTCCTAATACTAAACCCTCTCCTAGGTACCCTAGGCTCCCATGTGTTGTAAACATCAAAATAATCAAAAGTATTAAAAAATTTATTAAACAATTCCCAATCCACACTATTTTATCAAAATCATATTTAGAAAACCAATTTCACAAACCATTTCATAATTCCTTGAAAACCTATTTATTTTACCAAAACAAGGTAAAAACCAAATTTTATCAAAAACCCAATTAAGCACAAATACCAATAAAATCAAGGATCATGTCAATTATCATTTGTAAAATAATTTATAAACCAAATAGCATGAATAGATCACAATGAAAAGACTTGAGAAAAAACCACCAACCTCAAAATTTGGTCATATGCTAACCATAATGGGATTCACACACTAAAAGGAAATGGAACACTGGGGAAATCAAGAGGAAGACCTAAAAATAAATTCCCATATCTTATAATTGAGTTTCCATAAGACTAATTTAGGTGGAGAAGTTAGATCAACACATACCACAAAGGTCACACCCACTATACCACAATCAACAAGAGATCTGACCACCATGAAGAAAACACACTAATGGTTTATTGGGAACATGAAGGGAAATAAAAATAAATAAATAGACCCAATAAACATAGAATAAATCTCTTTATAATTCCATAAACGATGGGAGAAACAAGAAAGAAAAAATAGAGATTCATTAAAACATACTAAAGGGGGAAACCTGGCCAAATGGAGATCAAAAAATAAAGTAGAGTTGGTGAAGATAGCCCAAGATATCCTTAGAGAGCCCCTAGACTCGTACAAGGTGAATTTGGGTTAAAGGGGTGATTATATTATATAAAATGGGGGTTTTATTGAAAAAAGTATTGATATTCCCCATATTAAACCATCCCATCTCGATGCTATTGGCTGGCACTCACTAGCCGGTGGTGTAAATCTAAGATTTTTCACCTCTAGAAGTCCCACTGGATGGCTCGTGGAGTTATTATAGTAACTCCACTATGCTAACATACCACCAGCATGATGGTGGGATTCTATAGCAACCGATTCTCCTAATTTCAATTTCAACCACACTCAAATTGCATAACCCCTCATTATTAAACCTCTAAATAAGATTTAAAACACCAAAAGAGGATAAAATCAATATTATAATGGTATGACACTTTTGGGTGCGGTAGAATGTCACAATTCTCCCAACTAAAGAATTTTTTTCTCAATAAATTCTTGTGGATGAAGGACGCTCCAAAATAAGTGAGGCCAAAACTCCCTCATTAAAACTTCATGCTCTTAAGACTCATGAGAATATGATATATGCCACCACAATGGTTGATATAATTTATAAGAATGATGAGCTCCATTTCTTCAGTAGGATAATTATTCTCATGTTCCCAAAGCTAATGAGAACCTTATTCTACCACATGATTATCTTTTATAAGAACATATCTCATACCAATACAATATGTTTCATAATAATCCACTTATTTGTTACTAGTTTTTGGAATGATATAAAGTAGATTTGATGATAGATTCCATTTCAACTAAAAAGGGGCCTTAAACATAGTATCCCTTGATAATTTTTACCCTTTCTTGGTATGTGTGGTTAAATGTGATTCAATATTTGATAAATATTCCATTAACCCCTGCTACTACCCAAATGGTTCAATGAATATAAATATTTCAAATAAATTCATTAGATATTCCAATGACATGACATCCTTTAACTTTTCTGGATCAATTGAGGGGAAATGCTCTAAAATCATGTGCCCTAATAATTTTATTTCGATAACTTTGCATAAAGGTAGTCGCTCCTCAAGATTTCAAAAACTACATACAAGTGGTAATAATTTTTTATTAATTCTCAAATAGAACATGATATCATCCATAAATAATAAAATAAAGGTATCTAGATAATGGTGTGATATATAGTTAATTAAATACATAAATAGCTTAGGAACATTAGTTGTTCTAAACGACACTAGAAGATATTGATAGTGTCCATACCTACTACTGAATGTTGTCCCCAGGATATCTTATTATGTATCTCTGAGCTGGTGATAACCCGATTGATGATCAATTTTTTAAAACCTCTTTTTCCCTTTAACTGATCAAATAGGTCATCAATACAAGGATAATGATGGTTTTTATTAAACATTTCCCAAATCAGCATCTGATAATCTAAAAATAGATGAAGAGATAATCCAATCTTCTTGGAAAAGAGCAGGGGTGTTTCCCATGGAGAAATACCAGGAAGAAAAAAAATCCTTTTCAACAATTCATATAATTAGAGCTTGAGATATTTCAACACATCAGGTTCCATACTATAAGAAGTTATATAAATTAGTTGAGTAACATGCACTAGATCTATGGAGAAATCTACCTCCCATTCTAGAAGAAGGATAGAGAATTAAACTTGGAAAACTTTTGTAAAAAATTGAATAACGAAGGGAAGATTATTAAGAGAAGATACATAATCGATCTAAAATGAAGTAGTTGAAAATATATCCCCCAAATCAAGGAGTGAATGTCCTGAATGACTAAACATTGAATCCTGCTCTCCAAGAAACACTCAAGAGCTCTAATTGACATCAAATAATGAAACATGCTAATGATAACAATATATATTTTCTTAGTGAGAAACCATAGAAACCACCTTGATGATAATATCTAAAATATCTAGTACAATAACTAGAAATTACTAGAATAACTTTTCACCTACTTTCAAAAGATATTACAAAAGACAATAAAAACTCTACTCTTTATTCTTTTTAGGAGGTGTCACAGGCATCATAATAAAGTACATGAGCTCCATTAGATGTTTAAACACACCCAAAAAATATGAAAATATAAAATATTTAGAGACACAAATTTCAAACAAATAATTTTATATAGAAGACCCAAAAAATGGTACCTATTAGTGTATATAGACTCGCATAAACTTTCATCAGAAAATCCTCTACTATGTAAAATTTCATCACACAAAAGGATTCTATTAAGATCCCTGTTGACTTTGAGGCTTCTTGTTACACTACATTCCCCTTAAAAGACGATTATTCCTTTATATATTAGGTCATAAATAGATCTTAGAAAAATCTCTACATGTGAGCTTTGAAACCACATGCATTGCTGGTCTTCAGTGGCATGGGTAAATATTTTTGGGTGTTCCCAACCTTGGAACACCAGTAATAGGTCAAGGGTACACTAATAGAAGCTATTAATAGAGTAGAAAATCCTATTATTGAGAACTAAATCTACCACCATTGTGATTATTATCCCACAACATTTTCTTCTCATGCACTACTACTAAAAAGTCCTTTAACAATGCTAGAATAGGCCTTTATCAACACTAAAAATGGGATGATAATTTTATTGTGGTTAAAATCATGAAACTTTTATCATATGTAAAAAGACATTGTTTAAAGTATCCCTTTAATAGTGCTACAAAAAGAGATGTTAAAATGGGCCTTTAATAGTTCTTTTTTTTCATTGATAAAAGCATCATTATTAAAGTAGGTAAAATTAATTTTTTTTCAAATGTCCATGAGCCCGACCCCATTTATCAGTGCTTCCAAGACACTTTTATCAGCGGTTTTCACACCCCCTTTATCAGTGATTTTAATCAACACCCCCCTTATCAGTGCATTACGAATTTCCAACCTCATGCACACTCACTTGGATTCAAACCCAAGACCTCTCCTTTCAATATGGAACACCTTTACCACTACACCACCTTTTTTTCTATCTGTTTAATGATATTTATTTATATATATATATATTTACATATATCTATATATTTATTTTTAAATACATTTATAAAATATATGTGTGTGATATATATATATACATACTTATATTTATTTAAATATATTATATATTATATTAATTTAAATATAATAGAATATAATATAAATATGTTTTTGGACTCCTCAGGTATTAATCATGTTTTAATGATCATAATTCTTTTTACTGTTAACACTCTCATTATTATTTACAAATCTTATGCATGATCAAAAATCTCACTTATCTTATCAATCCTGTGTATTTATGTTTCAAGTTCTCTTACCTTATAATGGTTAAGCTTAATTCATATTATGCATATTACCATTTCAGTTTGAATACATTTATTTGTCTAAGTATCAATACACTATGAAGTTTGACACAGTAAGACAAACTGTGTGCAAGACACAGACACCGTGAAGTGTAAGACATACATAGTGAAATAGACACCGTGAAGTCTAAGTCTCAGACACCATGACCTCAACACACCATGAGTCAGACACTGTGACATGGAGACACCGTGAAGGACACACCGTGAAGAAGAAACCGTGACTCAGACACCATGAAGGACAAATTGTGAAGAAGAAACTGTGACTCAGACACCGTGACATGGAGACACTGTGAAGGACATACCATGAAACACATACCGTGAAGGACACACCGGTTCAAGGAGACACCGTTTGCACAACTACTATGACACCTTTTATTAACCTTTTTGTTGATATTATTTAAATAATTCTAACAGTCATATTTTATGTTTTAATGCATTTAATATTATTTAATGATAGTTGTTGCATGTCAGGAAACCGTACCTTGTACCTATGAAAAGGTAATCATTCCTACTGTCGGAGCTTATGGAATATAAGGAATATTGAGATATAGTAGAAAAGATAGAGAATAATATGCGTACGTGCGACAACTCAGAAAACACGAGTGCACTATACTGAATAGAAGAGCAAGCCTGAGCACAACTGAAGAACACATTGCAATATATTAAAAGAACTCTCATGCATAAAATCTGACACTATTGAAGAACACACGAATTACTTTGAAGTCAAGAGAACATATTCACTCCTGAATAACAAAATCTTCACCAAAACACTCTGTTTTTCAATAGAAAAATCAGAATAGGACTTAGAATCATTTTTGCTGAATCCAACAAGTCCAGAGCTATACTACCAATCACTAGAGATTTCTAAACTTTCATAAACTCTCTCTAAGTGATTTATTATTTACTTTTGAGTAGTGTGTGTACTCTATATATCTTTTTCACACACACTATCTCATGTGCTAAACTAGAGGATACTAAATACTCATTCCAAACTTTCTACATCTTCTTGTGTCCCGCTGAGGATAGTGGTAGAGGTCCCTGTGTGACCTGGACAGCATGTGGGTTGTTGTCTTTGTTTTCCCACGAAGAATAGTGGTAGAGTTCTTAGGACCTGGACAGTTTGTAAACTGTTGTTAACCCCGATCCAGGGTGTGGATAAAATTTATATATAAATTTGAGAGGACTAAGTCTCAGCTTGAGACTGAACCTCTTGGTTATATTTGCTGTGCATTTTAGTTTATGTTTAAAGTATACAACATTTAATTTATATTCCGCCGCTGTTACTTTCAAATACAAATCTGTTTTAAAGTTACTTTGATCTAGCAAGTGTTTGTAATTATTGTAAGTCAGTATATTAGTTTAAAAAGCTAATTTAATCTTCAAATTAAATTAACTGAGACCTAATCAATCTTTTGATAACCTAATTGAACTTTTACAGTTTTATAAATTCACTACAGTTTAACTTGTTTTATAAATTGAGGATTTTAATAGAAATAATTTTAACAGAAATTTTAATTGGAACTCAATTCACCCCCCTCTTGAGTATCCACTCCGACCAACATTTGGTATTAGAGGATTTTTTTTTGTTAAAGGATTTCAAAACATTCTATTTTTCAACTATGATTTTAGTTTCATATTTAAAGATCTTAAATTTCTATTAATTCTAAATTTTATCTCTTTAATTATTTTTTATAAAATCTTGCTATGGATAATAGACTAGAAGGTACTGCTACCAACATGCCACCTTTCTTTAATGGTACAAATTATTCCCAGTGGAAACTTAAAATGAAAATTCATTTAGAAATTATGGGTTTTGATATTTCAACTGCTATAGGGTATCAATATAAAATTCCAGAAACTGAAATAACTACTTGGGATAAACCTACAAAGACTGCTTACAATAATAATTGAAAGGATATGAATTCCCTATATTTTGAATTAAGAGATGAGGAATTCAATAGAATATCTGCCTTCAAAACAGCTTGTAAAATATGGGATACTTTAGGTGTTTCTCATGAAGGAACAACTAATTTTAAAGAAATGAGACTCAATACTTATACAATAAAATATGACAATTTTAAAATGAGGACTGATGAACCTATTTCTGATATGTATCTCAGGATCAATGAGATAGTCAATAAAATGAGTTCACTCCGTAAAGTTGTTCCATCAAAGGAACAAATTATGAGGATACTGAGACGTTTTCCAGATAGATGGGGAGGCACTTCTGTTTCAATCAGAGAGTCATGTGACATTGGAGCTCTCCCTGTCAAAGAACTTATTGGTAAATTAATGATGTATGAGGAAGAACTCAAAGTTAATAAAGAGGAAGATGATGAACCTAAAAGGAAGTCATTATCCTTTAAAACATATTCTTAAAAGAGCAAGGAGAAAGAAAAAGGTCAAATACAAACTGAAAGTTCAACAAGTGAATATTTAGACTCTAATAGTGATGCTAAAATGGCACAGATAGCCAGAATTTTCATGAAGTTTTATAGGAAAAAGAAATTCTTCAGAAAATAAAACTACAAAGGTAAATATGACAACAAAGGTCACTGGAAAAAGGATTGGAAAAAGCCAGATAAAAGTGATGAAGTAGTATGCTATGAATTCAAAAGAAAAGGTCACATTAAAGATGACTGTCCAAAGTTGAATTTCAAAAAGAAATATGACTACAAGGACACTAAGTACAAGAAGGATATGAAAGCAACTTGGAGTGCTTCAGAAGACAGCATAAGTGAATCTCAAGTTTCTGATTCTGAAAAGAATCTTGACAACATGTGTTTCATGACCAACACATATGAGGTAACCTTAGATACTCTTGTTTTAAATTCCTATTTTTATGGAGTTGATGCTGAATATAATTCTGATTCTGAAGGCATGACTAAATCTGAATTATCTAAACACTGTAACATGCTAGAAGAAACATGAAATGAACTTAAGGACAAATATAAGTCATTTAAGAAACAACATTCACTCACAGCTACTATTAAATACACCCTTGATATAGAAAAAGAAAATAACGATAAACTGTTAAAAGAAAATACTGAATTAAAATTTTCAAATGAGCAACTTAGAAAGGACTTAGAAAAGTTCACAAATGGAAAGGATACTCTAACTCAAATGTTAGGAAAGAAAGTGGCACCAAAATACACTAATGAAATAGGTTACCAACCTGGAAAAAGACAGTTCACTAAAACTAGATTTATTCCTAAATCTGGACAAAAATCTGCTAGTTCTAGTTCTGGAAATTCATATGCTTCAGCTAGCTACTCACATTGGTATAGATCAAATAGAGTTTATCTGTCAAAATCTATTGAATCTACTAATTATATGAGACCCATAAGAAAAATTTTTGTACCTAAATCTTTTCTTGCTACCCTTTTTGGACCCAAGAGAATCTGGGTACCAAAATCATTCTCTGTTTAAAATGGTTTTGTAGGAAACCTGCTTGAAGAGTTCCCATAAAGAAGATATGGTACTTGGATAGTGGATGTTCAAGAAATATGTCTGGATATTATTCATTCTTCAAGAGCTTAATAAAGGTTGATAGAGGCCATGTCACCTTTGGTGATAATTCTAAAGGAAAGATCATCGTCCTAGGCCAAATTGGTAACACTAACTCAGTTTAAATTTCTAAAGTTTTATTTGTTGATGGGTTAAAATATAACTTATTAAGTATTTCTCAGTTATGTGATGATGGATTTAATTTTAAGTTGGGAAATTATTCTTGTAATGTTTTTAATTCAAAAAATGTTTTGGTATTTTCTTCCTTGAGAAATGAAAATGTTTATGTAGTTGATTTGAATTGTTTAGCTAAACAAAAATTTACTTGTTTAAATTCTTTTCATAAAGAATCATGGATTTGGAATAGAAGATTAGGACACTGTAATATACATTCACCTAGAAAACTGTCTAGGAAGAACTTGGTTAGAGACTTAATAAAACTTGAGTTTCCAAATGACAAAGTTTGTAATCTGAGTAAAAAGGGAAAGCAAAAGAAATTCTTTTTCGAACCAGAGAAAGAAGTGTCAACTTCTCAACCCCTCGAGTTGGTTCACATGGAATTATTTGGACCTTATAGATTTTCTAGTTTAAATGAGAAGCATTGTGTCTATGTTCTAGTAGATGACTTTTCTAGATATACTAGTGTTTACTTCATAGCTCACAAAAGTGAAGCTTGTTCTTACTTAATTAAATACTCCAAGTCTGTAGAGAACCATAGTGGGATTAAGATTAAGACCCTGAGAAGTGATCATGGTCGTGAGTTTGAAAATCATGAGTGTGACTCCTTTTTCTCACACAATGTCTATAGTCACAACTTATCTGCCCCTAGGACACCTCAGCAGAATGGTGTGGTTGAAAGAAGGAATAGAACCCTTCAATAAATTGCATGAACTATGCTTAATGAGTTTGTCCTGCCTATTTACTTTTGGGATGAAGCTGTAATACATCTTGTTATATCATCAATAGAGTCTTAGTCGGACCTATTCTCAAAAAGACCCCTTATGAGTTGTGGAAAAATAGTAAACCCAAAGTTAGCTACTTTAGAGTATTTTTCTACAAAGTCTTTATTCTTAATACCAAGGATAATCTGGACAAGATTTCTTCTAAGAGTGATGAAGGAATCTTTTTAGGATACTATAGTTCTAGAAAAGCCTATAGAGTGTTCAATAAGAGAACCAAGTCTGTGGAAGAATCTGTTCACATGAAAGTTAATGAAACTGATCCACGTGAACCTAAGCCTTCTCTTGAAAATCTTGAAGAAGATTTATCTGTTCTGAACCTTAATGATAAATTCAATGAACCTTCTATAAAGACAATCAGTTCTGGAAATATTTCAGAATCTGCTCCTAATGAACCCGAACCTAGAGAAGAACCTGAAATTCCTTGTCCTACCTTTACTAGATCAACTAGGATTCTAAAGAATCAGCCTTTAGTTGCCGTTGTAGGAAATATGGATAAAGGGACACCGACTAGAGCTTCTCTTAAAAATCAGGTTGAATATAAAGCCTTCTTGTCATAGCTTGAACCTAAAACCATTGATGATGCTATTAATGATGAATGTTGGGTAATTGCTTTGCAAGAAGAACTTAATTAGTTTGAAATAAATAATGTTTGGAAACTAATAGAAAGACACAAGGACACTTTTGTCATATGCACTAAATGGGTGTTTAGAAATAAAGTAGATGAATCAGGAAATATAGTTAGAAATAAGGCTAGATTAGTTGCACAAGGCTATATTCAAGAAGAAGGAATTGACTATGAGGAGACATTTTCTCTAGTAGCCAGACTAGAAGCCATTAGGATCTTACTTTCTTATACTGCACATATGAATTTCAAACTGTATCAAATGGATGTCAAGAGTGCATTCTTAAATGGATATATTTCGGAGGATGTTTTTGTTGAACAACCTCTTAGATTTACAAAACCTAATTTTCTAAATCATATTTTCAAATTATCAAAAGCTTTCTATGGTTTAAAACAAGCTCCAAGAACTTGTTTTGACAGATTAAGTACATTTCTTATTTCTAAAGGTTTTACGAAAGGTATAGCGGATCCTAACCTTTTTATAAAATGAATTTGTAAATATGTTTTAGTTGTTCAAATTTATGTAGATGATATTATTTTTGGATATTCAAAAACTTCTTTATGTACTGATTTTTCTAAAATGATTCAAAACGAATTTGAAATGAGTTTAATGGGTGAACTAAAATTCTTTCTTGGATTTCAAATCTTTCAAAACAATGATGAAATTATTTTAACTCAAAGTAAATATACTAGAGATCTTTTAAAATGTTTTGGATTGGATAGCACTAAAAGTGGTGCCACTCCCATGAGTACCACATGTAAGTTGGATCTTGATGAAGATGGTAAATCTGTTGATCAAACCACTTATAGGGGAATTATTGGAAGTCTACTCTATTTAACTGCTAGCCATCCTGATATTATGTTTAGTGTGTGTATGTGTGCTCGTTTTCAATAAAAACCTAAAGAATCACATTTAAATGTTGTAAATAGAATTTTTAAATACCTCAAGCATACTCCCAATCTATGACTGTTCTATCCAAAAGGAAAATAATTTGAACTAGTTAGTTATTCTGATGCTGATTTAGCTAGATGTAAGTTAGATAGAAATAGCGCCTCTAGAACATGTCACCTTTTAGGCAAGTCACTAGTATCATGGTGTAGTAAGAAACAAAATTTTGTTGCATTATCTACTGCAGAAGATGAATACATAGCTTCTGGAAGTCGTTGTGCACAAATTTTGTGGATGAAACACACTTTACTAGAATATGGATATCAATTCAGACATGTCCCAATAAATTGTGACAACACAAGTGATATTAACATTTCAAAGAATTCTGTTTTACATTCTAGGACAAAACATATTGATGTAAGACATCACTTTTTGAGGGATCATTATCACAAAGGTGATATCACTTTGGAATTCATTGGTACTGAATATCAACTTGCTGATATGTTCACCAAAACATTAAATTCCGAGATATTAGATTACATCATACATGATCTTGGTATGATCAATCATAAATAGATATCTCACTAGTCTTACTGTTTAATATTTTGCTAAATTACTTTACTGTTTCATGCTTATAGTCTCACAGTTAACACCTTGTGTTCACGGAACAGTTCACTCACTGTCTCACCGTGACTGCACAAAATAGTCACTATCTCACTGTGACGACCACCAACTGTCTCACCGTGATTACTTCTTTTCATCTCACCATAACGCCTACTCACGGTCTCACCGTAAAGATTATTTATACTTTCATTTTAACCCATTTCACGGTAATTTTTATTTCACCGCTATTTACTTTCCCTCATTTTTATTTTTTTTATTTTTGACATTCCCAAATGATAAAACATAAGGGTTTGACTAGATTCCTCAACTAAACTCTCTCATGAACCTTCTCAACCTTGAAAACCTTCTCTTCTTCTCTCTCGCCCGAATATTAAGTGGATTCCAAGGATGAAGCGTCCATCTTTACCCTCATCTGAGAAGCACCGGTCTATGAAAAATAAGAGAGCACCGAAGATATCTCCTGATGGTCCCCTGAATCCTAATCTAGTAATCTATACTGTTGCTCTTGAGAAAGAGATTTGTATTGAGTTTCTACTTTCTAGTAAGTATTTGGTTCTAAAACTCATCATAGAACAAGGATGGCTTGAATGGTTCTCTCTAAGGGATAGACCTATATACCCGAGGTTGGTATCTCAGTTTTTATCAGTATGTAAAGTTATCCTTTGATGCTGGAGAATTTTTTATGGTAACAAGCTGGATCAATGGTCATAAATGTTCTTTCACTTCAAGGCTAGGGGTTGCATGCCTAAGAATTCCTCATGAAGGGATTTGTGATGATTATCAGAGAGACCCTCCTCCAACCAACATCTTTGATCTAGAGAATGCCTTGGAAATATTAACTGGAAATGGAACCAAGTGAAGGGCCATAACTGTAGAGCTGGATGGGGAGACAAGGCTCCTGTTTAAATTTGTTCAGAATTTGATTAGCCCATGAAAGGGTGATTCTGCTGTGTTGAAGTATCGGTATGTGTTCCTAATTCATCTAATGAAGAATGTAAATAAGATCAACCTATGCAAATATGTCATTCACTATATACGTGAACTAATTAATGTCACTTCCAAATCAACATCTTTGTTTTACTCAAGGATGATTTCGGATATGCTAGTTTCCAAAGGAGTTGTTGAGCCGAATGAAGAAAATCTTGTGGATTTTGAGTACTGACTATCCAAGCCTACCATTAGAAGGATGAAAATCAATTGGAACCCCTGAAAGAAGCAGTGGGTTGAGGATAATGAAAAGGTTTATGAAAATTTTAATCCTGTTGATTATCCAAGAAGGCCAAAGAATATAACTGATCCTGGTTTGGAAACAGATGAAGTGGCTGAGTATCCAGAAGAGGTAGAAGAAGAAGAAGTGTCAGCCAAAGTATCACCTTGAGAAGAGGCTGAAGTACCTCAAAAGGAAGCCGCTCCTATTGAGAAGGAAAGGACTGATGTCCTTGCTGATGTTCCTGCTGAAATACCTCTTAGTGAGAAGGTGTTGTTGACCCTCCTGTTGTTCATAGAGAAGAAGAACCTCCTGATGTTCTTGGAGAGGAAGAAGCTCCAACTTCTAGAGATAATGTTAACCTGTAAATTTAGTCTGATGCTTCAAGAGATTTGATTATCCCTGTTTTAGAGCTGCAAGCCATGGAAGAGTCTGGTGGTGCAGAAAAACTCCCTAAAATGCTAGAAGCTAGTTTATAAGAACTCTCTGTTGAAAAAGAAGCAAGTATAGAAGCAAAGCCTATGGAACAGCCGGTTCCTGAGTACATACCCTCTACTGAAGAGAGGATGTAAATTTCCTTTCAGTTGGTAAGGCAAGAAATGGATGTGGACAATAGAGTTGATCTTGTGAATCTTGATCATGCTGCTCAGCCTATAGTTTTTAAAATGGAAGCACAGTTTTAGGGGAAGGAACCACAAATTATTGAGACTGGTGAAGCTGAAATTGATGAAGCTGGATATGCTGAAGCTTCTCAACAAACTGTCTCTTTTTCTATGTACACTCGGTATGAATTTCCAAGATTTTATGATATGAGTGAATCACAGCAAGTGACTGAAACTAGTATAGATCTCTCTTCTCTATTCCAATTGAAGGCAGTCACTCACCCTGAACCAGAACAAGAGCCTCAACCTCAACCTCAACCTGACTCAAAATCTGATACTGAAACTGAATCAGAACCTCAACCTCAACCAGAATCTGTACCAGAACCTGTACCACTACTTTCACCTGCACTCTTACCAGAGCAACAGTCTTTTGTAACTAAATATGATTTGAAAGTCTTTGGAGAGACTATCATGGCTGGAGTTGAGAAGATTGTATCCTCTCAACCTTTTCCTGTGACTCAACTAAGTCAGGAAGATACCTTGATTCTTTTGGAGAATATTATTATGCATATTCAACCCAGTATGATCCATGAAATTCAAGAGGTAAGGGTTGAAAATAAGTTTCTTAGTGCTGATGTTGCAAATCTGAAAGGTATGGTTGAAAACCTATAGCAAGAACTGTATTCCAGATCAGAGCCTTCTCCTGCTCCTACACTTGTTGCTACTTCTCCTGAACCA
Source organism: Viscum album (assembly GCA_963277665.1). Taxonomy (NCBI): domain Eukaryota; kingdom Viridiplantae; phylum Streptophyta; class Magnoliopsida; order Santalales; family Viscaceae; genus Viscum; species Viscum album. The sequence goes on along the minus strand of OY728162.1, from coordinate 631,395,652 downwards.
AATGTTTTCAAAATTTCTAGAGAGATTGTATCTCAATTTCATCCATATATATTATCGTTTTATGAGAAGATTGTAGAAATACACACAAATATGCTGCAACGCATGAGAGATCTTGTAGAAAATCTGAATAAACTCTCAGATGAGTACACTAGATGCCTTCGAATGGTTTTAAAATAGCTCAAAGCTCTAAATGTAGATATAAAGGCTTCTCCTCCATCTGGTCAACCTTCTGTTCCTTCTTTAGATGATTCTATGCTTAGGTCCATAATCAAGGAAGAAATTCAGAATGCCTTTAGTGGTTTAGATTTGTCTTCTTTCTCTGATGTTGTGAAGAACAGTGATAGAGCACTTGACTTGGTTCGCATTCATTCTAATATTACCAATGATGCTCAAAAAGAGATCACCAAAAAGATAGACTTTTATCTCACCCGTATTTTCACTAAAAGTTACATGACCAATCACTTTATGTATGTTGTGGAGAATTTGAAAATCCCTCCAGTAACTCAAGATTTTAAAGCTCAAGTTCAAAAGCATACCGAGTTCACTAGACTGTGGTACAAATTCATGGAGAATAAGGATGATTTTGAAAAGGCTATGCAATATGGTGGAGAAATCATTACTGATTTAATCAATCTTTTGAAGCCATATCTTCATGTGTAGAGTACTTCTATAGTTGCTCCAGTTGCTGCACCCCTTAGACCTGGTCTACCTTCCCTAGCCTCAGCTGCCATGTCAGTCAGCCAAGCTCTATCTCAGATCCGGCCAGTCTTTCTTGACCAACCACAAACTAGATCTTCTACAGCTCCTAATTTGGCTCCCTCCATATTTTAAGGTCTCCCTTCACCTCCTTTGTCTACTACCTCCATGACTTCTTCTACATCAGCTCCATCTCCTGCTGCTGATAAAGGAAAGGAAAAAAGCCAATCCCTGAAGACGCCCAGTGACTACTTTATTTTTGATGGGATGTCTTTGTGTTTGTATCTATACTGTATGATGTATTCCGAACCTTTTTTTAATGACATATGAACTGTTTTCTCTCTACTCTATCTACTTTTTGATAATCTCAAAAGGGGGATAAATAGTGATGTGTTATTCTAGAATATGTTATTCTATATGTTACTTTCTCTGCAACTTCATTTAATTTATACTTTACAATTTATACTATAACTATACATGATTTTTGATCATCAAAAAGGGGGAGATTGTTGGAATCCTCATGTATTAATCATGTTTTAATGATCACAAATCTTTTTATTGTTAACTAATCTCATTATTATTTACAAATCTTATGCATGATCACAAATCTCACTTATCTTATCAATCCCCTGTATTTATGTTTCATGTTCTCTTACCTTATAATGGTTAATCTTAATTCATATTATGCATATTACCATTTAAGTTTGAATACAGTTATTTGTCTAAGTATCAAGACACCGTGAATTTTGACATAGTAAGACAGACTGTGTGCAAGACACAGACACCGTGAAGTGTAAGACAAACATAGTGAAGCAGACATCGTGAAGTCTAAGTCTCAGACACTATGACATCAAAACACCATGATTCAGACACCATGATTCAGAAACCGTGACATGGAGACACCATGAAGGACACATTGTGAAGAAGAAATCGTGACTCATACACCATGAAGGACACACCGTGAAGAAGAAACTGTGACTCAGACACCGTGACATGGAGACACCGTGAAGGACACACCATGAAGCACATACCATGAAGGAGACACTGGTTCAAGGAGACACCATTTGCACAACTACTGTGACACTGTTTCTTAACCTTTTGTTGATATTATTTAAATAATGTTAATGGTCATATTTGATGTTTTTAATGCATTTATTTTTATTTAATGATTGTTGTTTCATGTCATGAAACCGTACCTCGTACCAATGAAAAGGTAATCATTCCTGATATCGGAGATTATGGAATATAAGGAATATTGAGCTGTAGTAGATATGATAGAGAATAATATGTGTACGTGCGACAACTCAGAAAACATGAGTGCACTATACTGAATAGAAGAGCAATCCTGATCACAACTGAAGAACACATTGGAAGATCTTCAAAGAACTCCCAGGCATACAATCTGACACTACTGAAGAACACACGAAGTACTCTGAAGTCAAGAGAACATCTTCACTCCTAAAGAACAAAAGATGAACCATGACACTCTGTTTTTCAATAGAAAATCAGAAAATAACTCAGCAGCATTTCTGCTGAATCCAACGATTCCCGAGCTGCACTTCCAATCACTATAGCTTTCTAAAATTTCATAAACTCTTTATATGTGATTTATTATTTACTTTCTATTAGTGTGTGTACTCTGTATATCTTTTTCACACACACTGTATCCTATGCTGAACTGGAGGATACTAAATCCACATTCCAAACATTCTACATCTTCTTGTGTCCCACTGAGGATAGTGGTAGAGGTCCTTGTGTGACCTGGACAGCCTGTGTGTCATTGTCTTTGTTTTTCCATGAAGAACAGTGGTAATGGTTTTAAGACCTGGACAGTTGGTAAACTATTGTTAACCTCGATCCAGGGTGTGGATCAATTTTATATATAAATTTGAGAGGACTAAGTCTCGGATTGAGACTGAACCTCTTGGTTATATCTTCTGTGCATTTTAGTTTAAGTTTAAAGTATACAACATCTAATTTATATTACACTACTATTACTTTGAAATAAAAATATGTTTTAAAGTTACTTTTATAGTTAATCTATCAATTTTTTGTAATTATTGTAAGTCAGTAGATTAGTTTCAAAAGCTAATTTAATCTTCAGATTAAATTAACTGAGACCTAATCAATCTTTTGAGAACCTAATTGAACCTTTACAGTTTTACAAATTCACTACAGTTTAACTTGTTTTATAAATTGGGGATTTTAATAGAAATAATTTTAACAGAAATTTTAATTGGAACTCAATTCACCCCCCTCTTGAGTATCCACTCCAGCCAACATATGTATTTGTTTATTAATACACACATATATATATATGTATCTACAATGAAAAAATGATCAGATAATATTTTAAAAACATTTTTAGAATATTTATTTATATACATATGTTAGAATATGAATTTTTATGTAAATATGTTAATATATTTTGATAAATTTATTTATATGAGTGATTTATTATAAGTAAATATAAGAAAACATGCATATATTTAATTATAAATAAAATTTAATTGTGAAAAAATGGTAAAATTTTAAAACCATAATATCAATATTAATGTAATACCTAGGAATAAATTCAGTCTCCACCAGAAAAAGTAAATAAGACCCCCTTAAACAAGGATGAAAATCCAAAAAATATTACAAAATCATGGTACCCTGACTAAAAACTCAGTTTTGGAGGCCTTTGAGGCCTTTTTTGGCCTTGAAAAATGTGACAGAGGTTTACCTTTTCTTTTGAGAGTGTATAGCTTATTACAGGATTTGATTTGATATGTTGTAGAGCCCAAACAGACACTCGAATCAAAAGTTATGTTAGTTTGAAGTTTCATTAAAGTTTTAAACTTATTTTAGATATTTTAATTAATTTTTTGATTTATGATATCTTAAAATTAATATTATATAACTATTACTCAGTAATAATAAGAAAATTATTAATTAAATATATTTTTAATTATTTTATAAACAATTTTCACTAAATATCTTATATAGTATGTGTAAATTTTTATTTACCTTATCTAAAACATATTTTGAAAAATATATATTATATTTATATTTGTGTAAATATATTTATGTATTAATATATTATTTTTAATGAAATATAATTTTTGTTGAAGTATACATTTATCAACACTTGTAAAAAAGTGACGATAAACGGGGGTCTTTATCAGTGCCTCTAAAAAAACATTGATTAACACCCATCCCTTTATCCACAGTTTTTTACAAGAACTGATAATAGGCCACATTTATTATAGATTTTGTTAAAACACTAATAGAATGTGGGCCCTTATTAGTGCTTGTAACAAGTCACTAATAAAGGCCCCCCTAGAGTAGTGATTTTTTAACACTGACAAAGGGGATATTTAATAGCGTTTTTAGTTGGCGTTGTTAGATCCATAGTGTTATATAAACCCAATATTTTAGTAGGGATGTGTGCTGCTATAAATAATACAGTGTGGAGTGGAAGACCCAAAAAAACTATATTTCCTTACATATCAATCTCTTCCATCATAAACCAATCAACCACTTCATCATAGTTATTGAGCTTCAGTATATGAACCTCCAATCAGATATCATTCTATAAGCCTTGTAGATAATTATAAGACTTCATATTTTCATTATTCACCACCTAAGGGGGAAAATATTAATCTCAATAAAATGGTTGGTGTAATTTTTCACTAAATTCACTCCATATTGAAAAGATACAAAATACATAGACTTCACCATCATTAAATAGTCTAGGAAGAACCACTAAATGAAAAGGGCCTTGAATTCTTTCTACTCTAAGAAAAAATGGAAATTTTTCTAAACCATAGAGTCTCATCCCCTCTTTCTATGATCCTTGAGCATAAATTTCACACACTTCACCTTGACAGCTTTATGTGTCTCCAAAAATTCAAAAAATTGAATAATCTTTTCCATCCAATCATCCATCTCTTGAGGTTCATTTATACCCTTACAATATAGGGGATCTTAGCATATTAACTTTTTGCCTGATTCCTATCTCCGTTGGATCTTATTTTCACCTCTCTATCTTATTTTTGAATTGAAAATACATTTTAATCCATTACATGAACATCCCACATGATAACCTTTAAGATATTCTGATCAATATGAGGAATCCCTTGATGATAATTTATTAATGAACCCTCTCAAGGAACCTTTGGAATATGTCTTAGAGGAATGATTTTACATACCAAATATAAAGTAATACAATCATATAACAAGTCAATCTTAGTTTAAACTCAAAAAATGTAATTAGAAACCAAGATTTAGATGAAAACCCAAGAAATGAGATACACAACATAACATCCTACAATGACTTAATACTTCTTAGGATGATATCTGATCGAGAACTCACTCAAAATATACCCCTTAAGTCCCAAAAAAACATATCTCTTATCTACCAAACATGCCAATACTTGATGATAAAACTCAATTGATAGAAATTTTTATTACCCATCATGGACAACCCATCCAACTAGGTTCTAAAATAGATCATGAAAATACATGAAGTGAATTATCAATCCTCATGGGTTGGAAACTATCACCTGAAAACCCAAAAAAACTATAAATAATGGTTTTCCCAGTATAAAATAATATACATTAAATATATATATAAAGATAAGTGGAAGTAATATTCCAGAAAAAAGGAAACCAAAAAATGGTATTGATATAACAAAGGAAACAAGCCTAAAAATATGGTACAGGTTTAAGAATAAACCAAAGGAAGATAAACCCAAGCCACCAACTACTACTATGTGTGATACCTGGACAAAAACCAACATGTCCCCATAACAGCCCATACCAACCTACCCTTTTCGACAGAAAGTGATAAATGGTTAATACACCCCTAATGGATGTTGGAGTAATTTTCCTAGGACCAAATACTTATACATTGATTATATATATATTATTTGTATTGAATATTATTAAAAATTCTTATTACATATTCTTGTATTATTTTTCTAAAATATAATTTCATAATGACATAGAGTATATGTCTAATTGATAAGGTCCTAGTAGTTCCCCGCTATGATTAGATCATTTAAGTGCAATGAATATATTCTTAAATATTATTATAAGGTTGGATAATGTAATATTATGTGATAAATGGTATATATAATCTCAGTTCTGGGTAATCATAAGTGGATGAGGCTACTTATTAGGAATTTCATACATGGTAATCTAAAACATAGAATATTAAGAAAAAAGACCCACGAGTAGGAATTCCATATGTTTTGTTATCATTGGTTATTTCTATAAACACGTGTGTTTAAGGATCCTTATACTTTAATATTATAATTAATGCATTTCATGAATAAAACACATGGATTTTATGATAAAAACCATGACACCATATGTTAACAGTGAGGTAGGGAATGTTGGGTGTGTCATGATTGACATTTCATTAATGGATAAGTCGAGTAAGGATGTGTCACTTTCACATTTATGGAATTTGATATCTTGGCCCTTTTATTAGAATAGATCTATCACATTAAATTCCATGGAAATGGTGACACAAATGTTTATCATTCTTGATGAGATATTTTGAAAAAGGGATAATATCACATAGTGAGATATCATATTTTTTTTCCATCATTGTGAAATTGAGTTCATTATCTTGGGTGACATAACCCATTAAAAGATAGTAATCTTGAACTTTAGGAAAGACTTTATAATACCAAATGATAATGAATCTTAGAGGGTCACACACTAAGTGTTTATGATGATTTTGATTAAATTAAAATTGAATTTGATTAATCAAATAAATATTATTATCAAGAGTGAGGGATAATTTTATTCAAGTTTTATCAATTTTGAATGTTCATTGATGAATGAAATATTTAAATTAAATATTTATTCATGAGTTCAATAAATTCCATTAGGGTTGAAATGGATGATGACCAAATCTAGTAACCAATATTAATTAACAAATCATTTAAATAGTATTTTTTATTGAGAAAGTGGGACCATGCCACAAAATAGTATTATTATTACTATTATTATTATGTTTCATAGGTTTTAGAAAGTATTATTATATTATTTCTGAGCTTACATTTAATTAAAAAAATTAATCTAAACCCTATCAATATAAATAGACCATTATGTTTATTGCATATTGCATCCAAAAATAAAAACATCAAAATTGTTTCACAGAATGAAACTCTCTATCAACTCCTAATTTCTCTTTTACTATCATGAACGATAATTGTAATATATATACTTCCATGATTAAAGGATAAACGATCAAAAATATTAATTCGAGGTAGTTGATTCGCCATATTAGAACCTAGATATTGATTGGATTTCCTTAGAGATCAATGGAGAATGTGTGAGCACTAGAGGGATTCTATCCTTGGATCCTCATAATGAAATGAAGGGAATCTAAAAGGGTTATTTAGAATGATCGAAATCTACATTGAATAAACAATTCCTAGATAAAGTACTCATTTTTTAGATATTAAATAACGTAATTATAAATTTAACCTGAAAGATCCTCACTTAGGGATTTAGGTAAATGTATATTAAAATAAATTTTAATATATCTCCATCCATTTCACACATATACTAGGCGAGTAACCTTCATGTGGTGTCAGTGGGGTGACATTTAAATTTAAAATTATTTATTTTTTAGTTTATCTACATGAAACCATGACTGAATTTTCATTTCAAATTATCCACTATTTAGTCTGTTTTGAATTAACATGTTATCGACATATTAATCATGTTTTTTCAATGTTTTGTTTTCTTAAAGATCAAGGGAATGATGAAGAATGACCAGAGATGCTATCAGGAACATCCAACTTTTTGGCTGGTAAGATAGGGTTACAGAGCATGTAGCTAGAGTATATTTTTTTTACCCTAGTATGCCACACTAGGCTATGTCGCAGGATGCATGACATTCCAGACAATCATTAGTGTATTCCATGTTTTGACTAGACAACCTAGTACATGATATATCAGATTAAATGGTGTTTATATGGTGTACACATCATGTAGTCAACATGGGGTAACGATGTATATTGTGAAATCTCTGTGGTCATTATACATGGTCAAACCATGTGAGACTGACAAACTAGAGAATTTACAGTATTGAATACAATTATGTAGTGTAAGATACATAAAATTCATTGATTATTATGTCTGGGATACATGTCCATTCCTCAGTCATGTTATTTATACACATGGAATTACATATACACAACATGCAGCTGGTGGAACATTTCATGTAGTCTATCACCCAAGAACATGTCTAGTCTTCTGAAGGGCTTCACGTACACATAGTATTCAGACCACATGAATGACTATTCATGAGCAGGAACAAGACTACATTATGTGTTGGAATTTATTTAATTTAATTTATTTCATGGGTTTGAAATTTTTCATTATTAAATTAAAATTTATCGATTGTGATTCTTCCCTACCTACATTATTATATAGGACCTACATGTCCAAGGATATTTATGTAATCCCTATTGAAACCATCTATTGGTTCCCCTCACCTGTAAGTGAGTTATAAACAATTTTAATTAATGGATTTTTCCAAGGTTTGTCGGGGTTGTTCAAGATAGAACCATAATGATGTCAACCTATTTGTCGCATAGGTGGATAGGTGGAATTTTTTAACTCATGCCATAACTGGAAACATGAGTTATTTATCATAGTCCATAGGTTGATTTAATGTCTACTTATTGAATCAAACATTAAATAAATATCATTAGTGGTAAATTTAATTAATTAATTATTTCTATATATGTATTATTTAGTTTTATGAGTATAATACTAAGATCACCTAAAATAATGAACTAATGTGAAATGAAAAATTTTAAATAAATTGATTATACGTAAATGTTTTATCGAAAATCATAAATTAATTAACATACAAGTAATATTACAAAGACATATAGAGGATAAAAACATGATAAAATTTATATTGAATAAACTAAAATCTATCAAATATATTTTAAATCATAAATGGACATCCATCACTTGACTTTAAATAAAATAATCATAACTAAGTGTTTAACCAAGCCTAGTTCAGACACATACTTTAATGCAGAGTTCTAATGATGGTTATGGTTTGACATACACTTATTACATCAAGATAAGTATCCCTTTCTAGACTTCATGTAACATGGATGAAAGTGTTGAGGTTATCCAATAGAGGATTTCAAGATAGTGGAGTCCACACAATGGTTCACGGAGATGAAAAACCATAGTTGGAAAGTACTTCCTACATAAATACCTTCATGTATCTTGATAAAAATTTATTAGGCTTATGTGATGGGATATATGTATTGTAGAGACCCGAAGCTTATCGTACATGGAAATTACATTACTTTTGCGGAATACTTTGTACATAACAAAAACACACACACAAGGATCGTAATAGTTTAGTGTCTTTGGAAACTCGGAACGTAATCTTCTAATCGTGGGGAAAGATCTTCAATATCTCCCATAAAGATCTTCCCTTTTTTTACCTAAAAACCTTTCTTTATATCCTGGGGAAAAGAAAACATAAAAGGGTGAGCTCAAATGCTCAGTAAGGGTAAACAAAAGAAATATCAATCACATCATATACATAAGAACATAGCTTTTGAAAATCTTAACCTGCAAAAGAGCTCATAATATCATAACATGGGATAAATCATAGAAGTGAAAATGAGATCCCCATAATCATAACATGAAACTTGAAACTTTGTGGCATGCACACATAATCATGGAAAATCATTTCTTGTTAGTCAAGACTCATTGCCAAGACTATCTTAGTGGACAAAGTCCCTTTTCTGAATCGAGTAACCCTCGTTTCAGTCCTGTTTCACTGAACCGGTATAACCTACCGTTCCAGCCCTGTCTATCTCATGAGATATAAAATATTTACCCAATGCATTGGAGGGAGATATAGGTCCCACCCATCTTATAATGAATCTTTTCTTATGTGTGCCACATAATCATAAACCATACATCATAGCGTAACCCATGTAATAAAAATGGGATTCTTAAACAACATGACATCATAAAACAATTCATATAAGATAAAGGAATTCATAAAAAAATTTCCATCACAACATAATCAAATCCATGTAATAATAGGGATAAAAACAGAACCCTTTTATTATCTTAGATGGAAAATAATTTTGATAAAATACTTGAACTCCATTCTTGAGGAAAATATCCTTTCTACTTCAAAAACATTTTTCCTTTCATAACATGTCATACGACTTTAAAATAAAAGAAGTTGATTAAAAATAAACTTGAAAACTTGTAAATGATGTTTCTTGGAAATAATGTTTTAAAAATTCATTCATGCCGTATAAGTTAAAAAAATCATTCTTCGTACTTTTGTCGGAAAAGTCAAAAAGTACCTCGTACGAAAAACGACAAAAGATTCCTTTCGTACATATTACTAAAAACTCACCGAAGGGTAAAAATGGATTTAAACAATTGTAGGTGGATGGAAATAATATTACATATTGATGAAACATGGATGTGGATGATAAAATACACCCCAGTAAATACTTACGAATAAACAATCTCGGATAAAAATGAGATTGTGATATTTCCCTTACCTTAGGTCCGATTTGATTTGTTCGTGTCCGAATCTCCTGTATAATGGTTTAAATAATGTTATTGACTTATTCCAGAATCATACATATTGATATGATATCATATATGGTCATATTATTAGCTTCTTGTTAGTAATATTTCATTGTTACTTGTTACTCGGGTCTTTATAACTTTTTGTTCTTATGCGTGTTTTGTCGAATAAATTCTTATTCTTATCTTTAGATTATAGATAATTCATTTCCAGAATGGTATTAGTGTAGTATATACCATATTCATTCATTCAATTCATTTATATAATCATTATGAAATGAAGATCATGTAGAACGAGTCGCATCACATCGTGGAGACGGTATTCCGTACGTACGCACGAGTGATGATATCGTTCCTATGATCGTGTAATTGTATTGGAGTATATATATATTATTTCAGTATCAATATTACTTCATAATAATCATATATAGTTACTCATTACACTATTATACCCATCCTTGTAAGGTGATGGTAGAAAATAGATTACACCACGGCGTGGAGACGGTATTCCGTACGTACGCACGCGCGGTGATTTATTTTTCCATAGGATGGATAGATGGTGAAATAGGGTTGTTTCATACTTATAATAACATATCAGTATATGAGTGATACTGATGTTATTACTTCATAATGAAACAACCTAAGAAGAAGAAGTGGAAGAAGAAATAAAGATGAAAGAATTGGTAACGGTAATTACCTCTTCTTTGAAGTGCCTCTTTGAGAACTCCTCTTAGGGCACTAAAATTGGTCTTTGTGGAAGACCAGAACCTCTAGGATGTTTTTAGGGAAGTGGAGAAGAGATTTTGGCAGGGGTTGGCCGAGCTTGAGTGCTCAAATTGGTGTGAGGAGGAGGGGGAGGAGGTGTCCTTTTATAAGGGAGGAGAGGGGCACCTTAGGAATATCTCAAAATATTATTTTATATTAAAGTCAAAATAGGTTTATAATGGTTCCAAAGGGTCTTATTTCGAAGCTAAAGTGGGGATGGATCGAAATCCTATCAACCAATAAGATTTAGACAAGTTTAGGTTATTATTTTAACCTTATCAATTAGATTTAACTCTAAGTTAAATAATTTAACTTTTTCCGTGTCTTTTTGTTTTCTTACATTATATGGTTAATAAACTTACTATAACATGCCAAACGAACCCCAAATTGTATATTATTAATACATATATCCTTATCTAAGTCATTTTTCCGAACCTTAGATTTTTAGGAATAAAATAACAATTAATAATATAATATTTGATTTAAAAACTATTTTGTGTCAATTTTGACACTATTTGATACATGATTTTTGTGAAAGTCATAACAGAATTATTTGTTAGAACCAAGTTTATTAAATAAACACTAATATATCATAGTAACCTAGAAAATTAGTGGAATTCATAAAAAGTCTCAAATTATATTTAGTTTGGTGTTTATAACATCAATTATGTCAATATTTCATTAATAAGATAATTACTGGATCATCTTTGTGTCATAAATAAATTAACTTATTTGATGTCTAAAATTACAAATAAAATACCATCATGTAGGAAATCGTTTTATATTTATAATGAATATTTACAATCGAATTTATCTTATGTAAAACCCTATATTAAAAATGTTTCAGTAAATAAACTTTGATTTTGACTCTTTTAACTCTTCTTTGAATTAAATAATAATAAATGTCCTAATCTAATCCAAGTGGGCATAAATGGTCATATTTTATTCCTAAGCTTGTTTTTGGTCGAATTACACTTTTCCAATAGAATTAGGACATGTGTTAGGGTAATAATAATATCATTTTTACCCTTAATTACCCTATTTACTTTTAACCGTGGTAAATAAAAGTAAAAAGTTACTATTCACCAAAAATTATTTTCATCTCATTGAACCACATTTTACTTACTGACATCAACCGTGTATCTCGGATTTTTGAAATTCCATTCACAGAAGCGGTAAAATTAAGTTTTATGAAAAATTCAGTTTTTTTTAACTACCACTTAGTGGTTTCACTATTCATCAAAAATTGATGTTTTTCAGAACAATGCCAAAATTTCATCCCAAGCTATATTTCATATTCCGAATTCAAAAATGAAGTCTATTTTACCAAATTCATAACATAAAAGTTGCATTAATTAATTTTGTAATTAAATCCCGCTGTTAAAACAAATAGCGTGTTTTTAAGAAACAATATCTATCAAAAGATTGACACTTGTTTATGTCTAGTTTAAATGTGAAATTACATCCAATGACCAACATTGTATTAAATTGAAAAAATATATTCTAAATATACTTTAAAACCACTCAAATTAATGATTTATCACTATTAATTATTTCGATTAAAAAAGTTGTTTTTAATTATAATTTAGTAATTTTCACTATTCATCAGAATATGAAAGTTATCTGAAAAGTACCAAAATTTCACCTTAGGATAAATTCGATACTCCGAATCAAAAAATGAAGTTCATTTTGAAAAATAAGATTTACAGAGTTTTAAAAAGTGGTTATTACTATTCATAACGGCTAGTTTTAATAATATTTTAATAGCATATCGTTGTTTAGTGAAACTCGGTATTGCGTATTACACACGCTATCGAGGAAGGTCGCGATTGCGTGTAATGAAAGGCAAGTCAAGGATGCGTGTTGTGCAAGCTCCTTTTGGTGTAGCGTACAACACAAGACATTAATAAAATTAAAAAGAATATTTTTTTATAAAATCTTGGGCTGTTACATTCTACCCCCCTTAAAATGAATTTCGCCCTCGAAATTCGTCAGGGTTATAAATGGTTTACTATTCGAAAGTTTCTTTAATAGAAACCCATATCGTAAAAAGGAATACCAAAACTTGGCTTTAAAAACTAAAGTATGAAATGTAACGATTAACCAAATAAACTAATCACTGGGTTTCCACATAGGTGAAAATATGGATATGGAAGAGAAATCTAACCATCATGTTCTGATGGAGAGTGGTAGAGAACATGGCTATGGAAAAGCCAGTAATCACAAATCCATAAATTTGTGACGATCTAAGGTACCATCTGATTCATCAGGTATAAGAGAACTAGGACAACATTTTTGGTTTTCAAGATCATTTCCCTAAAGATAAAGAATTTGAATTAGAATAAATACTTACTTTATTTTGGTACAATCTCACTGTTGTTCGTGCCTTTAACAATTTCCACTTCATCTCTTAAATAAATGAAGTTGAATTTGTTATTCGTGAAGTGTTAGCAGATCATGTGATTGAATGACGGGTCATTCCATCTGTCTCAAAAGGCTAGAAAAATTTATATACATAAGTCGATCTATAGTGGGATTAATCATATATGGTTCCTAAAATGGGCTTATACTTCATATATCATACTGCTTAATATAATAAAACTAGTTTCTACTAAACAGGGACTTCCTGTAGGCCAGTGGTAGGCGATAAAGGCCAGTCGCACTTCGGTTGTGGGTTCGATTCCCACAGCCTTGTCCGAAGCGATGGGCTGTCGCCCGTACTGCAGGTTGTCCTTTTTCCAAAACTATATAACATCCCATCAATAATATCGAAAAAACAAACAATACTAACTTATGTCCAACATAATCCATTCCAATCTTTAGGCTTATCCATAATACTGCAGTCGACTCTCATAATATAGTGAAAACGATTACCAGAGATTTAACACCATCGTCGATCCCCATATATCATAAAATATGTTTTGTTGGTCACATTCCAAACATTCAAAGTCCTTAATCGTGTATTCTCTTGAATACCTTAGTGAAAACATGAATGCAGTTAAAAGTTAACACTTTTCACATACAAAAATCCTCAAAATTCTATATACTCAAACTTAGTCCTTATATCAATCATGAGCTCATGAATACTATCAAACATATTAGATTCTCTTTATCCCTTCATTATGCGCATATCATCCACTTTCAAAAAAATATCTGAATAACCTTTCATTGTTACTCATACCATTCATCATAAACATTCAAAACATAAGGAAAGACAACAGTGTAACAATCCTTAAATGTCTTTTTATTCTATAGTACAACATTACACTTGATAAACATGTAATCATTCCACTACCTTCTTAAACCATTGACCGAGCTTCAATAATTCTTTCATCTCACATATCATTTGTAGTCTCTTCATCATCATCAACATAAATACTTACCATACGACCATACTGATTATCTTAATGAGACTTTCCCTTAGGGCATTGGTTTGCATAATGCCCGTACATTCCACATTTAAAACATTTAACCATTGTTGATGTCGTAGCAATACCATTATCCTCATCCATGGTGTTAACTGAACCTTTTCCTTTGCACTTACTTGCTTTGTGTCCTTCTTTTCCACACCCAAAGCATCTTCCAGTTCCTTTGAAACATTCTCCTTGATGCCTCTTCCCACATGATTTACATAGGGGAAATTGAACTTTCTTTCCTCTATGATCATCATAAAACTCCATCTTTCTCTTATTAGCCGAGTCAGGAAACTTACCAAATTTTACTTTATTGATCATATTATGAGATTGCTGATTCGGCATAATAATGATGTTTGGACTTCCAAATCCCATTTCACTATGAAGAATATCATTCCATTGTCCATCATATCCTCCATTATCGTGAATCATCTTGTTTCCAGCCATTTTCTAAAACCCAAAAAAGAATAGTGTGAGAGGCAAAAATCATGCTAGGGAAAACAACATAATAAAGGGGGAGTACCTTCAATATCTAACATCTTAGGTTTAATTCTATGATCGTTGGCGTAGTTCTAGTACTATAACCTATACGTATACTTAACTTTAGGGACATCCCTAGACATACCGTAGAAATATCTCTAGGGATCTCACTACCGTTTTCACATCCTAGTTTCCAAAGGTTGACTAAACCTTTCCTCTGATACCAACTGTAGCGGTCTAGAATTACTTCCAGTGGACTACAATTGATACCTATCAGGGCACTCCATGGGCGGCTACACCCCCTGGGCGGGACACACCACCATCCCCAGTGGCAGCCATTTCCTCATGAAGCCCTTGGGCGGAGAGCCATGCTTCGTCCAACGCTCACATGTGAGAGTTCCCAAGGATCGGATACATTCCTACCTCCTTTTCCTCTGATACCAACTATAGAGACCCGTATCTTGACGTACATGAACATTACATTACTTTTTCGGAATACTTAGTACATAACAAAAACACACACACAAGGATCGTAATAGTTTAGTGTCTTTGGAAACTCGGAACGTAATCTTCTAATCGTGGGGAAAGATCTTCAATATCTCCCATAAAGATCTTCCCTTTTTTTACCTAAAAACCTTTCTTTATATCCTGGGGAAAAGAAAACATAAAAGGGTGATCTCAAATGCTCAGTAAGGGTAAACAAAAGAAATATCAATCACATCATATACATAAGAACATAGCTTTTGAAAATCTTAACCTGCAAAAGAGCTCATAATATCATAACATGGGATAAATCATAGAAGTGAAAATGAGATCCCCATAATCATAACATGAAACTTGAAACTTTGTGGCATGCACACATAATCATGGAAAATCATTTCTTGTTAGTCAAGACTCATTGCCAAGACTATCTTAGTGGACAAAGTCCCTTTTCTGAATCGAGTAACCCTAGTTTCAGTCCTGTTTCACTGAACCGGTATAACCTACCGTTCCAGCCCTGTCTATCTCATGAGATATAAAATCTTTACCCAATGCATTGGAGGGAGATATAGGTCCCACCCATATTATAATGAATCCTTTCTTATGTGTTCCACATAATCATAAACCATACATCATAGCGTAACCCATGTAATAAAAATGGGATTCTTAAACAACATGACATCATAAAACAATTCATATAAGATAAAGGAATTCATAAAAATATTTCCATCACAACATAATCAAATCCATGTAATAATAGGGATAAAAACAGAACCCTTTTATTATCTTAGATGGAAAATAATTTTGATAAAATACTTGAACTCCATTCTTGAGGAAAATATCCTTTCTACTTCAAAAACATTTTTCCTTTCATAACATGTCATACGACTTTAAAATAAAAGAAGTTGATTAAAAATAAACTTGAAAACTTTTAAATGAAGTTTCTTGGAAATAATGTTTTAAAAATCCATTCATGCCGTATAAGTTAAAAAAAACATTCTTCGTACTTTTGTCGTAAAAGTCAAAAAGTACCTCGTACGAAAAACGACAAAAGATTCCTTTCGTACATATTACTAAAAACTCACCGAAGGGTAAAAATGGATTTAAAAAATTGTAGGTGGATGGAAATAATATTATATATTGATGAAACATGAATGTGGATGATAAAATACACCCCATTAAATACTTACGAATAAACAATCTCGGATAAAAATGAGATTGTGATATTTCCCTTACCTTAGGTCCGATTTGCTTTGTTCATGTCCGAAGCTCCTGTATAATGGTTTAAATAATGTTATTGACTTATTCCAGAATCATACATATTGATATGATATCATATATGGTCATATTATTATCTTCTTGTTAGTAATATTTCATCGTTACTTGTTACTCGGGTCTTTATAACTTTTTGTTCTTATGTGTGTTTTGTCGAATAAATTCTTATTCTTATCTTTAGGTTATAGATAATTCATTTCCAGAATGGTATTAGTGTAGTATATACCATATTCATTCATTCAATTCATTTATATAATCATTATGAAATGAAGATCATGTAGAACGAGTCGCATCACATCGTGGAGACGGTATTCCGTACGTACGCACGAGTGATGATATCGTTCCTATAATCGTGGAATTGTATTGGAGTATATATATATTATTTCAGTATCAATATTAATTTATAATAATCATATATAGTTACTCATTACACCATTATACCCATCCTTGTAAGGTGATGGTGGAAAATAGATTACACCACGGCGTGGAGACGGTATTCCGTACGTACGCACGCGCGGTGATTTCTTTTTCCATAGGATGGATAGATGGTGAAATAGGGTTGTTTCATAATTATAATAACATATCAGTATATGAGTGATACTGATGTTATTACTTCATAATGAAACAACCTAAGAAGAAGAAGTGGAAGAAGAAATAAAGATGAAAGAATTGGTAACGGTAATTACCTCTTCTTTGAAGTGCCTCTTTGAGACCTCCTCTTAGGGCACTAAAATTGGTCTTTGAGGAAGACCAGAACCTCTAGGATGTTTTTAGGGAAGTGTAGAAGAGATTTTGGCAGGGGTTTTCCGAGCTTGAGTGCTCAAATTGGTGTGAGGAGGAGGGGGAGGAGGTGTCCTTTTATAAGGGAGGAGAGGGGCACCTTAGGAATATCTCAAAATATTATTTTATATTAAAGTCAAAATCGGTTTATAATGGTTCCAAAGGGTCTTATTTCGAAGCTAAAGTGGGGATGGATCGAAATCCTATCAACCAATAAGATTTAGACAAGTTTAGGTTATTATTTTAACCTTATCAATTAGATTTAACTCTAAGTTAAATAATTTAACTTTTACCGTGTCTATTTGTTTTCTTACATTATATGGTTAATAAACTTACTATAACATGCCAAACGAACCCCAAATTGTATATTATTAATACATATATCCTTATCTAAGTCATTTGGCCGAACCATAGATTTTTAGGAATAAAATAACAATTAATAATATAATATTTGATTTAAAAACTATTTTGTGTCAATTTTGACACTATTTGATACATGATTTTTGAGAAAGTCATAACAGAAATATTTGTTAGAACCAAGTTGATTAAATCAACACTAACATATCATAGTAACCTAGAAAATTAGTGTAATTCATAAAAAGTCTCAAATTATATTTAGTTTGGTGTTTATAACATCAATTATGTCAATATTTCATTAATAAGATAATTACTGCATCATCTTTGTGTCATAAATAAATTAACTTATTTGATGTCTAAAATTACAAATAAAATACCATCATGTAGGAAATAGTTTTAGCTTTATAATGAATATTTAAAATCTAATTTATCTTATGTAAAACCCTATATTAAAAATGTTTTAGTAAATAAACTTTGATTTTGACTCTTTTAACTCTTCTTTGAATTAAATAATAATAAATGTCCTAATCTAATCCAAGTGGGCCTAAATGGTCATATTTTATTCCTAAGCTTGTTTTTTGTCGAATTACACTTGTCCAATAGAATTAGGACATGTGTTATGGTAATAATAATATCATTTTTACCCTTAATTACCCTATTTACTTTTAACCGTGGTAAATAAAAGTAAAAAGTTACTATTCACCAAAAAAAAATTTCATCTCATTGAACCACATTTTACTTACTGACATCAACCGTGTCTCTTGGATTTTTGAAATTCCATTCACAGAAGCGGTAAAATTAAGTTTTATGAAAAATTCAGTTTTTTTAACTACCACTTAGTAGTTTCACTATTCATCAAAAATTGATGTTTTTCAGAACAATGCCAAAATTTCATCCCAAGCTATATTTCATATTCCGAATTCAAAAATGAAGTCTATTTTACCAAATTCATAACATAAAAGTTTCATTAATTAATTTTGTAATTAAATCCCGCTGTTAAAACAAATAGCGTGTTTTTAAGAAACAATATCTATCAAAAGATTGACACTTGTTTATGTCTAGTTTAAATGTGAAATTACATCCAATGACCAACATTGTATTAAATTGTAAAAATATATTCTAAATATACTTTAAAACCACTCAAATTAATGATTTATCACTATTAATTATTTCGATTAAAAAAGTTGTTTTTAATTATAATTTAGTAATTTTCACTATTCATCAGAATATGAAAGTTATCCGAAAAGTACCAAAATTTCACCTTAGGCTAAATTCGATACTCCGAATCAAAAAATGAAGTTAATTTTGAAAAATAAGATTTACAGAGTTTTAAAAAGTGGTTATTACTATTCATAATGGCTAGTTTTAATAATATTTTAATAGCATATCGTTGTTTAGTGAAACTCGGTATTGCGTATTACACACGCTATCGAGGAAGGTCGCGATTGCGTGTAATGCAAGGCAAGTCAAGGATGCGTGTTGTGCAAGCTCCTTTTGGTGTACCGTACAACACAAGACATTAATAAAATTAAAAAGAATATTTTTTTATAAAATCTTGGGCTGTTACATGTATCCTTAACACTATAATTTCCTAGAAACTATACATTCCAAGAACAATGATGTGAGATATTGGGACATGATAATATAGCAGTAATTATAATAAAATCAATTAATTTATTTTTTATCACAAATTTTTAATCTAGAAATGCAATAATAATCTCTTATTTTAATTGTATAATAAAATGGAAATTTTATCATCTACACTATCCCTTTGACCTATTTTATAGAAAGAAAATCTCTTCATAAAAAGTAACTTACAAGAGGGGTTTAAATACCTTATTGTTGTTTTTAACTATAAAGAAAAATATTATGTGATAGAATACTCACATAATGGTCTACCTACACAAGAGGCAGGTGATTAAGAGTTCTTTTTATATGAATAAAATTTGAACAATGTGGTCAACATTCAATGTGTATTGCATTCATCTATATTTACTAAACTCAGGAAGTCTCATGAAAACATAGATGTGTATATGTGTCTTGAGTATCACTATGTTCTTTACCAGAAGAGATCTAGGAAGTAATGGGTTAAGATATCCAAGGTTCTCTTTTATAGCATGATTGGTGAGGTTTCCCCATCTAGGCCACATGTAATCAATATCATTTGATACATTGAGCACAAAGAGGTTCTAGGGATTAAACTCTCAAAATAACTGGGAGTTGATCTTATTCATGAATAACTACCACAATGATTCCCTAGATGTCTTATAAATTTTAATATGTCAGACATCGAGATGTATCTTCTAGATATTATCACTTTTCTTCACTATGTAAATAAGGAGACAAAGCATAAAAACCCTTCGGTCCTTATGGAGAACAAACATAAAGGGTAAGCCAATATATCTAGATCAAAGGTTATTCACATCCTACCAAGAAGTGTATGATCATTGTGGAATCAAGGAAAAATGATTTTATTTGTTTTATATATGGAAATAAGGGAAACTAGAAGAAAAACATCACCCAAAAACGTTTTAAGTTAATGCTTCATGTGAATTTTTTTTCAAGTTCAATTTACATATTTCTACAAATTGGGTATTAGATATAGCTTCTAGTGCTCACATATGTATTCAAATAAAAGAACCAAGAATATTTATAAATATTGGTTGAGGAGAGTTATATCTATGAGTATCAAATGGGTTCATACTTTTTCTTTTATCACTCAGGGACTACAACCTCATGTTTCCAACATGAATGATATGGGTTTTAAATGGTTTTTATTATGTTCCATCAGTTACCAAAAAATATATTTCTTTATCTGGACATGACAAAAGTGGTTTAATTTTCATGATCATAAATAATTGTTTCTTATTTTATAAATATATCATTTTTATTATAATTTACATTTAGATAATGGTCCTAATTTTTTGTAATGCATAAACCAAGTAATGTAAATAGATAACAAAACTACTTCACATGACTCATACCACATCCAACAGTGGAATCAATATCTGGGTCTAGTAAATAAATCGTTGGAGTAAATTATACCAATATGTATATTTATATTATTTTAAACTAAAACCACTTGGTATATATCCTACATGGTTACAATGTCAAATGACCATAACCTCAATTAGTGGAAAAGGTGAAAGGGCCAAATATCATCTTGAATTTTATCATACAAACATGTGTAAACCATTTTATATTGAGGAAAGTTATGGGTACTCATACATCCTAAATTTTATTGATTATTTTAGTAGATATGGATATGTCTACTTAATGAGGTACAAGTCAGATTCTTTGAATAAATTCAAGGAATACAAGAATGAAGTTGATAAACTTATTAGTAATAATATTCAGAATATCTACTGAGATATTGGTTGAGAATATCTTAATAAAGACATCATTGATTTCTTTAGGATCTTGGGATCCTATATCAACTCACACCCCCTTATACACCTCATTGGAATGGTGTATGTTAAAGGTGGAACCACACCTTGTTATCAATGTTGAGATCAATGATGAGTCGTGTGAGTCTTCCATTTTTTGGGGAGACCTATTGTAAAAAAAATCATAAACACTAAACTAGGTTCCATATAACTGGGAGGTTGGTATACCATACCATTTATGGAATTGAAATAAACCCATGTTTTAATACATACATGTGTGGGGTTGTCAAGTGTTTATTAAGGCCACTTCAGGTAACAAAATTTAACATCGAGGCACAATGTTTATGTTTATAGGATACCCCAAAAAATAAGGGTATATTACCAATACAACCCCTCAGAAAAGGGTAATAGTGAAAAGAAGTTGTACATTCTTTAATAGGGATTACATCACTAAAAGAGATAGTGGGAGTGATGTAGAATCTGATAAATATGGGTATCAAGGTACAAAAGTGTTGTCATAGAAATAGATTCGAAAAATCCCTGTGGAGGAAGAAATAATTCCCAAGATATAATTACTATGTAGGAGTATAAGAGATTTTAGAGAAACATAACTAATGGTTTTCTATTCATCGAGGATAGTTACCTGTTATTAATTGATAATAATGATACTCTAACCTACATGTAAGTAGTAAGTGGAAAATAGTTCATAAAGTTGAAAGAAACCATGAATTTCAAAATGGATTCCATATACCTACAACTAGTTCTAATTTTGATAGATACTCTAGTTGATGTAAATATAATTGGTTTTAAATGTGTATTCAATAATAATCTAGAAATTTATGGACAAGATAGTACTTATAAGGTATGAATAGTTGTAAAATGTCTAAAACAATATCATCTAATTGACTACAAAGAAACCTATTCAATATTTGAAATGTTAAAATCAATCATAATTCAACTCTCCATTGTGACTTACCATTACTATGATATTTGTAAAATGGATTTCAAAACATATTTTGTTAATGGTAATATTTAATAAGATTTATATATGACAAAACCTAAAGGTTTTCTGAATCAAAAAAATTCCAACAAGCTATAAAAAATGAAAAAATAATTTTATGGACTAAGGAAATAATCTTTGTCATGGAATTTTTTTTTTGATAAAGTCAGAATAGTCTTTCGTTTCATAAAGAACAAATGTGAGAATTATGGTTAAAAACGTTTTAGTGGGTGTGCGATAAATTTCATAATAGTTTATGTAAATGAAATATTACTTATTAAAAATGAAGTATTGTTCTTATAGTTTGTTAATTCATGGTTGAATAAATGATTCTCATTAAAAGACTTGGGAGAGGTAGAATATATTCTCAAGATCAATATCCATCATGATATATATAAAATATTGGTTAGCCTAATTCAAAGTACAAACATTTACAAGATACTAAAGAGATTCAATTTGGAAAAATCCAAGATGGGTATGTTTCCTACATAAAGGATTCCATACACTTCAGTGATTGGGTCCTCAGACACATGAGAAAATAAATAAAATTTCAACGATTCCATACACATCATTTATTGGGTCATTCATGTATGATATTCTATGTACTGGGATAGATGTCACCTATGCATTAAGTGCGGTATAAATATATCAAGATGACATTGTTGACTTCCATTGGATGGAAGTCAATACTATACCTATGTATTTGATGCCTACATAGGATATGTTCCTAGTTTGCAGACGTGATGAGGAACTAGTCCTCATCGGATATGTGGACTCTAGTTCCCAAATGGATCAAGATTATCTGAAGTCATAAATAGGATAAATATTTACTTTTAATGGAGGTGTTATAAGCTGTTAGAGCAAAAAGATGGCTATTTTTATGGATTCTACATAAAATTATGAGTATATTTTGTCTTTTGAGTAAGGAAAAGATGCATTATGGATGTAAAAATTCATCCAATATCTTGATGTAGTACCTATAATTAAAGATCTTATCACATTCTATTGTGAAAATACTACATCAGTGGATATCAAAAAATAATCAAGGTTGCATACAAGGACAAAGAACATACAGGGAAAGTATCATCTATTGAGATAGTTTTCTTAGATAGGTGGGGTTGAAGTGAGTAGTATTTCCATTTAATACAATATGGTGGAACCCTTGACTAAATAATTCACTCTGAAGAAACATGATTATCATGTCATGTCTAGCTTAATAAAATTCATAAGTAGTTGGATCTAGTCCAAGTGGGAGTTTTTTAGAGACGGTATCCTAGGGTCAACAGTTTGTAAATTGATTTATTATTTAACCAATGTATTAAATATAAAGAAAATTTATTATTACATATTGTTCATTAATATCCATGACTCTAATGTAATAATTTCCTAGATTATACATTACATTTATAAGGACGAAGTAGTTCCCTATTATGCGATATCCTTGAAATGCTATGATGATATTCTTAAATATTGTTTTGCAGAAAAATAACATAATATTATAGGACACATGGTATGTATACTATTAGGTATGATTACTCGTAAGAGGATGAGAATTCTTCTCATGAATTTGACACTTGGTAATATCTCATATGGGAGATTATGAGAACAGATCCACTAATAAAAATTACACATGATTTGGTTTCATCAGATATTACTACTTATGAGTGTGTGTAATGGTCCTTAAAATTTAATATTATCATTAATTATTTTCATTGCTATAGAACTTATATTTTATGATGAGAAATGTGATTCCATATGTTATCTATAAGGTAGGTAATGTTACATGCATCAATATTGACATGTAATTAATGGATATGTCGGGGAAGTATTTTTGCCTTTCATATTTATGGAAATTGATATCATTTCTCTTTGATCAGAGTATAACTATCACATTAAATTAAATGTCCATGGTAAAATGATTAATTAATTTTAGATAGTAAAATAAATATGTATCGATCATATAGGTTGGTGAAACAAATGTTCAAACTTCTTGAGGAGATATGGTGAAAAGGGGTAATATTACACATTGACAATTCATATGTGAGTTTTGTCATTATGATATTAATTTCATTATCTTGGGTTACTTGACTCATTTATATATATTAATATTAGATGATAAGCAATCCCACCTAATTCCAATGTGAACAAAATAATATAGGGTCATGCACTTAGTGTTTTCGATGATCTCGATTAATAAATATTTGAATTTAATTAATTAATTAATTATCATTATCAAGACCAAGGGATAATTTTATTCATTATTTATAAATCACAATTTTTAATTGAGTAATGAAGTATTTAAATTAAATATTTATTTGGTATTTTTTTAATTTCTAGTAGATATCCAATAGACTAAGTCTTAGTCTGATGAAAAAAAATAATTAAAAACTCACTAAAGAATATTTTTTATTGCTAAAGTTGGTTCATGCCAAATAATAATATTATTATTATATTTATTATATTTATTGGGGTATATTATGGATTATTATATCTTTTAAGGATAAAATATAATTAAATAATTATTTTTACATAAACCATAGATCTATAAATAGACCATTTTTTCTATTGTGTATTTTATAAAAAAAATAAAACATTTTAATTGTTGCACACAATGAAAATCTATATCGACTCCTTTTCTTATTCCTCTCATGAAATAGAATGTAAGACAAGTCCCTTTAAAATTGAAGGATGAGTGATCAATACGAATAATGCAACACAATTGAATTGTTGCACTATCACATGGATATTGATTAGTGTTTTTCAAATATTAAAGAAGCATGTGAGGATCACTGCTAGAGGAATTCTATCCTTGGATGCTTACAGTAAAAAAAAGATAATCTGAAAGGGTCCTTTTAGATGATCAATATCTACATGGAAGATAAAATTCTCAGATCAAGTATTAATTTCAACTAATATTAAATTAAATAAATATAAATTTTTTGTGTGATATCTATTCTCGAGTATTTGGGAAACTAAATATTACAATAAATTTTATTATATCTCTATCCACTGCATGCTTCTTGTGCACCTAAAACCTTCAATGGATCACGTAAGGTGTGAGAAAATCATGCCCAGTCGGATCCCACCAAAGCAATCCATAGAAATCCCATGTCAAATAATCCCAATACGATCAATATAAGGAAAACATGGCATCATAAAATAGTTCTTACATTTATATCAAAAGAAGGGTAAATGAATTTTCATTTTCCACGATACTAAAGTAGATTCCATATAATATGGATCAAAGCATATTTTCAATAATCCTTTTAACTTTTATCAAAGAATGCATCATATATCATATTTAATTCATAAAAAAAGAAAAGTAAAAATGAATTGGATATCACCAAATGAATAATATATGTCTTGTCTCTCTTGGTCTCTTGTACCTCCACAGGAATGATAAGACCAGTGCACACTAAAAAAGCCATATATTAGAGGATCTACGGAAAAAATGAACACCCGATTAATAAATCCCCTTCGGTGTTTGATAATAAAGTCCCTAGAACAATAGGCCTAGGGTGTAATGGAACACCCCATGAGTGAACACCGCGACAAGTGTATAACAAGGCCCAATACTAAATCTCATTCTAGGTACCCAAGTCTCCCATGTTCTACATACATCAAAACATTTCAAAGAGACTATAAAATTCCATATTCAATTTCCAATAATACCTTATTCCATAAAAATAATTCATTGAAAACCAACCTCAAAAACCATTTTATATTTATTTTAAAATCAATTTATTTCAATAAAATAGGGGGAAACCACCTCATTTATCAATAAACCATTTACACAGTCATAATAATAAAATGAATTATCATCCCAATTATCATTTAGAAAAAAATTATAAACAATATATAATGCATGGTTAGAAAGGAAAACACTTGAGATGGAACCACCCACCTCATACATGGGTCGTATGCTACCCAAAATAATATCCATACATTATAAGGAAAGGGAACACTAGATAAAGTTATATGGGGACTTAAACATAAATTGAAACATCTTAGAATTTATTTTCCATAATAATAATGTTGGAAAATAATATAGATCAACACTTACCTCAATGGTCACACATGCCTCACCACAATCAACTAGAGATATGGCTACTAGAAACCAAACACACAATGGATGTATGAAGAACATGAAGGAAAAAAAATCAACTAATCGATTGAAATAATAAATGAAACAAATATCCACAACCAATTCCAAGAATGATCGGCCAGAGATTGAAATGTCATGTAGAGATAGAGTAGATACACCAAGCCATACCTATAGAGCCCATGGATTCATGAAAGGAGAATTAGGGTTGGAGGGTAAGATTATCGAATATAAAAAGGGGTTTAGGAGATAAATATATATTGATTTCCCTTTTCTAAACTATCCCATATTGATTCAATTTTCTAGATGCTGGTGCCAGGTAGTGAGCCTACACATTTGGAAGTCCTGTCAGTTGGCTAGTGGAGTCCCTATAGGATCTCCACTCTACCAACATACCACTGAAAATGTTTTTTCTTATGCGACCACAAATTATCACATTTTCAATTTATCCCTCCTCTGAACACATAATGTGTCATTCCCAAACCATTTACATGATTCAAAACACCAAAAAAAGGAAAAAATGACATTCTAAAGGGATCTAAAATGAGTTTAATGTATAATGTTTTAATATAAATGATATAAATTACATTTTGAGTTAGTTTGACTTCTTGGAGGTAGACTTCATAGAACCAGTTTGGGTGTTGTTGTTACTCTCTAAAATTTTGGAGTCATGGGATGAAATGGTGACCATAGTGAATAACTCTAATGAAGAGTTAGACTTTAATTTCATAAAAAATGTAACCTAATCTTGAATAATAATATTTTTATGAAACATATTCAAGTATATTTTTAAAATTCATATAATATAGAGGGAATAAGATATACCACTAGATAGAAAAACAATTATAAGGAAATATGATGGAGGATATGGGTAAGAGTAGCTTAACAGATGGTTCTCCCCTATGCTATAATTTCATAAGAAAGTTCCACCTCATGAAAAATTTTAGTTAATAGAGGGATATCTATAGTAAACATTACTCTAACAATATATATGTAAATCCCACAACCAAAGAAATGAACGAATTCCTACTTAGTGTCACTGCTTTGTGGGGTTCAAGGGTGATTGAATCTGGATCTTCATTCCATTCTATGTCATAGAGATTACGTAATAACCTGGTTTTTTCTATAAAAGACATTGGAATATTCTTGATGTTATTCTGGAGCAGCTCCTTCAGACGGCATGTTATTCCGAGTCCCAGTGTGGCTGGAATTAAATTTTCAGTGCGTTCACACTGGGCACGGCAAATAAATGGTATAACTCCTAAACGGTAATTCGGATCCTAACTCTGAGAGTACGGATGGGTCCGAAATTGGGTGTTTACTATAGAAATGACATAAATCATGTCAGCGTGGGATGTTGGGACCCCTCGCCCGTTAACGGAACGTTAAACGGATAAATAAAATAACTAATTTATTTATTTAATGGTTAAACTCAAGTATCTCATAAATGGTAGCTCGGATAGGAATACCAGGGGAACTGTTGAGTCCGGAGCATTCCGTTTACCCTAGTAAGGGTATAATTTTTACGGCCGCGGGCCTTCTGTGAAAACTGCCACCAGGGGCGTTTTCATAATTTAGCAGCCTCAAACGTTATGTTTTATAACGTTTGAATGAGGCCTCAGATTACAATTCTGAGACCGCCGTTGTGCTCGGGAGGTGGTGTTTACCCTAGGGGAGATTTAACCTCGACCCCGTCGAGAGTTTCGGAAGCGGGTTAAAAGTGGGAGTATTAATTAATTAAACTTTTTAATTAATTTTCTTTATTTAAACATAACCCACCCACCCCTGTCCTTCATTTTTGCACCCCTGGAGAAACCTCCTCTTCCTCAAGCTCTCCTCTCCCACCTCCTCCTTCCTCCAATCAAGGTGCTTGCGGCGATGGTGAGGCTCGACGAGCGGTGAAGCTTCGGGAAATGCCCAAGAGGTAGGATCATTGTGGAATCATTTTTTTTAGTTTAATTTTGGCATCTCCTTTGACCTTGAATTAAGGCACTTAATTGTTGTTTGATCTTCGAGGAAAACCCATAAATGAGTATTTTACATTCTGAACTTTCCGATCCATATTTCGGGTTTAAGTTTGGATTCTCGAGGCGTCTGCGGCTGCAAGTCGAAGATTAGTTGGTTTTTGGATGTTTTCCGATGAGGTTCTGGCCATCCGGTCGGTGGAGGCCCGGGGTAGCGGTGGACCGATGGCTTCACACGGTGGCCCGACGGTCCAGGGCGTGCAGCACGGTGGGTCTTTAATGGAGGTCGTCGGGGTTGAACGGCTGGGAGAGCTGGCTCAGGCAGGATGGCCGGTGCTGGGGAACGCGGTCGAGCGGAGGAGACGACATGGCCAGGCAGTGTCGAGCGGTCGGGCGGAGCGGCTCGCGGTGAGGTGCCGCAGTGCTCCGGGAGGCAGAGGCAGCGTCTGCCAGCCTTCGTGGTCGAAGGAAGCCTGAGGCCTATCCTTGGGCGTGCAGATGAAGCCAGGAACCGCGCAACACGGGTCCGGCTGGTGCGTCAACGAAGACCAGCCGAAGTCGGTCTGCTGGGGGAGCGAGGACCCGCTAACCACGGGTCCTGTTGGGCGCTGGCGCGAAGACCGGCCAAAAGGCCGGTAGGTTTATAAAACTGGACCCGAGGAGCGGGTCTGGTGCTACCGGGCGGGGCGCGGCCAGCGGGCCGCGACAAACTGGACCTGACTCGCGGGTGGGCCGCGGGCCAGTGGTCTGGACTGGGCTGACCGGGTGGGCAGGCCCGGTTGGGCCCCTTGCATTCAAGGGGCCGTAATTCCTAAACGGCGCATCCGTTTATCGAGCCGTTTGTGGCTGCAGGTCTGTGTTAACAAGACGGACGTTTTATGGTATTTTTTTGGGTATTGGGGTTCTGCACCTGAAGACGGGTTCCACAAAATGTTTTACATTAATAATAATAATTGTTATTAAAGTTGCGTCGGACGTGGTTCACGAGCTGGACGTCTGTTTGATGCGCCGTCAGAGGCGCTGTGGACCTGGAGCTGAGACAGTCCTTCCAAGTTGGTTCGGAACCTTTGTAGGTTGGTTTCATTGCTTGACAGCATGAAATTTAATGTGTGTGATAAATTAATTAATTAATTAATTAATTAATTATTGTGTCAGACGTAACTCCTGCTTGGGATCTCCGATAGATGCGTCGTCAGCGGCAGCGTGACCCCAGTCCTCGTACGGACTTTTTTAGATGCCTTCTGATGCGTTCAGGTTGGAGACAATGTGCAGGCCCCATAGGGCCAAGTTCGCACATTTTATAGTGAAACGCCTCTTTTTCACCCGTCATCCGTTTAGGGTGAATGAGCACTCGTTTCTGAGTGTTTTTCCGAGGGGATTGCTATAGTGCAATCTGCCCGCCTAAATTTGGGCTCGAAGTATAGGCCCCATAGGGCCCCGTTTGCATATAATGCGGGGAGTTGCAGCTTCTGCATCTGGAGTCCATTTTAGGCGCCATCAATGGTTTTGTGACCCTGGCATCGAGGTGAATTTGAATGGGGTGGTTTCAGCCATTGAAGTCGGAGTTGAGGTGTGGACCCCACAAGTTGTCTCTTAAGCTGTGTGCAGCATACTGTGACTTTTTTGTTAGGCGTCCGTTTGGGGCATATGAATAGTAGATTCGGCATGCTATTCCAAGGGCATCGCGGTGGTGTGGTTCGCCCGACCTCTTCCGGGACCGAGGTGTGGGCCCCATGAGACGTCATGTGGGCGTAAAGCAGCATTGAGTAACTTTTCTATCAGGAGCCCATTTCCAGCGGGTATGTAGTCTATCTCGCGTGTTTTTTCTCGATTATTACAATGGGATAATCAGTTCGTGTGAGCGGATCCTCTTACGTGATCTTATTAAATGTGGAAGCATGAAAGGTGATCCGGTGGTGGTTTTTCCTGCAGTGTTTGTATGGAACCCTTGGCATGGAATCATTTTCACTCCCGTGTGAGTGATGTTGATGTTTGAAGAGATGTGGTTGGCCATGCTAGGGCTATGGAGAAAGCAGGTTGGTGAAACTGCATTTTCTCCCTTCGCGTTGACGTTGGGTGTCGTGAGCACGATAGCCTTTGAGCTAGAAATGTGGTGTACCCTAGGAGTATAAGGGAATTCCTGGAGATACATGTTGTGTTTTGAACCCAAGGGTGTTTGTGCGCTTGGTTCCGAGATGAAAACGGGTCACACGTTATGTGGGCCCCTTGTATGTTCTATATTTTGCTTTAGGTACCTTTGACCTCTCGTGACACAGATGGTACTTCTGTTAACGATGGTTTAGACCAGTAGGGTTATTGTGGATTCTGGTGTGACCAATGCATTACGCGGGCACTGATACTTTACTAAGGAGTTTGTTTCGAGTAGGGATGGCCAGAGCAGTTCCGAGTTTACCCTCCAGCAGAGACTGGGCAGTGTGTCTCCTGTCGACTTCCTAGAGGTCTACCCTCCAGCAGAGACAGGGTAGTGGGTCACCAGTCAACTTATTCCAGGTTTACCCTCCATTAGAGACTGGGCAGTGGGTCACCTGTCGACCTATTCCAGGTCTACCCTCCAACAGATACTGGGCATTGGGTCGCCTGTTGACTTATTCCAGGTCTACCCTCTAGCAAAGACTGGGCAGTGGGTCGCCTGTTGACTTCTTCTAGGTATACCCTCCAGCAAGGCTGGCCAGTGGGTCTCCTATCGACCTCTTAGGGTCTACCTTCTAGTAGAGACTGGGCAGTGGGTCACCCGAAGAACTCTTAGGGTCTACCCTCTAGCGGAGACAGGGCAGTGGGTCGCCCGACGAATTCTTTCAGACTCGGTCCTTTCTTCTAGGCTAGTCTATGGCTTTTCTCTGTGACTATTAAAGCGGGACCCCTGTTTGTACGGGTCAATGATGTGACAACTTTGACTTTAAGAAGACTTCTCAACTGTATGACAGTGACGAGGTGTCGTTTGAATTTCCCCAGAACTATCAATAATGAGGGGCACTTTCCCCATCAAGACGTATCCTTGTGACGCGACCTAAAACTATGCAGGTGAGTTAGTGCCGCCAAAAGTAGATAGTGTCAAGGTGCGGTGATTTGAGCCCCTAGGATTGTAGTTCGGGGAAGACGTGCGGGATTCTAGGAATCGATGGTGTAAACTTCTAGGACTGTGGGATACTGACTTTCATGGGCTGAGCTACGGGGTGGAGATCCTTTTATGATCTTTTTTGGGTTTCTTGACAGGGCATATGAATATGTATATACCTTTTTCTAGTACCCACTTCTTGGGTTTTGGTTACTCTCTATCCAAGAGAGGCGAAGTCGTGCAGGGTATCCGACATGCTTTCTATGTTTAGCTTCCCGTGGTTGGACAAGTCTACTCTCCTTCTATAGGTAGTGAAGACTCGATGGGAAGTTCATCATCTCACCGTTTCTAACTCTTTTTGATAGAATGAGTCTTCTTCCTTCCTCTTGTTGGGTTGATCTGTACTCTTTACTGCACTATCGGTTTTGCTCCTTTACTGTTCCCTGTTCGATATACTTCTCACTCTTCAGTACATCCTTTGTTTCTCCCTCGAGCCTCCGGGGAATCCTACTAAGTATTTTGATACTCACCCCTTCTTGGGCTTTTCCCACACTTGGTGTTCCCTTGCAGACGATGGACAGGGTGGTCATGACTTTAGCGGATCTTAGGAGTTCGGGAGCTTGGACTGCGTGCGGTGGTCGTAGTCGGGTTCCAGGTGTGGGACTCTCCGAGCTGTTTACTTTTGTTCACCTGTTGCCGGGTTGTGGCAATTTTCTGGTTGGGCGTGTGTTTTTTCCTTTTCTTTCCATTTTACCTTCAGCACTTGCTTTGTGTTGTTTAGAGGTCGATGCACTTTTTGTGGTTGTTATAGCAGTTGGTACTATACTTTACTTTTCATTTCTTTTTACTCTGCACTTCTGTATTGAGTGAGCCGTGTGTGAGTGTACAGGTACTTAGGCAAAGGCCTCCCTGAGTTTTTTATCCTTCGGCGCTTCTTTCCAGCCCTTGGCCTATGGAGGCGGGCTTGCGGTAGTTGCGGCTCAAGCCCGGGTAGGGTCGGGTCATGAAAATGTGGTATCAAAGTTTGTTCGTTCCTTGGGATGTTGTTCGGATGTCCTTAAAAAGAAATTGGTTTAGATCTAGGGGAAAAATTTCAACATATCTCGAGAGAGGCTCTCAGGCCAGGGAGTCCAGTGATGGTGTGGTGGTCGATGCATCCATTCACCAGGACCATGATAACCCGCTTGTCGACTCAGCAAGATGAGACACTCGTTTCAGGGAAAATTTGTTTGTGCATAACATAGGATTGATTCCTGGAATGTCCTTCTTGATTTAGCTCCCCATTTTTGTTACAATTGTATACATATATGCTTATCTGATCTCCGTACTCCCTAATAACATTCAGTATGCCTCCACGGAGATAGAAATCTAGAATACTAGCTTTGGTTCATGAAGACGACCTTGTGAGCTATGAGGCCTCAGTCCAGGACCCATCACGCGAGCACCTTTCTCCGGGTGGGACGGTAGTAGCGCACCCACTTGCTGAGCAGCATACATCTCCTGTAGAGCAGACGGAGCTTGAGTGCAGGTTGAGCGTGCACCGTCAGGTCCAGCGATAGAGACAGCTGAGGTTCAGTGGTGAGCCAGACCCTTAGGAATCAGAGGTTTGGCTAGAGATTGTGGTTCGCCTCTTTAGGCTTGTACAGACACCGACAGATCTTATGGTGGATTTGGTCACCATCCTTTTTTCCATGGAGCAGCTGGGCATTGGTGGGGTCTGGTGACTCAGTTCCTCGATGGGTCATCACTTTTTTGGGGTGACTTTTAGCTGCTATTTTTTAGGAGTTTACCCCTCCTGCTTACACTCTATTCGGATCCAGGAGATCCTACAGTTTCAGTAGGGAGGAATGACGATGACTGGGTACGCGACTAGTTTCGCATACTGTGCACGTTTTTACCCAGACTTGGTCCATGACGGAAACTTCCGAGCGCGAAAGATTGAGCAGGGTCTCCGTAGAGAGATTCATGCTATCATAGTACCCTTGGGCATTCCCACTTATGCTGAAGTGCTAGAGTAGGTGCTGATGACAGAGAGCTTCCTGTCACGCTTTATGG
This sequence comes from Viscum album, assembly GCA_963277665.1. Lineage (NCBI taxonomy): Eukaryota > Viridiplantae > Streptophyta > Magnoliopsida > Santalales > Viscaceae > Viscum > Viscum album. Next base: position 631,362,226 of record OY728162.1, on the reverse strand, counting down.
GTGGTGGTGGTAGTAGGCACGATGGGGTCGAGATGTCTTTCACAGCTATCCGGTGTCAGCAGACAGAACCTCGACGCAGGTGGCCTTCCCACCGCCGGTTTCGACGTCGTCGTTGTGCACCACTGTGGCAGCGCTGTGATCATAGTAGAGTCCCCAGAGAGGTGGTTCTAGCGGAGGAGCAGGAGGAGCTGGAAGTGGGGGATGACCTTACGAGGTCTTCCCACCACCACCAAGCGGTCGACGTCAGGCTCCGTGAGCTGACAGTTGGGACCGTGGTTAGCCGCGAGCATTGGATGTTTACTATCCTGCAGAGCATGAGGTGGTAAGAAGTATGCTCTATGACTCTTATACTTTTTGCAGCAGAGTTTTTAGACTCAGTGTGTGAAATGCTTTTCTCCTTGCTCCTTGCTTGAGTTGTTACCAGGGTGGTGTGGGGTGTCGGTGTAACCCTTTGTTGGTAAGGTTGAAGGCATAAAACATTTTCCGTTAGTCGATGGTGTCGACTCATTCTCTCTTCGAGCATGTAAGAGAGGATGGGTTGTGGGACATCGACTATGAAATCTTGCGTAACCAGATATCCTTGGGTGCTTCACCATATGGATATTATGAAGGAGAGAATCACCGGGCATTGTCCCAGGCTGAAGCGGTGACTCCAGTCGCGGCGTGCGACGTAGAGGTTCGACCGGGGAGGTGAGCTACCCCCGAGGTCCTTTGGGCCGTTTGAGTTTGTGCGAAGGGATGGCGAGGCTCCCTACCGCCTTGCCCTAAATCTAAAGGCTGTTTTGGGTTCATAGTGTCTCCCACGTGACTCACCTAAGTATAAATGTGCATTCCTCTATGCACGTCATCGGAGAGGGAAGACCCCACGTGAATGGATCAATCCTTGGTTCTTGTGCGGTGACGCGGGACTATGCACGAGTTCTTCTGGGTACGGGAGTACCAGGTGTGGGCTTAGTACCATGTGTTGTTCCCTGGTTTTAATTTTTTGGGATGAAAAGCTTGAAGGAGGTAATAATGTAAGAACCCAGGTTTTGCTATAAAATACTTTGCAATATTCTTGATGTCATTCCGGAGCAGCGCCTTCAAACGACATGCGATTCTGAGCCCCAGTGTTGCTAGAATTAAATTTTCAGTGTGTTCACACTGATCACACAAAATAAATGGGATAACTTCTAAATGGTAATTCGGATCCAAAATCTGAGAGTATGGACGGGTCTGAAATGGGGTGTTTACCTTAGGAACGACATAAATCATGTCTGTGCGGGACGTTGGGACCCCTCGCCCATTAACAAAACGTTAAACGGATAAATAAAATAATTTATTTATTTTTTTAATGGTTAAACTCAAGTATCTCTTAAATGGAATCTTGGATTGGAAAACTGAGGGCACCATTGAGTCCAGAGTGTTCCATTTACCCTAGGAAGGGTTTAATTTTCCTGGGTGCAGGCCTTCTATGAAAAATGCCACCAGATGCGTTTTCGTAATTTAGCGGCCTCGAACGTTAAGTTTTATAACTTTTGAACGAGGCCTCATATTAAAATTACGAGACTGCCATTTTTCTCGGTAGGTGGTGTTTACTCTAGGGGAGGCTTAACCTCGACCCTGTCATGAGTTTCAGATGCGGGTTATAATTGGGAGTTTTATTTAATTAAAGATTTTAATTAATTTTCTTTATTTATACATAACCCACCCTCCCCTCTTCATCATTTTTGAACCCCCTGGAGAAACCTCCTCTTCCTAAATCTCTCCTCTCCCACCTCCTCCTTCCTCCGATCAAGGTTTGTGCGGTGACGGTGAGGCTCGGCGAGCGGTGAATCTTTGGGAAACGCACAAGAGGTAGGATCGTTGCAGTTTCATTTTTTTTAATTTAATTTATGCATCTCCTTTGAGCTTGAATTAAGGCATGGAATTGCTATTTGATCTTCGAGAAAACCCCATAAATGATTAGTTTACATTATGAAAATTCTGACGCATAATTCAGGTTTATGTTTGGATTCCCGAGGCATTCACGGCTATAAGTCGAAGATTAGAGGGTTTTTGGATGTTTTCCGGCGAGGTTCTGGCCATCCGGTCGGCGGCCGCCTGGGGTAGCGGTGGACCAGTGACATTGTGCGGTGTCCTGACATTCTAGGATGTGCGGAGCGGCGAGTCTTCAATGGAGGTGGTCGTTGTCGAGTGGCTGGGCGAGCGGGCTCAGGCAGGATGGGCGGCGCTGGGGAACGCGGTCGAGCGGAGGAGCAGAAGCGGTCAGGCGGTGTCGGGCGACCGGGCAGAGAGGCTCGTGGAGAGGCGTCGCGGTGCTGTGGGAAGCTGAGGTATCCTCTGGCGGCCGTCATGGTCAAAGGAAACACGAGGCCTGGACTTGGGTATGCAAATGAATCCAGGACCTGTGCAACACGGGTCCTGCTGGTGCGTCAATGAAGACCGGCCGAAGCTGGTCTGCTGGGGGAGCGAGGACCTACAAACTACGGGTCCTGTTTGGCGCTGGCGCGAAGACCAGCCGAAAGGCCAGTCGGTTTGTCAAACCAGACCTGAGGAGTGGGTCCGGTGCTGCATGGTGGGCTGCGGCCAGTGGGCTGCGGCAAACTGGACAGGACCCGTGGCTGGGCCACGGGCCGGTGGTCCGGACTGGGTCGGCAGGGGTGGACCGGCCCGGTTGGGCCCCTTGCATTCAAGGGGCCGTAATTTCTAAACGGCACGTCTGTTTGACGCGTCGTTTGTGGCTGCAGGTCCTTGTTAACAATACAGACATTTTGAGGTATGTTTCTGGGTTTTTGGGGTTTTCACCCAAAGACGGGTGCCTCAAAACGTTTTACTTTAATAATAACGAATTTTATTAAAGTTGCGTCGGATGTGGTTCATGAGCTGGACGTCTGTTTGACGCACCGTCAAAGGAGTTGTGGCCCTGGAGCTGATATGGTCCTTAAAAGTTGGGTTGGAACCTTTTTGGGTTGGTTTCGTTGCTCGGCGGCACGAAACGCAATGTGAGTGATTAATTAGTTATTTAATTATTTAATTAATTGTTGCGTCGGACCTAACTCCTGCTTGGGATGTCCGATTGACGCGTCGTTAGTGGCAGCGTGACCCTAGTTCTCGTGCGGACATTTTGAGATGTTGTTTGAAGCGTTCAGGTTGGAGACAAGGTGCGGGCCCCACATGGCCTAGTTCGCACATTTTACGGTGAAACACCACCTTTTCACCCATCATCCGTTTAGGGTGAATGAGCACTCATTTCTGAGTGTTTTTCTGAGGGTATTGCAATGGTGCAATCTGCCCGCCTAAATTCGGGCTCGAAGTGCAGGCCCCATAGGGCCACATTTGCGTATAATGTGAGGAGTTGCAGCTTCTGCATCTGGAGTCCGTTTTAGGCATCGTCAACGGCGTTATGACCCTGGCATCGAGGAGAATTTGAACGGGGTGGTTTTAGGCGTTGAAGTCGGAGTTGAGGTGTGGTCCCCACGGGCAGTCTCTTAAGAAGTGTGCTACATATTACGACTTTTTCGTTAGGCGTCTGTTTGGGGCGTATGAATAGTCGATTCAGCGTGCTTTTCTGAGAGCATCCCGGTGGCGCAGTTTGCCCGACCTCTTTTGGGACCATGGTGCGGGCCCCATGAGACGTCGTGTGGGCGTAAAGCAGCGTTGAGTATCTTTTCCATCGGGATCCCGTTTCCAGTGAGTAATTAGTCTATCTCAAGTTTTTTTCTGCAAGGATTACAATGGGGTAATAAGTTCATGTGAGCGGAGCCTCATACATGATATTATTAAATGTGGAAGCATGAAAGGTGCTCCGGTGGTGGTTATTCCTACAGTGTGTGTAGGGAACCATTGGCGTGTAATCGTCTTCACTCTCGTGTGAGTGAAGTATATGTTTAAAGAGATGTGGTTGGCCATGATAGGGTTGTGGAGGAATCAGGTTGGCGAAACTGCATTTTCTCCCTTCACGTTGAGGTTGGGTGTCGTGAGCACGATAGCCTTTGAGATGGAAATGTGGTATACTCTAGGAGTATACGGGAATGCCTGGAGGTACATGTTGTGGTTTGTACCCAAGTATGTTTGTGAACTTCGTTCAGAGATGACATAGGTCCACACGTTGTGTGGGCCCCTTGTACGTGTAGTGTTCTGCATTACATACCTTTGACCTCTCGTGATGTAGATGGTCCTTCTGTTAACTATGGTTTAGAACAGCAGGGTTATTGTGGATTCTGGTCTAACCAATACATTATGTGGGCATAGATCCTCTACTCAGGAGGTTGTTTCCAATAGGGATGGCCAGAGTAGTTCTGATTTTACCCTCCAGTAGAGACTGGGAAGTGGGTTGCTCATTGACTTCTTATAGGTTTACCCTCCAGCAGAGACTGGGCAGTGGGTTGCCTGTCGACTTATTCCTGGTCTACCCTCCAGCAGAGACTGGTCAGTGGGTCAGCTATCGACTTATTCCAGTTCTACCCTCCAGTAGAGACTGGGTAGCGGGTCGCCTATTGATATATTCCAGGTCTACCCTCCAGTAATGACTGGGCAGTGGGTCGCCTGTAGACTTATTCCAGGTCTACCCTCCAGTAGAGACTGGGCAGTGGGTCGCCTGTCAACTTATTCCAGGTCTACCCTATTGTAGAGATTCGGCAGTGGGTCTCCTGTCGACTTCTTCCAGGTCTACCCTCTAGTAGGGCTGGGCAGTGGGTCACCTGTAGACCTTTAGGGTCTACCCTCCAGTAGAGACTGGGCAGTGGGTCACCCGATGACCTCTTAGGGTCTACCCTCCAGCGGAGACTGGGTAGTGGGTCTCCTGATGACTTCTTTCAAATTCAGTCCTTTCTTATAGGCTAGTCTGTGGCTTTTCTCTATGACTATCGGAGTTGGACCCTTGTTTGTACGGGTCACTGATGTGACAACTTTCACTTTAAGAAGTCTTCTCAACTATATGAAAGTGAAGAGGTGTAGTTTGACTTTCCCCAGAACTCTAAAGAATGAGGGGTTCTTTCCCCACTAAGACGCGTCCTTGTGACGCGACCTAAAACCGTGCGGGCGAGTTAGTGACACCAAAAGTGAATAGTGTCAAGGTGTGGTGATTTGAGCCCCTTGGCTTGCAGTTTGGGGAAGACGTGCGGGATGATGGGTATCGATGGTGTCAACTTCTGGGACTGTGGGCTACTCACTTTTGTTGGCTGAGATATGGGATGGAGATCCCCTTATGGTCTTGTTCAGGTTTCTTGACAGAGTATATGAATTTGTATATACCTTGTTCGAGTACCCACTTCTTGGGTTTTGGTTACTCTTCTTCCAAGAGAGGCAAAGAAGCGAGGAGTATTCCATGTTCTTTCCGTGTCTAGATTCCCATGTTTGGATGAGTCTACTCTCCTTCTATAGGTAGTGAATACTCCACAGGAAGTTCATATTCTCACCATTTCTAACTCCTTGTGATAGGATGAGTCTTCTTTTTTCCACTTGTTGGGTTAAGTTGTACTCTTTACTGCACTCTCATTTGTACTCCTTTACTATTCTATGTTAGATCTACTGCTCACTGTTTGGTACCTCCTTTTTTTCTCCCTCGAGCATTTGGGGAATCCTACTAAGTATTTTTATACTCACCCATACTTGGGCTTTGCCCGCACTTGGTGTGACCTTGCATACGACAGACAGGTTGGTCGTGACTTCAGCGGAGCTTAGTAGTTTGGGATCTTGGACCGCGTGCGGTGGTCGTAGTCGGGTTCTAGGTGTGGGACTCTCCAAGCTGTTTACTTTTGTTCACCTGTGGTCGGGTTGTGTCACTTTTCTGGTTGGGCGCATGTTTTTCTGTTTTCTTTCCAGTTTACCTTCAACACTTGCTTTGTACTATTTAGAGGTCAATGCACTTTTTTTGTTGTTATAGCAGTTGGTACTTTACTTTAATTTTCTTTTGTTTTTTACTCTGCACTTCTGCATTGAGCGGGCTGCATGTGTGTGTACAGGTACTTAGGAAAAGGCCTCCTCGAGTTGTTTAGACATCGGCGCTTGTCGCCAGCTCCTGGCCTATGGAGGCGGGCTTGGGGTAGTTGCGGCTCGAGCCCGGGTAGGGTCGGATCGTGACAGATGATGAATAAACAATTATACTATGAGGAGGTTTGGAATGGTATATCCTATGGATAATCATACTCCTATGATAATGGGGAAAGGTGAAATTTTGGTCCAGACAAGGAACAGAAGAACACTAGGGTTAATGATGTGTGACACATTCCAGGCCTACAGAATAAACTAATTTCCATTAGGAAAATTGATAACATAGTTTTATATAAAAAATTAGAAAATGTTTCATGGAGGATTTCATGTGGAACAATGGTTATTTTAAGAGGATTGAGGTTTGTTATTCTCAACCTAATAGGTTCGACAAAATTATATTTATACAATAGAAAGTTAACTCCAACAAATCTATGGTATGATCATCTTGGAAATATCAGTGATAAGAGGTTGAAAATCCATTCCACCAAAGTATTATTGAAGGGTAAAATGAAAGTTATTGGAATTTTTGAGGATTTATTATTTGGATCAGAGTATATGGTGTCTTTTTGGAAAAATGGGAAAACCCGAAAGCATTAAAATTTGGAGCTAGTTTACACAGATTCATGAGGAATGAAACTAATGTGATCTCATCGAGGATTATTATTATATGATAAATTCATCAATAATTCCACATGAAAATATTTTGTGTAATTATGAAGGTATAAATATGATTCATTTGAGACATTCTTAAATAGGACTGTTATTATTTAAATAAAGACTGAAATAAAGTTGAAGTGCCTACAATCAGATAATGGTGGGAAGTATGGAAGAAGAGAGTTCTATAGATTCTTATGGAAACGGGATTTTTTTATAATACCATTCTATGGTCACCAAAAAAATAATAGAGTTACATATAGGATATGACTCTGATGGATAAGGAATGAAGTACGTGAATTTATAGAGGCCATCAAAGGGGTTTGGGGTGGAAGCTAAGAATTGAATGACATATATGATCAACCAGAGTCAATAATATTTGATTTTATTATAACATACAAATATATATTATTCAAGAAGGAATATTTATTTCAACCACTTCAATGTAATTTGAGCAATATTATTTACCTATGTTGATTCCAAAGATCAAGAAAAGTTTGAGGTAAATCCTCAAGTGTGTTACATTGTTAGTTATGATGATGAAGTGTTTGGATATATTTTATGGCATACAAACTATCAAAAAGTCATTAGAAGTAAAAATTTAATATTTCATGAGGATATCCCATGAATTTATTAGAACAATTAAGGAAAATATTATGGGTAAAAATTATCACCAAAAGATGTGTTTCAGCATGATATTTTGATGGGCATGGGAGGATCAGAAGAACCAGACCACTCAGAAAACTTTTTAGAAGTAGTTGTTGTAGAAATGAATGTAGAATAAAATTATTAATGATTAATATAATAAGATTTAAAGTAAAATAATAATAAAAGAACAAGAAAAATATGAACACGAGACACATACATTTATGTGGTTTGGGAAATGATCCCTACATCAATAGAGAATCATAAATATAACTACATTTGGCAGAATAAATAAAAGGTGATTTTAGAGTATCATATAAACAGAAAACTTATTTAAAATAACCTCATAAATAATTAATTGATGTATATACAGCAACTGCATACTACTTCCACTATTCTACAGTGATCGGTGGTTGGAAGTATACTGATCAATAATATCATTGTCTCTAAAGTCCGATGTGCTACATTAACCATATCAAAGTCTAAAATTATATAATTTATAATCAATTTATCATGGTAATATTTATTAGAGTCCAATTAGAGTTTTTTATAATGCCTAAAAATGTGGTCTGGGGACCTTCGACCCCCGGACCCCTAAGTATGGGCAGGCGGCCCCAGTCACCTAGTAGTAAAGGACGAACCATATGAGTTATGGCCTATTGTGTAATATGATCAACCAATGGTTGGACTAACATAATCCAAGTATTAGGCCACATCACTTCAATAGTAGTAGTTAATTTTTTAATGGTGTTTCCCAGGATAGATTTACCAAAGAGTTCAAGGATTACGAAATCTAGAGCATAAAAAGTTCACATTTCAAAATATGTAGTACCAGAAGAGACACAAATGTAGGGATTGTTATAGAGATATACCCGGGATATATTCCTTGTGAAAATTCATGGGGATAGTTTTACCTATATTAATATAATGGATGATGGATATACCGATAGCTCGGAATAGGTGGTTATTTTTACGAATTCCAAATAGTGGGAGTTATCCAAGAGAGATGAACTCGATTCCATTTATGATTCTAGAATATGGGAGATAAAAGAGAGACCTAATGGTATGAAGATTCTTAAAAATGGGGTTATTAGATTAAGAATAGTGGATATTAGAATGATGGACATGATCATGCTATTCGTGAATGGATCTCAGCAAACAAAAGGGGTAGATTTCATATAAATATTTTCATTTGTATTTAAACATAAAACTAATAGAATGGTGTTGAGTTTTGTTATGTGTAAAATTATTTATCTGAATTAGATAGGTTTAATGACAAAATTTATTCATGGGTATGTAGATGAATCAATTTGCATTAAATAATTGTTTGGATTGAAGAATCACTAGATCTAGGGACTTTGGTATAATCTAAAACATAGATTTTATAGTTTGAAGCAATCACTAAGTTTTCGGAACTAGATGTTTAATGATTTGAGGGAATAGTGGATGATTTTATAGAGAAATTATAACCAAATATGTTACTATATTAAGTTTGGTTATTGTAGTTTTTATCCCAATTCACTACATCGAGGATATACAATTTGAATAACTATGAAAATGGAATAATTGATGAGCTAGAGGATTATTTTTCAATAGGTTTCAACATGAAGTATCTCATTCTAGTTAAATTTAATTTTGGGATGAGTATCATGAGTAACCTATGTTTTGATACCTTGTACTTGACTCAAGATGATTACATTCGGAGGTAAATCCAATGTCCATAACCATATACAAGAACTTCAATATTAGTATAAATAATTCATCAGGAAATTAATCCAAGTTTGAGTACATGGATAGTTTCCATGAGAATTAGCTATCAAAATAATGATATAATCCATGGTTTGAACACCTTCAGACTTTTTTCAAGTATCGAGAGTCATCATTAGGTTTTTTTTAACCCTAGAAGAAAATATTAGGAGCTTCTGAAGTATATTTTTCAATAATTAAAAGGTTCCAGAATCATGGAACTTTATTTCAGAATATACATACCTTTCCATGTTTTTTAGAATCATATTTCTATGGATACACAAACACATGGAACATTATGACGGGTTTTTTTTACTTTTAACGGTATGACAATGAGTTGGATGATGAAGCTATAGTCGATGGTTTCAATATAAAAAATGTATAGTACATCAATTTAAAGAAAAGAAGGAATGTAATTAGTATGGTTGAATTAGATTTTTTGATTCTTAGAAGAGGACCGAAGTTTGGGATTTTTGTTTACGACTCATAGAGAACAATTCAATTTGAAAAACTAAAATGTTTCATTCTTAGAAAAAGAAAATTCAAATAATGTACTACTTTATCTAAAATTTGTTAGAGGATGGTTTATTGGAAATTTGAAATATCCGAGGAATTTTTAATCCTACATACATGTTGATGAAGGCATTTTATAAAGAAGTATTGGTGTAGTGTTAAACCTCAATTTGACTTGGGTAACCAGATTCCATTATTGGAGAATCATGCAACTACATAAATTATGTTTATGGAAGGAGGTCTATGGATGTTGATGAAGAAATTAGCTATAGTAAAAACATAAAATTAATATTATATAGTAGATTATTGGGATTATAAGATACATTTTCCATTATTGTAAATTATGTTCATTGGAAGGTGGAAATAAGGTGGACACATTTCCAACAACTAAATGGGCTATGGAGTGACAACGACTAGCATTGGTTCTCTAGATGTTTAAGTAAATAATAGATGGGAGGTGTAGTGAAAATAATCATCAAAATTCAAGATCACTGGAAGATATTTAGGTTTCTATATCTATGATATCTTTAGATGGGTAATAGTACCCCAATGAAGGTATAAGATGACCTTAACTGAAGGAAGGTTCACCTTGAAAATAGGTTGATGTGGATAATGGTGTGGGATGATCGAATGGTAGTAATGACTAGAATAACTAGATATGAAATCCTATATAATGTATGGTGTGATCAAGTTGTTTTTTCATGGACATTTAAAAATATGAATTGAGTTATCAAGCATTGTAATCACTCTATTTTCAGTAACAGTTAGTAGTATTTTCCCATGGATTATGGTGCAATCTTATACCATGTACTATTTTATTATATTAATCCTTTTATTTTCATTTGATAATTGATTATGATAGTCATTACCTATATTATCTATATGTTTTATATCAATTCAAAGTGATTTGGGTGCATTTTCATCCACGTTCTAGATATTTCACACAGGGTATGTTCTTCATATTTTTCTTTATCGTGTCAAGTTCTGATAGACAATCCTTCGCTGGTATTACTAGAAGGTGGACTTAAACCCACCAATGACTATGTGAAGAATGATATGTCCTAAAATTATAGTTTTTAATTGAAAATATTAAATTTAACCTTTAAAATTTACTCAACATATCTAATTAGTGTGTTGTTAATTACTATTTCTCACAAATGAATCACCAATCATTTTCTTAAATTTTCAAAATGGTTCATGTGTTTTTTATTAGTTTGTAGTATGTGTTGCATGTTTTTGAAAAACATTACTTTAAAATTAAAATAATATCTTTCATTCATATATGTCACATTGTGTATCAGATTGAACTAATTTTAATTCCACCATATCAAAAAATAAACTAGCAAACTTTTTCATATAATATCGAAACAATCCAAGAATTGTTGCTCAAATTTGAGAAAGTGAGGCATGTTTTGAACTAAAATGTAATTTTTAAATTAAAACACAAACCATTATTTATAAAATCAACATTTCTTTTCTTAATGACATGTGGTAAGTTATTACAAATCCCAAATGAATTATGTTGGCCCTAAAATGTTAAATAACATAATTGGAGGATAAATATATGAATGAAATTATAAAACACTTTCCATTTTTGATCTTCATTCAGTATTAATCATAAATATATTCTTTATTATTCTTCCAAAAATATATAATATGAAATAAAATCAGTCATGATGCCCCAAAAATTTAATAGGCTCACCCTAATCAAGATAATACAAGGTGTATATAAATGAAATGTTTTGATTTACTGGAACCACTAAAAAACATTAAAATTATAATTTTTGGAGTGTAATCACTATCCATATTTTTTTATAGACATTTTTTTATAAGACATTTCTATACCTTCTTAAAATAAATCATTATTCTTCCAAAAGAATATTCAAATGGTCATTATCATCTTTGAATTGGATCACATTGAAATGGGTGTGACATAAAGCTCATATTTTATCAATGGGATGAAATATAATTTACTAAGAAACATTTTATTATTTTCAAAATACTTCATGAAATGTTATTCTCATGAATTCCTCATTCATGTAATATTTTCATGGAACACTATTCACTATATATTATTGCAATGTATATGACTTACCCTTCTAGAAATATTCTATCCTTGTTACCTTCTTCAAATTTTTGTAAAACATGTGTCTCATGAACTACTTATACTTTACATACCACTATTAACTATTTACTACTCTCTGTGAACATCATTTATTCTTCACAAAACTACCTCTATGAACTTCCTTTATGGCCTATTATTCACAGACTACTCTATGAACTCCCCTTCACTCCCTAAACATGACCTGAGAAACCCGTTAATCCTAAAATTATTGTTTATCCCTTAATGAAAAAATAATAATTTAATCTTTCTCTATTATAGTGGTGTGAATTATATTCCCTTCATGGTTCATCGAAAATCAATACCATTAAATTAAGAATTATCAGGCCATCATAATCATCCATTACAATCACCATATACTCTATATGATGTTGTAGACTTTCATCATGAAATCCATTCCTTTTCAAAATTTCTTTCGTGGTAAAATTCATCTGAGTTCAATGAATACTTATTATGTATTTTGTGAATGGACACAAAACCCTAAAACATCTTCATATAAGTTATACATGGTTCAGGTGGCTCATTTTGGAAAATCCTCCCATTTCCATGAAATAAAATTTGATCTTCCTTTGAAATTTTTTCCCCAACAATTTAGTAAATTCTAGAAAAATTCAGCACATTATATGTGAAATTTATGATATCATCAACTTTCATCCAGAACCACTTTTTTAACATTAATTTTCAAAAAACACAATATTAATTTTTCAAAAAAAGAAATATTTCATCATGATGGATTTTTTTCCAAAACATATACCTTCAGGTTTTTTACAAAACATTAATATTTTAAACCCACTAGTTAAAATAACACTATTAAATATTTTCATTTTTTAATTCTAGATAGAATTTAATGAATTGAAATATACTCTAAGCCTGCATGATTCAAAGATGACATGAGAAATAAGAGTAGTACACAAATATCACCAATGAATCCCTTCGTTCTTAATACTACATCATTAATATTTCTAGATACCAAATGATTAATAATGATCATCCATCAAGAACACTCCACAAACCAAACATTGTAACTGATTTAATCCTAAACCCAAAGTTATCCTCTCACACTATTCATGATATAAATTCAATTAAATAAATAGTTTAGAATTATCATTTTTGGATACTGCCCCTATATCCTTCCCCCCTGATTTATCATATAAATGTTATCCCCTTTAACAAAATTTACTCTCCCCAATAATGGGTTTGAACCATATCATATCTCCCCCATTAATTCACTTCTTCCCATTTTAAAAGAATCCAAAGGTTACTCTTTTATAGTATGTTATGGAGAAAATAATAGTCATTAGCACAAATGTAAAAATAAAATATACCTAAGGAGTGGGGATTCTATAGACACAATGTTTAAGTGTGAGTGGTTGACTAGTCTCTATGATCTAGTAGATGCCTCTAAAATTATTTTTTGGCTATAAATATTATCATATTGTATGTGAACTGAATTTTAGTAGGTATATACTCCAATTCCACCAACCCATGATAAATATTTACTTGATAAAGTGATACTTGATTTCATTGTTATTTGTCCTTAAATATTGGACTTGATTTTCCTTATATTTATAAAACTTGAATTTTCAAAATTTATTATGTCCAGTTTCATCACATCAACTCCCATATCATTAAGATATTTCTTTATCCATAATAGTTTAGTGAATGATTGATTGGAAACAATATAATTAGCTTCTATAGAGATCTATTAAATGAAATCTTGTTTTTTTCTCATCAATGGAATACATAATCTATTAAGATAAAATAAACCACTGGATGTATACTTTATATCATCTTTAGAACCAGCCCAATCGATGTTTGTATATCCCAAGAACTCATGTTTTAATGTTGAGTTGTAAAGAAAATTAAAATCCATAATTTTTTTGATATACCTAAGTATTATTTTCACTGGTAGAAAGTGTAGTTTTTAGGATTACTTTGATATATCATTTCTCAATAGGTGAAAATTACAATAGGAAGTTGTGTAACTATTAAATAAAAAAGTCACCTAATTATTTTTCTATATTCAATTAAATTGACTACTTTTCCATCATCATCCCTTGACAATTTCATTTGAGTAGAAAGTAGTGATATCATCACTTTATAATCATCCACTCCAAACCTTCTTAACACTTCCTTGGTATGTTTAGTTCGAGATATGAATATACCATTACTTCCTTTTATAACTTGTACACTAAATAAAAATTTCAATCCCCTATTCATCGACATTCAAAAATCACACTTCATAAACTCTAAAGAATTTTTTCACTGTGATTTGATTGAACAAATAAATATTAAGAAATCAAAATATATCAGAACCATAATTATTTAATCACCATCATTATGGACATAGATATTTCAATCAAATCCACCATTTTAGAAAATGGGCTTCTTTATGTATTGATTTAGTATTGAGTACCAAACTCTTGGTTAATGATTTAACCTATATGGTGAATTCTTTAACTAAAACATTATTATTATCTACATGTAAAAAACCCATCTTGTGGTACAATGTACACTTCTTCTAAAACTCCACTTAGAAACGCTGAGTTGACATCCATCTAGAAACCGTGAATTTCCATTAGAATATTATGGATAAGAATTTTTGAATTATATATAGACTTATAATAAGTGAAAAATTTTCATCTATGCCAATTCCCTCGATAGGATAATACCCTTTAATACTATTCATGCCTTGTATAAAATCAAATTTCCAAATTTATGAAGTTAGTTATGGAAAATCCATTTGGTTTGGATGAAATTATTATTTGTTAGCCTTTTAAAATCTCACATTTTTTATTTAGTTTGTTTTTTTCAAGAACATTAATCATCAACTAAACACAATTATTTTCTTTAGAAGCTTCTTGAAAACACATCACTTCTATATGAGATAAAAAAATGTTTTATGTAGAGACATTAATCACATTGTTTTCATTGGTGTTTTTGATCACCGATTATATTATTTTTATCAACATCAGTTGTTCTTTTCATATTCTTTGAAACTTTTGGCCTAAACCCATTATACTAATAATCAATGTCTTATTTTGATTCAATAATTTCACATTTTACTCCTCCTAATCTGCTCAAATATTTATCACTATAATCCAAAATTTTTACACTATATTTCTAATGATTCTTCTCATTCTCCACTATAGTCACATCATTGTTTTTGAAAACATTTTTTATCCCTTTATTGAAGTATTTATACGATTTTATCATACCTAAATAGATATGTAAAATCCATTCATATTTGTAAGATTAAAATTTCCTTCCCCCTATTATGTGTGAAGCACTTACTCCTAAAATTCAAAATAACCTCATCATTGGCTTATTTCTATCCCAGATTTTATATGAATTATTTTAATCCCCCCAAATATAATAAAACTCTATTAGATATATAAAAAAAATTCTTGACATATTCTTTAAAGAAATTTTATGGTTGGCCCTTTTCAATAAGCATCATTCTATCCATGTTTTTTATGATTCAGTTTCTCCTCTCATCCACATAATTTTAAATAGGATTCACACTACTAAATCATGGTTCCTTATCCCTAGTTTTTTAGATAATCTTCCACCAGGATATTTGTAAAATTCATGCCATTATTGGTTAAAAAAATTATAATTTTATTCCCAATATTATTTTCATAATTTATTTGATACTGAGTAATGAAATTTGAAACCTCAGACTTGTGAATGATGACAATTATCCATGCCATCATATTGAAGTCATCATGGAAAATAAGATAATATATCTTCCCATTAATTTATCTTGGTGATATAATTCCAAACACATCAACACAAACCTATTCAATAACCATTTTTTAACTTTTATTCTTTTTAGGTTTTTTTGAATAATCTCCATTTTTAACATACATAACAAATGTTCGTATGATCACATGATAGTTTAGGAAGATCTTTATCTCAGTCATTTTTTCACCAAATCTTATTATGATTGTTGAATAAAATGGTATTACATTTATTCCAGTGTCTGTTATCCTCTTCCTTATATAGAATTTACATGTCTTATTATCCACTAATAAGGCATAGATTTCCCTTCATTTTATTACCTTGAATCACAGCTTCGCCTTAATATCCCTTAAGGATGCATGTTTTATTGGTAATTTTTATTGTTTTCCTAAAGTCACATTGTTGAATGAAACTTAAAAATTTGTGATTGAGGCCTTAAACAATTTATAAATATGCATGTTTTATATATTTTACCTAAAATATAACTTTACTAGAGCCAATAATCTCTAGGACTACATAATTTCCAAATTTTACTTCACTTCAATTTTCATAATTAATTTCTATGAAATGATTATTACATCTGTTTATATAGGAAGTACATGGAATATCAATGATCAATACAGTAGTGTGATTATTTTCTTTCATGGAAATATCTATAACCACTACCTTTTTAAAACTCTTATTTTTGATCCATATATTTTTACATCATACCTAATATTTTTTGATACACTTGATATTATACAGACTATTATAGATTGACACCATATTTGAATTCTACAAATTGACTTTCCATTTTTAACCTTCTTGATTATTATTTGTGTTGTTTTGTCTGATTTCATTATGTTTTTATAGGCACATTCTTCAACATTGTTAATGAGAAATACCTTACACTATGACCAAATCCAATACACTAAAAATTGTGACCATCAAAAGAAAACCTATAAATTTGAACAATTCTCAACTTCATATACTTCTCTTATTCCCTCTGTTACCTTTTGGGTATGGAATATACTTTTGGAGAATGTACAATATTTCCATAATAATAGAACCTGGTATGAGGTGAATTAATATATTCCATTAACATGAAACCAACTGTCTTAGAGATTCTCTAATTATTTTGATTTTTAGTCATAACCAAATAATCCTTCAACATTAATGTGGGTGCTTGAGTCCTGGTGTAAACTACCATTTAATTCTATTTATGATCAATCTCAATACTAACATTGTGGTTTTGATGTGTCTCTTTATTTTCCTGACAATCCATTGACAATTTTTCTAGAGCATCATGTTCCACTTTCACAATTTATGTCCCTTATTTGATATGATTTCAAAATTTCAAACCAGTAGTTAAGAGTCTATTTCAATCTTTTAATTCCCTTTGCAGGACAAAAAATATCTCTTCATGCTCTTTGATTAATTTGAACTAATCATTCAGTGTGTTATTCAAACAATAGATAACCTTAATCTATTCTTAAATCTTGAGCTTACACTAAATATTTATCTCTGAATATATTGTCCTGTTAGACTTGATTTTCTCAATATCATCATTTAGCACAAACATTTCCTCTTCTTACTACTTCATGTAGTGTTTGAAATCACAAACTACTCTATTATATTTCTTTATTTTCTCTCTACAAATATCTATTTATTAAATGGAAGCACTAGTTCTTGGATATCAAATATCCATTAAACATCACCTTTATCATCATCTATATCTTTTTTTTGGGAAGTACCTACATCTTCCATAAGATAATATTATAAGGGGTCTATAAAGTCTTCATTTTCATCTACCTCAATTTTTATTGAACTATTATCTTCCTATGAAAGAAATCCTTTCTTCTTGAAAAAATTATACTTGGTAATTTTCCTAAATTTCACATGGGTTGAAGATTTATTTAAGGTAAATTTAAAAATCCTTATCATTTTCTTGAAATTTATTGGGATAATATTCTTCAAGGTGCCAAACCTTTCCATATCAAAAGAACAAAATTATACATTTCCCTTTAAAACTTCCCTCTCCTTTTTTATATTTGAGAAAAATAATGACTTAAATTCATCCACCACTTCATCTTCCTAATCATACCCCATGGTAAGATTCTTTAAATATTTTTATTCCACCTCATTTGATTTCCCCCTTTCCACAACTTCATTAGGATCATTTCTCATTTCATATGCTACCAGAGTACCATAAACACTATTCAATGATAACTCTTTCAGATATTTATACTCAAGTACCTAGAATTTAGGATTGATCTAGGGTAAAATACATCCCATGATGTATTTAATTATATTTAATCCATCAATGGTTTTTTTGAGACCACACATGTCCTCCACAATTATATTCACCTAATCAAATAAAGAATCTATTAACTCATTTGGGTTCATTGTAAATTACTCTTTCTTGTTCTACAAAACCTCGAATTTATCATCTCATGAATTTGAATTTTCTTCATATATATTTATCATTTTTTCCCAGATTACATGTGAATATTTACATTTCATCACCTTCATATAGATTTTATTGGAAAAAGCTCCCCCTAATGCAATGATACTCGCAATATCATCATCTAGTTATTTAAGGTCTTCTCATGATAAAGCCCCACTATCTATACTGGAAAATATTACTTTCATAGAATTTGTTTACACATCCATTCCTAAAGATTAAAAATAGTTATATATCTTATTCTTCAGTAGTTGAAAGTTATTTCCCTCAATTATCAGAATTTATGTATGATTAACTATATCCATTAATTCCATTGAGAGATAGTATCACTGAAATAACCTTTTCCTATGATAAAAATTGTTTTCCCTAATAGGTATAATACCCTAATATGGGGAGGGGTGAATCAAGGTATAAAATTTTATAACAATTTCCACTTTTGATCTTGTTTCATAATTATAAAAAAAACTCTATTCTATATTCTTCTTATAGAAATATATAATATGAATGTAAATCATGCATGACAGAAACATTTTTTACTTAGTTCCCCCTAACTGGGATACCCCAAGATCCATTCAAAAGAAATGGTCTAATGTACCAAAATTACTAAAGTGATCAACTGTTTCCTTTTCTGGAGCAGACTCACTATCCTTTTAGTTTTATAACCATTCAATCTTGAGAATACACCACTGTCCCTTCTGAAAAGAATGTGTTTATTTTTTAGAAGAGTTATATGATGATCCTTATCATATTTTAGTAATTTAAAATTTAAATGGGGGTGATATGAAGCTCCTATTTTTCTTTTATATGAAATTAACTACATTGAATAAATTTTTCTTCGTAGAAAACTCCTTTGTGAATTTTTGTACTTTTAAAACTACACTTCCATGTTGTTTATTCATATAAAAATAGTCACAATGTAATAATACTATTTGGATGACTTATCCTTCCTGAAATACCCCTACCTTATGAAATTATTCTACATCATGAACTACCTTTAAACCACAAACTTCTTATACATTATGGAACACTATTCACCACATACTCTATATAAACTTTCTATTCACTTTATGGAATTTCCTATAAAAAAATAATTCGTGGATTTATCTTTAAAAAATACTCTTGGAACATTAATTCACTCCATGAACTACTTTCTGACTTAGAAGAATTATACGATGATGATATTCTATGGTATTCTTCATTCTTCTTAATGAAGTGCCTGAGGATCCTTATATAGACAAAGATCTATGAAAAAACTATAAATCTCAAAATTAATATTCATTCCATTGTGAAATCCCTTTTGTGTAATACTTATCCATCATGTTTTTTGTATTATACTCCCTTAATGGATTACTATAAATAACTCCCACTTAATAAAAAATGATAAGGAAAACAAAAAATTCATTCATGATCATTGCATACATTCAATGGAGTTGAAAAATTCTTACACGAACTCCATTCCTTTTTACAAATTTACTCCATTATGAACTCCCTTTATGGTCTCCATGTATTCTTTAAAAGGTTTATGAGTATCCATGTAGGTGATATATGGATTCACAAAAGTGATATACTGTTTGTGTGGCTCTTTTGGGAAAATAATCTCTTTTCCTTGAAATCAACTTTGATCTTATACTAAAATTTCACACCCAAAAGTATAGCACACTGGGAAACTTCACCACCTTATATGATAAATTTGTGAACACCTCGAATTACTTAGAAAACCAATTTATCAATTTTCATTATTAACTAACACATTGTAAAACTTTTAATCAAAATTTTCAATAAACACAATAATCCAAAACACTAAAATTCTATCATAAGGGATATTTTACCAATAAATAATCGATATTTTTTCTAATTTATAATGACAATCTAGGTTTGTTTTTCCATTTTGAGTATGTGATGAATGTTTTGAACTAAAATTTCACCTTTAAACTAAAAACATTCACTTTGAATCATATCAGCTATACTGAGTATCAAATCAATGTGATATTAATTAAAACTATTAAAAATGAGTTATTGGTCTTTTAATAAAATCATAAAGGCCTTTTGAGCGTGTTTTATTGGTTTTGAGTATATGACACGTTCTATAGACTAAAATGTTACTTTATAAAAAACACACATATTGATTCATACCAAACCAACCATGTTTCGGATTGATATAATGTTGATTCCTAAATATAAAAAATGATTCATAGATTATTTTCTTAAAGTATAATGAAAATATAAGTGTTTTTATTAGTTTTGAGTATGCAACATGCATTTTAAATTAAACTATTAATTTTTAACTGAAAACATGAACTTGCAGTCATATATTCTATATCATATGTATGGATAGTGTCATACTAGTTCCTACATGTTATAATTAAATTACTTATCTTTTTACTAATGTTTCAAGAAAATATGCTCATATTATATTGGTTTGGATTATATTATGTATTTCATGAACTAATATATTACATTTATACTAATAACATACAATTTGAGTCATACTGACCACACCATGTATTGGATTGACATTTTGTTCATTCCTAAATGTTATAAATTATTATTTTATTAAAGTTTAAATACAATACAAGTGTTTTTTTATTTTGAGTATGTAATGTTAATTTGGAACTAAAATGTCAAATTTAAACTGAAAATATTATTTTTAGTCATATAGGCCACACTGTGTTTCATATTTATGTGTTATTAATACATTTAAACCATTAATGAATTATCAATTTTTGTAAGGTATCAAGAAAACCTAATCACATTTTAGTTTTGATGATGTGATGTTTGTATGGAACTAAAATTCCATTTCTAAATAAAACATGTAATTTTATTCATACATGAAACACTATGAATTATATTGATGTGCGGTTGATTATTATACATCACAAATTAATTATTGATAATTTTACAAATGAGTCAGGACATTTTGAGTTTATTTTCTTAATTATGATTATGTGAGTCTCTTTTTTTATAAAAATTTCATTTTAGATCTACCTGAAATAATTTTAATAAGTGAATTTGTAATTTTTATTACCCTATTAATAAGTGAAAACCCAACTCTTATTATAATTGATCTATATCACCTTAATATAGTCTTAGTCATATTCTCATTAGATTAATCCACTTTAATTTTGTATAAAACTTATTAATTTTTAATCATATAAATATTAGTATACCCTCATTACCATCTTAACATTTTCATTTCTTCTACCCTTCTTTTTTTCAAGGTTTTCCATAAAATAAAAATACTCACAGCCATAAGGAATAGTTGTTCTAATAACAACCCTATAAAATTCACCCTTCATTTTCAATAGAATTTTATGACCACAAAGCACTATAGAAGCCTTTTAATAATCAATCCATCTGGTTTGAATCATATGAGATACATTTGTGATAATATCACAATCACATTTTATAAATGAACTTAAAAATATAAAAATTAAAATTTTCAAATAACATGGGTTCTCTATCTCATATCTATAACATTTCAATACAATTTTTTCACTGAAAAAAAACTCCATATATTTTTTATTATCCCAACTAAGATAGAAAATGTTTGAGTAAAAATAATTTTTCCATGAATCTTAATTAAATTGATAAGAAACATTAACTAAATAAGAATTACATAATCCAAATCATCATGATCTCTATGAAAAAATAATAATATCATGATAGGAAATAAACTCCTCATGATGTTTGTAGGCATTTCGGCACCATGTAAGATGCATTCTCATTTCAAAACAAATATATTTAATCATTTAAATATATGTATTTTTAATAAATTTGATAATTCTATAAAAACATAGATAGAAAAATAGTTAATAAATATTTTAAATACAATTGTAATTACATTCGGAAATACTAGTTAAAAAAATTCTAGTTTATGGATGTAATAGTATATATTTTTTAAATTTACAAATGTAATAACCACATTCAATGTTATTTTTTTGATTCAGCTACCAAAAATCATTTTGAAAATAAGTAATTTGTTTTTATATAATTTTTTATAGTGAAATTTTATTAAATATAGCATAATAATTATCTAGATATAGAAATACCTAGGTTTCCTATATTAATTTCCATCCTCATACCATGGTTTTAATGATAAATAAACACAACCCTATCATATTTAAATTATTTTTAAAACATAATATAAAAAATATATTTCATTGTTATTGTAAAATATTGAATTTGGGGTGTTAAAAATTCATGAGTAACATCATGTGTAGTTGATTTGTTAGATATCCATGAATTTTAATGAAATCATAAATCTCTTTAGTATTTAAATTGATTGAAATGATTGTCGATTGGTTCTTAAAAAAATAATTAATTAATGGAAAACAATGAAATTATATTTTATATGATTAGAATATAGAGTTTTACCCCTTTATTATAGGTATTATAGAGATTCTATAATCTGTCATTTTTTTCTAATATTTTGTAAACTTGGTGTATTTTTACTAAAATTCAATCTTCATCTAATGGTGTTTTTTGAGTATAAGTTACATGATGATTAATGAATCCAAATTCTTATTCACATGGTCTACCATTTACATTTATATGATATAAACTTCTATAAAAAAAATAATATTATTAAACCAGAATTAACATAACAGATCATTTATTTTATAAACATATTATGAAAATATACCATATGTACACATTCCCAGCCTAGGCCCCTAACCATTTATACTTCATAATTTCATTTACATACTAAAGACCAATCATGTTAATAATTTCCTCTTTATACATTAATTCTTCATAATCATTGTATGACATATTTTTATCTTGGAATGTTGTGTCTCCATAATATTTTGATATTAATAAATGCGGTAATATAATCAGGGGTAAATTTACTATTGTAAGTTCATTTCAATCCATTAGTTAATCCTTTAGATTTTTTTAAATCAACCATCCATTTAGCATTATATTTATCCCTCTATAATAATATACCTTTGTTTATCCCTTTTATCATTAATTGTAATAGGTTTTGTATATAAAATAAATTGGATAGGAAACACCTCATCATCATCTTGTACCTTTATAATATTAAATGGCCATTCTATAAAAGTTCTAATAGAAATTTTTATTATGTGAACATCAATATTACCATGGGAAATTTGTAACTCGGCACTCAGATCATGAGCTAATTGAATCCTTATCTCAGGTGGTATTTTATATGGTTTTTATTATGTAGAATATCACCTTGGATATTGTATATTTTACTTATTAAAATAAGAAAATTATTGGGTGCTCATAGATATAAATCACAATCAATTTCACCCTATATAACTTCGATAAAAACCTGTTTTAGTGGTTTTTTATTATTTTTTTATAAATTATTATAAAAAAATAGATTACCATAGATAAATTTGGCATTTAAGGGGAATGTATATACTCATAGCCGGAGGTGGATGTGGCTATTAATATTTTGGTTGTTAATTTTTAATTCTTATCATTGATCACTCTAAAGAAAATGGTTTATCATATCATCATTATAACTAGAATTTCATATTATTGATTTTACTTATCCCTGTATCATTTTCATTTTATCATATGTATCCTCCTAGTTATTTTGTTTCTCAAAGTATAATGAGGGTGGAAATACAAAACCCACACCTCTAACATTCCCATATTGTTCTAGATTATCTAAAATCACTAAATGTAGTTGTTCATAGAGTATAGCAGATGACGATTCTTATCTCTAAATTGGATAAAAATATAGAAAAATAAGTATTCATTATTATATAATACTATTTTATAGTATAAAAAAATTCAATTATGTTATATTTACACATGATTATTATACTTTATTTATATGTTCACCTTATATTTGTCCCTTTCTATTTACATGTGCCCCCTTACATTGCATATGAAATGGGATGGAAGTGGTTTTGGGATTCAAATTCATTAATATATATATACATAAAGGAGAAAAATTATGTCATTTTTTCATGTCAGATAAAATTGTATCTGTATATTTAAAATATATACCATTTTGGTTCAAGTGAATTAAACCCCATCATTGCTTTATGATGGGGGTATTGTGTATTTAATGCACGTTATTTATTTTATGAACTCATTTTTTTATAATTTAATTTTTAATAAAATTAAGTAATATATGTATTTTCAAATAAAATTTTACCAATAAGATTTGTCTTTAAATAATTCCTCCTTCGGATGACCAACAATAGCATCCTATGTTACTTGGTTTATGATGTTCATGAATATAGATGTTGGGTGAGGTTTTACTTTAACCTCTTCAACACTAAGATTATGTTTCATAAAATGTTTTTAAAATTCACTATAATCCTTTCCGATAACAATTAAT
Source organism: Viscum album (assembly GCA_963277665.1). Taxonomy (NCBI): domain Eukaryota; kingdom Viridiplantae; phylum Streptophyta; class Magnoliopsida; order Santalales; family Viscaceae; genus Viscum; species Viscum album. The sequence goes on along the minus strand of OY728162.1, from coordinate 631,338,064 downwards.
ATAAATTTCATATGACCAAAATCTAATATAAGTGAAATTATCACGGGACAATGATTATTAAATCAATGTTTCGTTATTTTATTTGTTAATAAAATATAGAAATTATATCATAATGTTACCCAAATTTCTTTCAAAATTATTTCCTTCAATTAAGGCCTAATATTATTCTATGGGCTTATATCAATCAACAGGTTTATTCGAGTGTTGGCCCCAATATAAATAAAGATAATATAACTTTTGAGGTTAGTAGGTTGACCACATTAATTCTATCCAACCTTTAATTTTAGACCATTACTCCTCACGTTAATATTTTTTAAAAAAAACTATTTTATTGTGCAACTCTTTTTTTCAACTATATTTTGTTCACCTTATAACATTTTATCAATTTCAACATCACAAATATGTTTTTCATCAATATTGATAGCATCAGTATGTGCATAATCCATCATCTATAAAAGTATATAAATATTTAATTTATATTATGTAAATATAATAGTGGATGTATGATTTTATGGGTAAACATGTTATATATATAAAAAATCAGATACATTTGACCTTTTCATTGAAAATTATTTTTTTTATTTAAAGGTTGATGGGATTTGACACCTCTATCGATTATCCAAATCCACTCCCTATTGTCATGTTTAACATGAAATAAACTATCTAAATTGGGACCACCATGAAATGATTAAGAAATCCCTATAAAATCCATCCTAAATAGAAATTTCAATTGAACTTGTAGTTTTTTAAGTAAAAAATAGAAAAATTGACAATTTTTCATGAAGGATTCAAGTCATAAAATATATTTACTTATTATGATTTCATTATGAACAGTTAATCCCTATACCGTTCCTTACTAAAATTCACCTTCATAAATCTAAATTCATCAATTTTAAGTACACTTCTATTATCAAAACATTTTAATTAAAAAATAGGAACAATGAATGTTATATAATACAAATCCTATATTTTTTCAATGATTCCAAAGTATGACATGTTCATTTAAATTAGTTTGTTATCCTTGGTACTAGATAAATACATAACTTTTGAAACAAGTGTTACTCCAATATTCATAATCACATTATGTTTATACAATTCCTTTGTATTCAATGTATAATTTATAATTATTTAAACATTATAAGATAATACATTTAATCCTAGTCCTTTGGAGATCCATCAAGGTTATTTTGAAATTGAAGTATGATTTGTAGAAAAATCACTAAAAATATAGTCATGTAACCATCCTATAAAAAGTTTATTATGTTCATTTGATATTCATTTTTTAATCCCTTAATTAGTTAAAATACTTAATAAATACATTTTGAATTTCAACATATGGAACAACCATTATACTATTATGTAAAATTTAAAGGGGATCTTGTTTTCACTCTATAATAATAATTATAATAACTACCCTTTCAAAAATTCATTCCCCAAAAATATAGAGACCCATAATTTTCATATATATATTCCACCTTATTCAATGAATATTCATTATATAACATCACTATCCATACCATGACCATATAAGTTTAGTACTTTGGAATCATTGATACATAAACAACCTTTACATAAGAAAATATAATTTATATCTGAATAAGTTCATCACATCTATTACCCTTATTAAAAAAAATACATACATAAAACCTTTCTTATAACCTAGGGAAGGGATAAATAAGAAAGGGTGAGCTCAAATTCTCAAAAAGAGTAAACCTTGGAGATATAAAGCATAAGAAATAATATTATTATTATAAGGGTATGATAACATAATCAAGTGAATGTTCTAAGCATAAAATATTTATTCCAAAAAAATCATAGATCATAAAATCCAAATATCAAGTCATATAATGTAGAAAGGTCAATAAGGGTATCAATGTAGTATTCATCATTCAAGATTCATATCATATATATGTGGAACCATAATCATATTAAATCATAATATATTGAAAAAATATTTGCACAATCATGTCCATTCATACTCTTGTTATAAAATCTATAATGTGATCATAATCACACATCAAAATGTGAAAACTCTATTCATTATAATGTATACACAAATTCAAATAATCATAGTTAGAAATAAACCATACTCATGCATTAATAGGTGAATATATATATTCCTAATAGTATCCATGATTATCATCCTTGTCTCATGATATATCAATATCACATCACCCAATGAGTTTGAGGGCTATATAATTCTAGTCCCAACCATCACATAATCATAATCCATTCATATATAGGTCACATTATCATAAAAAATCATCATATCATCATAGAATAACCCATAGGAAAAAAATTCATAAACATTTCATCACTTTAATATTAAACAATACAAAGAAATAATATGTATGGTATAATTGGATCATATCCCCAAAAAATTATAATTAACATCAAAGGATGTTATATTAGATTAAAAATTCCTTTGATATATTACTATAATATTTCATGAGGAAAATACCATTTTCATTATTAAGTCCCTAATTTTTATTCAAAATACATCCAAAATATTAAGGTAAACAATTTATTTGAAAAGAAACATAGAAACAAGTAATGGAATCATAAAAACATTTATTTTTCATTCCAACATGAAATTTTTTTTACGTTGTAATTATTAAAACAAATATTATGTTCACAGATTCGGTGAAAATACCTTGTTCAAAAAAAATATTATTTTAAAAAAAATGTGAAAAATGAAACATGGGTAAAATTAAATTTAAATATTAATTGAATAATATTAAAAACATTATTCAAAACATTATAGAATACAAGGATATGGAGGAATAGTTTTCCAATCGAATGAGAAAAAATAAAGTCGGTTTTTCTTTGAAAAATTGAATTATTTTGAGTACCAAAGAGATAAAATGGTACTAAAACAAAAATATTTCAGAAATAAATATAGTATAATAAAAATAATGAGATTATAGAGAGGTATATCATACAATTTTATTATTATAAACTTAATCATAAACAATCCTATTAAACTGTGATATTTTAACATAGTACCCCTACCTCAAGTCTAATATTTTTTCATATTCTTTTAAATATTCTATAAAAAAAATATAGATTTATTATAAATTTATTAAAAACCCATATTCATAAATATAATTCCATATATTATTTACTTAAAAAATCTTATAATCCATTTATTAAAAATTAATTATTAAAACCAAGGTTTTGGGTGATAACTACTTCATTTTTCATGGATGTTTTGGTTTGATAGTTCTGATCCTTGTAATTGGATCATTGTTAAAAAATCTCCAAAATTTTATTCATTATATAAATATAAAATATATTAATTATATACATATTTTTAATAATCTATAAAATTTAGATATTAAAAAATTATTTACACTGTTTATTGACACGGTGGTTCATACATACACATGAACGTTATTTTCATTTTCTAATGAAAAGAGGGATAGAAATATAAATATTATTTTATCATTAAATAAAAAAAAGTATATTATCATCAATATATATATATATATTAATTACTTCCTTATTATAATACACATAATGTTGAAAGGAAAAAAATTTACATTACTTCTTGGAGGCGGTAGTCCACATGTATGCTCAAGAGACATAATCATTTTCCAATGGTTTGGAAGGTAAAAAGTTATATATGATATTAGAATTATAAAATAATTATTATTTTATAAATATCATATATAAACATTAAAACCATCATAATAACCATCCCTGAGATATGTTGAAAGAAAAATAATTGTATCTCTATGTGGAGTTGGTAATCCACATGTACTCGTGAGCGAAACTTTCATATCCCATCTGACGAAAAAGAGGGTGAATCATGGTGTTTTGATAATAATAAATTTTTTTATTATATTTATCATACTGAATTTATTATTTTATGATGAATACCATAGATTTATAGGATTTATATGATGGAAGAGTTTGATAGGGGTTGGGTAGAATGATTACCTCTTCTTCAACTGGTCTCATTTAGATCCTTTATTAAGGACCCTTGGAATGGTATTTTATAAAGATAATAACATAAAATTAATGTATATGAAATTTTATAAGATTAATAGGTAGGGTTTGGTCAAATTATATGGGTCAAAGTTTTGTAAATAAGATAAAGGTGGGGTATAATTTTATAAGGGAGGGAAGAGGAACTTGTAATTTTTCCCAACTATAAAATATTATAAAGTAAAATTCAAGGAAAATTGTTTTTAAATTGAAATTTATTTTAATAGAAATATTATATGGTCATAATATAGTCATCCAATAAAATTTAGACAAATTTAGATATTATTTTAAACCTTATTTTTTGGATTAACCCCTTTCGTTAACCATTTTTAACCTTAACTTTGGTAATATCTTTTTCAATACTAAAGTGTTATCAATTTACATATAAGATAAAAAATTTCTCAAAATGAAAAATATATGAAATTTTAGACCATATTTTATCAAATTTTACACTTTAAATATTTTTTTTGATTGTTAAATAGTTTAATTAATTAATATTTTTCATAAAATATAATTATTTTAATTTTTGACAATATCCATTTAATTTGACTTTAAAGACATGAAGATAGTAATGTAAAAATAATATAATAGATTATAACATTAAAAATATTTTATATTTTTATAAAAATCCTTGTAAATAAACAATTAATCAAAATAATATTACTTTTAATGTTTTTAAATTTATTTACTTTGATTTTTCTAACACTTTCCCATACACTGTGTGGGTGTTGTATATTCATTTAAGGTAATTATATAATCTATAAAACTTATAAATTAACTAACATAATGAATATAATTTTTTATGATCAAAATAAAATGTAATATTCAATCACAACTAATTTTTATCCCTTTTTGAACACATAATAACTATTTAAAAGTAAGAGAGCGACATTTTGTATTTTTATTTATTTAAAATATTATAAAGTTCATAATCAAATATAAATGGAAAATATGTCACATTTTATTAATTTGGATGATTATAGAATAAATATACTCATCCAATTAAATATATTAATGTATTATGTTGATTTTGAGACATTATTTAATTGTTATACCCTTGTTTTACCCTTTTTACCTTTATTATGGTGACAAATATTTACCAAGGTAACTATTCATAATTTCTAAAAATAGAAGGGAAATATTTACAAACTTTTATCCCACTAATTATAAATAATTTATCTAATTTTCATGAATCAATCTATAGAATTTGAAGAAATTAATTTTTATATAAATTCGTAAAATGCAATGAAAACCAAAATTAAAAAAATTAAAGAAAAAATAATTATTTATATCGAAATCATAAATATTTATGATTAAATTGGAATTAATTTAATTATTATAAATAAAAATTATAATATTTCACATTAATACCTTATCCAAATTATAATGGGCCTTTAAAATTACAGTATTTTATTGAATGAAATAAGGGTCTTTGAAAATCGATATTTTTCACTATTCACTAAAAATCAATCATTGTAAAAAATACCGGAATTTCACCTTAATTTAATTTTGATATAATGATTTTAAATACAATATTAACTTTAGAAAACACAAATTATAAAATTTACATATATTTATTAGTATTTTCACACAAAAAATTTAATAAAATCCATTTTTAAATAAAACAAAATGAATTCACTAAAAATTGAATGTTTATTTCCTAATTATTTATTAATACATTTTTATTAAGTAGTTCCATATATTTTATAATGTTTTTACTCTTATTCAGACCTTCTAATTCAATGAATATGTTAAAATGATCAAATTTAATAAATATTATATTTATAATATATCTTGATTTGATTAAAGATTAGTGTTTCATGTTAAGATATCTAACGAGTTTATTATACTTTTAAACTAAATTTTTCAGTTTGTTTTACAGAAGTAACTTATTGTAAAATTATTTTTGTAGAATAATTTTATCCAAATTAGATAGGTAGTCATCAAATAATTTAAAAACCTCCCCAAAAATTTATTTCGTTGGAATGAAACCTTATACATAAAATCAATGTTTATGTACCCTTTCAAAATTTTCATATAACGTTTAATTGTGAAAATCCATATCTAATGCATAGGAAAATATATTTAACAATACTTAACCAATTGAATCATCAATTGAACTATTATATCAAATAATTATGATGGTAATAACATCTCTAATTCACATAATATGTAATCAATTCCTTTTCCCTAGTTATATGCTTTTTGGGGTTTATAAATTATATTTAGATAGATTTGAAAAAGAATAAAAATCATGTTAATGTGTGTTGGAAATTTTTTAGTAGAATGAAATGTAAATACACACCAATTGAAACTTTCTTCAACACATGATAGTCATGTGATTTTAATCCTTTTAACATCTAATCAGTCGTCAGTATGAAATTCTTGATATGTTATGGATACCCCTATTGGAACTTTACCCCATTAAGAAAGTATAAAAACAGAAATCTCTCATTCTTGGTAAGTGTGAAATTTTTTGGAGGAATAAGAATCTTCCCTTAAACCTTAAATGTGTTTAACTCTTCACTTATCCCCATATCAATCATGTACAACCTAGCCTTTATACCACCTTTTGTTTTTTTGAAAATTTAGTAATATATTGATGACACTATAACATAAATGTTTTCTATGTGCATGACATCAAGAATTGTTTGGACATACACACAATTTCAATATGGTAATTTAGAAAGATATTTTTAAACCTATTTTCGAAATCTTTTTCGAAAATGTTCTACTAAAAATAGAGACTATTAATTAAATTATAATATTATTTATCACCCATTAATTGAGAAGGTTTGTTATCTTTTTCTTAATCAGTATCAAATAATATTATCCAAGACTAGTATTTATGTTTTTGGGGGTAAAATTTTATAAAATTATAAAAACACTATATTTAAAGAATGTTTCAATTTAACTGATCGGGTTTCTTATTCATAAATAGAGTACCCTATCATTCTTTCAAGGTTATATACTAATAAATTAAAAAAAATCTATAATTTCATTTATCATCCATAAAAAATGTATTTCAATGTAAGGTATTAAATTGTATAAACATCATAAAACAAGGCACTTGAATACCATTTCAATTTTAAATATTCGATCAATGGACCTAAATAAACATTAATATCATTACCATGTAGTTTTTTCTTAATATAATCAAATAAAACATAATGTATTTTCACTTCATTCATAATAAAATTTTAAAGTTAAAATTTTCCATGACACCAACCATGTACCATGAGTTCTACTTTATAAACCAAATGGATTCTATACATAAATAGATAAAACAAGATGGATATTTCTCAGGTCTTTTCTAAATTCATGATACTGATGATTAATTTTTTTTATTGGGGATATTCTAATGATTGATGATGTTTCTATATTGAACTTTTGTATCTGTGTGCTACGTCAATCTCCCTATAGTTTGTTCACTTCCATATAACCATCTAAACCTTTTAATGATCATAATTTACCATAAAAATTTCAATGTACATGATTCATATTTCTAGTACTAACCCACACCACACTTATAGTTTTTTTAAGAGATCCGTGGTCCTTGCAAAGCAATAAACAATCATTATGAAAAACATGGGTTCTTTGACAGACCCTTCCAATTGAACATAAAATTCACTTAGAATTATATTTTTGAAATTTAATTTCTTTATATTTTTGAAATAGTTCATTCAAGATAAAAATCAGTTTTGTAAACCTGGTGCCTCTCTCTCAGTTTCCACCTTTAAAATTACATAGCTTCAGTATAGTTGACAAAGTTTTATATTTAGTACAACTGGAATAAAATGATATTCTTTCACAACTCTTTACCTTGTCAAACAACTTTGGAAGACTATAAAAGTAATCATAGATTAAATGTGTCATAACATTAATATTTCCTTCATAATAATTGATGTTTGTAATCATATGATATTATCCATAAACCATAGTATTATACCAATCACTTTCTATATTCAGTTCTTGATAATGTTTAGTAAAAAATATATAACATAGATTTATTCCAAGAGAAATCAAGTGTTTTATTACATGTCTATGCCAATATATCTTAGATAACAATAACATAAACATATACTTAATATTTAAGATGTTTTATTTCCATGCTCTTTAGAGATTTGGATGAACTATTTAACCCCACTCTCATTATCTTTTTTCATATGATTAAAATTAATCTATTTTTTATTAATATTCATCAAGTTTAGTTACAAAATATTAATATGTAACAATAAATAAATATATACACAAATGTTTTAATAGAATGTATCATTTTTTAAATGAACAAATTATATAATGTATAACCTTAAAAAATATACTTATAATTTATTATGCATAAAAATGGACAATATTTATTATATCCAACTGAATTTAAAAAAAATTAATGGGATTTTATTAGTTTGTTTTCAAAAATATTTTGATTCTTCAATTTAGAGGTTTCAAAAGTATTTTTACGTGATCCTATGTGATGTTTTTTGGTTTATAATTACCTTATTTAAAAACGTGATTTAATACCTTTTAAAAATTTGACTTTGGTAATGTTTTTTTGTTTATATTAGCACTTTATTTTAATAATTAAATTCCATCATGCTATAATGGTTTTTTATTGGTTTCTTATTATATATTTTTCTATTTGTATATGTATTTTACCATTTATCAAAGTATTTTTTTTTTCAATGAATAACGTGCTTAAATTAAGTTCTTATTCTTGTTTTCTTTTGTAAATTCCATTAGTAATGTTTTCTTGTTTTTGGATTCTATATAATATTAACTCAAAATTTGTTATAATGTTCTTTAATTTCACACATGGTTCCATTTTATAATTTTCATGCTTAGAAGTGTTATAAACATCCAAATGGTATTAAGATCTAAAATAGAATTTTTTCCCATGTTTGGGTTATGTCCCTCATATTTATTTTGATTAAGTAAAACCAATGTTTACATGTTTTATGACTTGGGATAAGAAATGAAACTAATATTTGATAAAAAAATATTTAATGTTTGAGTCCTTTTAAGAAAACTAAGTTTACTTTGTAAAGATAAAATTTGAATGGTATAAATATACCTTAGTTAATCATAAATATTTTTTACATTGTTATGCCATACAAAGTTAGTCATTTCATTACACTAAAAAATTGATGGCTTGTATGTCAATGAAAAATAGTTAACCTTGATTAATAATTTCAATAATGAAAATATAATGGATGGGTTTGACCATGTTAAAAATAATGATTTGATTTTTAAATATATTAGGATTATTTAACAAGGTTGTTTTGTTAAAATAAACTTATAACTTCATTAATACTTACAGTGTTTATTTTCCTAGAGAGTTGATTATATAATTGGTTTTAAATAAAAAATTAAATATTTATTATTGTTCTTAGTGAAGCTATAACCATGGGTAATTTCATTCATTAAATTTTTTATTTCAAAACTCATTTTCCATACTGAACTAAATGGACTTCCTTCAAATAGAAATGTTCATAAGTGTAAATATTTACTCTCTTTAAATATGGAAAAAATTGGTAGACATTAACTTGATATATAAACTATTGTTTATTAAACATTTTTTCATTTTCTAAATTATGTTTTAAATTAAACATATTTAGATAATTAAATTTATTTTTATACTTATATATAATATATGGTGTTTATTATATATCGTATATTTTATTTAAATCATAAATAATATACATTGTTTTTGATGTATTACATACAAAATAACTTACTTGGTTCATTGTTAGTATGAAAACATCATCAAAAAAATATTTATATGGCTATTTGGGAATATTACACTTGGTTCAAACACAAATTACCAGTTTGGAGACTAGGTGAAGATCAAACCAGCATATAACCATCAAGAATTATAAAATTTGTTTAAAATAAACAATTCTATGAAAAACAAACCAAAAAATTATTCCTTATAATTAAAAAAATTGTTTTAAATCAATAAAATCAAACCAAAATTCAGCCTAAAACCATTATTACAAAACAGAAGCCATTCAGGGTGTAAAAAAATAAAATTAAAAATAAAATTAAATTAAACAATAGTTTTAAATATAAAAATAAATAGAGTCATTATTTGGATGCATGAGATTCCATAACACCCTATTATGGGTGAGGAATATTTGTGTATATATATGGGATTGAATTTAGGGGTCCCTTTCCCAAATAATTTGGAAAATAACATACAATATTTTATACATACTATATGTCAATGTTGGTGGAATCTAAAGAATATAGGAAGAGAACTAGTACATTTTAAATTAAAGATCAAACTTAACATATCTTTATATGGTTTAGAATAACATGGATCATCATTAATAACCATGGAACTCACTTAAACAATGATATGTTTTTGAATCTAATGAATCAATGAGAATTCCTTCATTACATGATCATCCAATATCATTTATAGGTCAAATTTAATGCTAAATTTTCAAACCATTATATTAAAATAATCCTCTAGGAAACTATGAACATATTTAAATAATATTAGGCCACCACACTTAATGTTGTGTTTCAAGAATATAGGATAGTATAAGAAATAACAATTATAATTTTTATATACTAATTAGTCACATAAAAACCCTACCACTTACATATAGATATGGAATATAAAGCTTATTAGTCTATGAAAATGTTTATCATTTATTTAGAAAAAATGCTCAAGAAAATTGAGTTCTATATATACATAAACTGGATGGGATAAGGAGAGTTTCACATGACAATGCTATAATCTAAAAAGGGATAACATGATTCTAGAATGATAAGAGAATTAAACAGTGACATTTTTCAATTGGTGAAAAATTAATTCCCTTTAACTCTAAACTAATTTTAATGGTAGAAAAGCATAAATAAATGAGGCTAGGGATATCAAAAGTTACAATTTCTTATCCCAAAAATGCTATTGAAATTTTTTATGGAAAGATGGCTCGTTTTAACATGAATATAAAAATGCCTAAAAATGTACCATATTTCATATATTATAGACATAATGTAATAAGAACCATTTAAAATGAGAGGCTAATTGTATTATTTAATACGTTAAACTTTGTGACTATTGAGTGGAAACCAATAATTAAATCTTATATAGTGTTTTCATGTTTAGTTTTCTTTAATAAATATCATGTGTTGATATTTTTTATATTTTCTACTAACACGGTGGTTGATTTTATATTCATCTTCATATTGTTTTCACCTAAATAATTCCTTTCTTTTGGTGTTATATATGTGATATGATGCAATTATGTGTTCTCTCTATTTGAACATTACAAGTATGTTATTTCATAAGATTTATAGGATACAAAAATCCTCTTTGTTCCTATCTATAATTTCATAGGGAATTTTTATATTTCATGTTATATTTTATTTAAACATGTAAAAAACCCATGTAAAATAAAGAATTAAAAATATAAAAAATAATATCTTTGTCATATTTTAGCCCACTTGATAATTTATTGTGTATCAGTAGTAACATAGTTTGAGAAACACCACTTTTGTATGGTCATGTTATAAGAACATGATTACTAGTTTTATTGATTTGATTTTTTATACCCATGATTATACACGATTTATGATATAATTCTATGTTCTAATTTTTTTTCTTAAAACCTTTTTATTCCATGAACCTTATTTTCACTCATGCTAATCCATGTCATACAAAATTATATTTTTATACCATTGGTGACTCTATACCACTTTTATATCACTATATATTTCTCTTTGTTTGAGTGAATCACATCCATGTTTGGTATTCTATAACTTTCAATGTTTTTATATCAAAAAATAAGAATTTTGGAAGTTTCATTGAAATAATTTTTGAATTTATATATTTTATTTAAACCCTTTGAACAACCGATCCACCATTAAATTATTTTAGTTTGTAGTTCTAAAAATCCATGAATATGCCTTTTTTAGGATGATTCCATAGTCAATGTTCTTCACTACCCATATCATTAATATTTTCATGATCATTTTAAATCTATGTATGGGAGTGAAATTTATTCATGGATAGGGTTTTTTGAGGTATTGTGGACTATTTTAAAGTCATGGGTAAAAATTACTTTATCATGATATATATGTTTCTTTTCAAATTAATTCTATTTAATACTCTTGTATATATTTCAATATGTAAATTAGGATTCATTATAGTTCAAATAATGAGTACACTTACGGTTATTATGTGGTAACACTCACCTTAAAGAATACATATAAAAGTGATAATCTATTACTTCAAGAGTTAAATAATTTTTTATAGAACTAATTTCATTGAGTAATTATATATTATGAGCTACTTGTGTACTTTTTCATTGTTATATTATAGTATTCATATTTATTGTGGTTTTAGAGTTGTTTCTCACATGTTTATCACTACATTATATTCGAGATGATATTTATCTCACAGACCATCCTACTCCAAATCCATTTTTTTGTATTTTCTAAGAGTCCACTTTATGGAGAAGTGGAAACCTCACATTCAAGAAGTTCATCCATCGCAGCATCACATCCCAAATTTGAAATTCAAAAAAATACACAAAAACAACACTTGAAATTCAAAACAATGCACCTTGGACCAATTTCCATCGAACTGCCTCAAGTCACAAAATCTCTAGCAGCGGTCCACCTTGATCAACACCCTCGATAGACAAATCACCATCTTCAACTAAAAATCACCACTACCGGCAAAGATCACCAGAAATCTTTCCACTAAATCTACAGACCACAAACACCAAAGACACCAACCACCTTGCCATCGTAAAATCACCTTCTGAAAGAACCAAAATCCATACCAGATCCACCATTTGAAAACAGCACCATTGGAAACAAACATTTCACAAAAATGGAAACAAACCATATCAGTTGAGAACATGACCAGCAGATACCCGAAGAAAGAGAAGAATTCATCACGAATAACACCTCCTGGAAAGTCGTTGAATGCCCGAACTACACATCCCAAAGCAACATCAAACCATCACCCAAGTCTGACTTGGAGAAGAGTTTAGAGATCCTGGTGCCAGAGCAGAGGACAAGAACCTGAAACGAACCACAAAATTTCACTATGAACAGCATCCTCCACCATCAGAACCACTTGAAACAAAATCACCCAAAAATAATAAAAAACACCGAGGAAACCCGATGAAAAGAAGGCCTCTGCAAAACATGCCTCTTGAAGCACTGACCACTCGCACAGAAACATCCCAGAACCTCCTCTAAAACCTTACACTCAACCGACCTGGAAAAGAGTCAGGGATCTAGAAGCTAGAGAGAGTTAGAGCAGGCCAGACCTCCATAGCAAGCCTTTAAGAAACCAACACCAAAACCCCTATAGAAAACATCACTGACAAACAATTATTTCCAAAAAAGCGAGCGTGACTCCATCTGAAATCTACATGAAAGGACCGAAGCAAAATCATCGTCAATGGGATGAGACAGCTGGAAACCGCAACCCCAACCATTAAATTAATGAGAATAAGATGAAGAAGGGGAAATAAAGATCGTTCAAGAAGAGAGAATAAAACGAGAAGGTCGAAACAGCCTCAAAGAGATGAAAAAGAGAGCCACCAAGGAGAGAAATGAGATGGAGAGGCGTACCGCTGCAAGGCCAGGGAGAGGAACCCTAGATGGTGTTGTAGCAATCTCAGGAGAGTGCTCTGGGAGAAAATAGAGCCATTAGAAGATGGTCTCATAGGCCATCCTATGTGTAATAATATCATAATTTTCTTGTGGATTAGCAACATTTTATATCATATGGATTAATATTTTGAAAGATACACATTTATTGAAATTTATTAGGCCTTTATTTCAAGATTCAAAAAACATGGAATGATCTCCCTATATTTTGGAGATATCATATATATATATATATAACATTTTTTCAATAAAAACATATCCAAACCTGGGACTACTTGATGAAAAATAACTCAATAATAATATAATGAAATATAATCCCAAAAAACATAATCCATAATAATATAATTCATAAAAAAATTATACAGATAAATTCAAAATGTATTAAAAAGATATAAGATAAATGATATAGAAATTTTACTCATGATATAAATCCAAAATGTTGCAAATAATGGATAAACAGAAAATCATATCTCCATATGATAATGGTATATCTCCCATATTTTCACTTCCTCTAATCCCTAAAAAATATAACATGAATCCTCTACCTCATAATGGCATTTTCACATTACCCATATCAGATAAAACAAGATATATATACACATATAGGGTTAATATCGGGTGTGAAAAAAATATTTCCAATTAGATTTCACTACATCCACTATATAGAACCTTAAAATAAACGAATTCATTCTTGTTTAAACAATAATTAGAATAATAAAAAAATGTATCTCTTATGAAATCAAATGAGTTAGAATTTTAGTTTTTCGTTAATGTTTTTTAAAAAATAGTAATATAATTTAATGAATAAGAATGAAAGAATATATATATGGGTGTATGAAAAAAACAAGAGATAAAAAAGTTATAATGACGACTATAAACAATATTCTTTGAAAATACATATAGGAAAAAGTTTGATAGTCTAGTATTCTTGTACTAATAAATCTATAAACATATCTATATATGGGTATTCTTATTGTTAAATTTGGATCCTAAACTAATAGGTTAATCCACTATCCAAAGTGGGATTCTAAAATAGTGTTAATCATGAAATGGAACTACTTAGAGTGGAATCATTAATAATCCAACCAAGTTATTGGGGCATTATAAATTATAGGGAATAGTCTAGGCCGAGGGGAACCATGCCCTAGCCTAGGTACTTTTATAAGAATCTCATAGTTACCCAAGGTATTCGTATAAATTTATATAAGTAATAAAGGTACCTCAATTACTTAAAAATGATATATAGAACCACCAATTTATTTATTAGAATAAAGTTTTCAATAAAACAATGTAATATATGAAATATAGTTAGTATAATATTGTATCCATATTAAGGGATGAACTGTGTAATATGTGATTTTAAAATTAGTTAGTGAAACCTTAACCATTAAACCTTTTATAAAGACACCATGATAATTATTTATAGATCATATTGACTAATTCCATGAAACCTTTTCTATTTAATTCACAGTGAAACTAGGGTTATCATTTCCTCAAACACTACTTTTGAATCATTTTTGAAAAAAAAATATATTCAAGTTATTGAAACCCTTTACCAAAAAATTTGGAACCAAGAAGAATATTCTAAATAATCATAAAATTTTTTCATAAATGTAAGAATAGATTTTATTTAAAATTAAATACTATTTAAAAACAATTAATCTCTCAAGGATCTAAAACAAATGAATTGATATAGATCATCCTAGAATAACTCAATGAATCAATTAGAAATGTTTTTATTCCACCATAAGAGCAATGGAAAAACCCTATTAATGAGAATATAATCCCTTAAATATGAGGAAACCCCAATTAAAATCATTCCAACAATAACCCTAGGCTTCTATGCCCATGGGAATGAGAGAAAGTTGAATACTGAGGAAGAATAAAATGAATGAAGGAGAGATACAAAAATTACTTGAAGAAATAAAAGCACATTGATAATGAATAAATAATGAAGAAGAAAATATAAGGTAAAATAAAAGGGTTTTGATGGACTTGGTGTTCCTGGAAAGTTCCACAAAAATGTGGGATCCGGATTAATAGAGTTTCTCTTAAAATTAACTATGAAAATTAATTTTATTCCACTTTAATATGTCACAAAGTTTGGGTGGATAATTTGTCTAACCATGTACTAATAGTGTATGAGTTTCATGATTTAAATTTCCTAGCCTGTAAATTTTGGTTACCTAGTTAGTCCAACCATGTGCCAATCTTGAATCAACTACTATAAAACCACATTTAAATAACATGCATCACATTCACAATAATGGAACCATGATCCTAAACTATTATTTCAGAAAATTTCCTTAAAAATCAAAAATTTTATCTACTAATTTTAAAACCAAGTAAAATTTATGATTAAAATGAAAAAAAAGGTTGAAAAAGTTAAAAGAAGGTGGAAAAAATGAATTTCAGTTACAATTCACATATTAGTTCCAAAATATTTTGAGTTCAAAATAATGTATTATGAGTAGAATATTTATAGGATATCAATAATTTTATAGTCTTTAAAATAAGTATTCTTAATTTAATAAATAATAAATCTTATGTCAATTGTTACATTTTTCACTGATTTTGATATTTCTGAATAGCCTTTAACGTATTTATCTAATTTTTATGGTTCTATTTTTGAACCCCTTTGAACATATAACTTGGAATATAAAATTTAACAATAAAAAATAAAAAAAATTGATATATCTTTAAACAAGTCTTATAACTATTGCATGAAATTACACTTGTCTCTAAATCAATTATTTTAAAAATTCTTGATGTCAAATTTCATAAGGTGTCTCATTAATTTATAAATTTGTTTCATTAAGGTATTTTTATAATTTATTATAATACAATATATTAAAACAGCCTAAATTAATGTTAAATAAATTCAAAATGAAATATTTAATTGAAATCGTATTTTTACCAAACATGTTAAAAAACTTATCCATAATTCTATTAACAACCTTTAATATCATGTTTTTGAGATATAGGGCCAAAATAAAGATAACAATGTTCCTTGTTTATTTTTATTTCTAACATAATCTTTAGCTTAAGAATTTTATATAGATTTATGAAATGAATCTAGTAGTGTATGAAACATGTAAAATGATTATAAAACAATGATACATGAGATGACTAACTTAATGAAAAATATTTTCTCTTGGTTTTACTCTTGGAGATAAAGAGTGTGACAATATCAAGGAAATAATTGAAAAGAAAATATACTATTTAAAATATAATTTAAGTAATATTAATATTTTAATTATATTATATATTAAATTTTTCAATAATATTAGTCTTGGAAACTGCTAATATCTATAAAAAAGTGTACATGTATTAATATACATGTGAGTATAATTTTATTATATGTTTTTATAAAAATAATAAAATTAATATAGTATTTATATTTATTAATTTGGCTATTAATTCATATAATATAATTAGTTACCACATTAAGTTGAATGAAAATATTATTTTATTAGTTATATGTGTGAAATTGGTTATATAATGTTTTTATATCATTTGAACATGTTAATATTTCAAATTAATATTTTTTCATTCATGACATACTTAACATATTCATCATTTTATAACATCATTAAATGTTTAGTTTTTTGATAATTAAAGGAATATTAATTTTTAATGATGATCCATATTACACACATATGTATGAACTATTTTTTTGTTTTACTAACTTAGGGTAGGAGTTTTTTCTAATGATATGTTATATTTTATTGGCATTGAAAACACCCACATGAATGAAATAAAAAAATATGAAATTTAATTTCATTGGAAAAGGTTCCTTCATATAGTGGGTACATAACTTTTTTAAATATTTTGTTATAGGATACACATATTCACAAATTAACATGAATATTAAGTGTTTATTTAAGGATGATAAATGTAACATCCCGATTCCGGAATCCACCCAGAGGCGCCCCGTACCTGGTTGGTCACATGGACTCAAGCGCATTTCCCGAAACGTCAGAAGTTGTCGACTAGAAGAGAGGGCATTGGGTGTGATAGTAGGGAAACTATGTCCTCATTGGCATTGTAACACAGTGAATGTAAAACAAATAGCAATAGCAGAAGCAGGAATAATCCATTAAGAAATAAACAGCAGAAGACTAGAAATAATAAACTGGAGCACACACATATATATGAATGATTCATGATACATATGTTTAGTAAATCATCCAAAAAAATCACAATGATAGAATACAACCGTACTAAACCCAAGTAAAAAAGAAAGTAAGTAAACAACTCCTCAGCATCGCAAGACTTAGCTTGGTCCCATTCTCTCCAGCTCCATAGCAATTCAAGTACCTGAAGTAGAAGGGTGCTTGCCCTTATCTATACCTATAACAATATAATCTATTTGGGCCCAAAATCATGGCCCAAATAGGGTGTGAGACTAAATCCTAGTAGGAAACCACCAAAAGATTTGTGGCTAATAGTTAGTTAATATATGGCAAGTAATAAGTATAGAATGTAATAAATAAGGTAGTACTCAGGAGTAAAAAATCCAATGTTTTAATACATTCAGTTTCATATATCAAAAAACAGATAATCACAAAAGGTAACCCTCTATGAAGTACTCACAGCCTATCACCTCTGGTCCTACCTAGAAACACAAGAAAACGGATAACTGAATAGGTAACCCTCTAGGAAGTACTCACAGCCTAACCCCTCTGGTCTAAACTAACAAGTACAATCAACCCTCTAGGAAGTACGCTCAGTCTAACCCCTCTGGTTGAGCTTAAGCATAGACTCTTTGAGGAATCACCCTCCATCAATTCCTCCTATAGTCTCATATCGGTAACTAAAGGCACTCTAGGGATGCACTTTTTTGCATTCCCTATGTGGCCCATGTCGAGGAACTAGATACACTCTGATTAAGAACATACATCAATGCCCCTTATGGGATCACATTGTAAGTAAAACAGACACTCTATTAAAGCACTTACATCCATTCTCCCTATGATCTAATACACCATGTTATATGGACCTTTGTAAGTCAAGTAGGTATAGCAACACGTATCGGACAAAGTAAACCTCAAGAACTACTTGGCTAGAAGTCTATAGAATATTAGCATATCAGAACAATCACACCATCCTATAACTAGGCATGGGAATGTAAACAGCAGCCTAACATGAAAAAAATAGACCTAATGGTCAAAATGGGCAATCATGCATGGGAAAAACTTCCAAAGCATATTAATTAACCTTATTCACATTCAATTAACCTCTACTCAAGCATACAGTCATAGAAGGAAAACAATAGGGCTAAAACTGTAAACGCGCAATACCCCGTTCATGGGTATTGGGAAAAATTGCACATATAAATCAAAGACTTTTAACAGAAAGGCACAAACCACCTACCTAGGTGTTGGGAGATAGCTATAGGTGAACCTCAAGCCTTGAATCTCCCAAGAACATGGTGGATCTAAAACAACGCTCAAGATGTTCAACCGAGGATAACATGAGAAAGAGAAGGAATCATGAAACAAAGCTCAAGCTGATGGAAGATCCTACCAAGGAGATTCCAATTCAATCGATAGAGTTCAATTTGGATAACGGATGCTCTATCGGGGGCTTGGAGAATATTTGTGCCATACAGATGCTCTCGGTCGAGTTTAGCGGAGAAGAAGATGTTTCTGTCGATTAGATGCAACCACGGTCCATTTAATGAAGAAAAAGAAAATACACGGTGTGTACTTTGGAAGTACAAGGCATTTACTTTATGTTTCCATACTCCGCTTTAGGTGGCCTCTAGGTCACCCCCGCATAGTCGTCTGTGTGACCATCACACGGCCTCCTGCGACGACCCAGTACACGGCGTGTACTCATAAAGTACACAGCATGTAATTTATAAATTTCCAGAAAATAACCTTTTTCTAAAAAATAACCAGAAGAAAGAAAACATACCTGAAAAGAAGATTTGGGTTCTTACAAACTCCCCCCCCCCTTAAAAATATTCATCCCCAAATTTCCCTAGCAAGGCGGCATAGAAGAAGAAACCTTGAATAGCTCCAGCCACTATGCTTGTATATTAGCCTCCATCTCCTAAGTCTCATCATGTACTCGCTCGTGCTGCCATAGCACTCGTACCAGAGGAACAGACTAGCCATAAAGAACCTTCATACTTCGATCAAAAATCTAGATAGGATGCTCCTCGAACAATTCATCCACTTCCAACTCATCCTCCTCGGGTTGGAAAACATGAGATGGGTCTAAAAATTAACGTTAAAGCTGAGAAACGTGGAAAACATCATGCATATCCCGGTACCTCTGAGGAAACTACAAGAGATAGGCAATCGGACCAACTCTCTCCAACACCTAAAAGGGACCGACGTACCTCGGTGAAAGCTTACCATGTCTCCTAATCATATTGTGTCCCAACCTCGGTGTGACCCGTAGAAAAACCTGATTCCCAACCTCGAACTTCAGAGGTCGTCTCTATTGATCAGCATAAGACTTTTGATAGGACTGTGCAGTATCCATCCTTTTCCGAATCAACTCTATTTTCTATGTGGTCTCCTAGACAAGACGAATTCCCAACATAGCTGCCTCTCCTGCCTCCAGCCAACATAAGGGTGATCGACATGGTCTACCATACAAAGACTCATATGGTGCCATATAAATTGTTGCTTGAAAACTATTGTTGTAGGAAAATTATAAAAGAGGTATGTGCTTCTCCCAAGAACCTCCAACATCCAGAATAAATGATTGAAGCATGTCCTCAAGCACCTATATCGTACACTCAGACCATCCATCTATCTGGGGGCGGTAAGTTGTACTCAAAAGTACCTATGTACCCAAAGCCTTTTGAAGCCCCTACTCGACCTGAGAAGTTAAACGTGCATCTGTTTCTGAAAAAATGGAGTGTTGAACTCCATGTAAGCGCACAATCTATCAGATGTACAACCGCCCCATCTCATCAACAATGATGGTCTCCTTGATCGGCAAGAACTGAGAAACCTTCATGAGTCTGTCAATGACAACCCAAACTATGTCATTCCCTTGAGGTGACCTCGGTAAACCTATCATGAAATCCATCACGACATCATTGCACTTCCACTTAGGAATGGGTAACTATTGTAAAATCCATGCTAGTGGTGGATGCTCTGCCTTCACCTGCTGACAGGTGGAACACCTCATGAAGAAACTAGAAACTTCACTCTTCATACCTGGACACCAATACTGATGGTGTAGATCATGATACATATTGGTGACACCAGGATGAACTACCCAAACTGAGGAATGAAAGTCCTGCATCAGCTTCTCGTGTATATCTGCTGGCACCCATACGTGCCACTAGAAATGCAAGATCTCATCCTCACCTATGGTCCATCCAGGAAAAGGGTACTATCCTAACATGCTCTCCCTTAGGACTAGTCCTTTTGAGTCTGATAGCTGCCTCATTCGCACTCGATCAAGAAGGGTATAGTTAACAACTACAGAAGAAAGAAGAGTATGCCCATGTCTATTGTGCACCTCCAAATGCATCTTAGATAACAGATCCATAAGCTTCCACTCACTAATGGCCTCTTGAACTTCCTGTATCCGATTCCTCCTGATCAATGCGTCAGCCACTGTGTTGCCTTTCCCTAGTGTATAGACAAGCTCAAAGTCAAAAGACTGAAGGTACTCAACCCACCATCGCTGTCTCAAATTTAGATCACGTTGAGTGAAGATGTACTTGAAAATATTGTGGTTGGTGAAAACCACAAAATGCTCTCCCAGAAGTTAATGTATCCAACAGTGTAAGGCATGAACAACTGCAGCCAACTCGAGATCATCCGTCGGGTAATTCTTCTCATGTGGCTGCAACTGTCGAGACCCGTACGCAATGACTCCTTCTCCCTGAATAATAACTGTAACACCCCAGGTAAATAAGGAATATGACATTTTCATATTTATCCATATTTGTGAATAAAATATTAATATGACTTTAAAGGGGACGCTATGCTCGATGGCATACCCAACACGCAACAACGAGTTTCTTGGGAATCTTACGTTGCACTCTAATAATAAAATAATATTATTTTAAATGGTAGTTAACATGTAGCCATTGTGATGGCGGTAATGGATAGAAATAACTAAAATATGATTATATATGTTCTTAAATAT
The DNA here is from genome assembly GCA_963277665.1 of Viscum album. Lineage (NCBI taxonomy): Eukaryota > Viridiplantae > Streptophyta > Magnoliopsida > Santalales > Viscaceae > Viscum > Viscum album. Next base: position 631,316,311 of record OY728162.1, on the reverse strand, counting down.
TTTTACATTTATACAATAAAAGATAAAGACTTAAAATACGGAAAGAATTCAATTTTAGGCATATATGCCCTAGTTTTCACTAAAGGTTCACTTATCACCTTTTGATGGAGAACCGTCATTAAATATAGTTTTGTTCACTCTTAAACATTCTTTTGGACCAAATAAAACTCTTATTAAGAATCGGGACATCAAAATTTACTTTGTGTAAATTTTTGGTATCTTTCCGATAAAGTTCATTTTTAATGAATAGTGTAAAATGTTGTATTTTAATTCAAAACCACTTTTTAATCTAATTTATTTATATGATTAGATTATATTTTGAATTGGTTTTAAATTGAAATTAGAAAATATTTTTACCATTAAATCCAATAGTGGTCGTTGGAATCAATTTCACTTTGAAATCAGACTTAAACTAGTGTCAATCTTTTGATACTTATTGTTTCATAAAACACGCTATTTGTCATGACAGCGGGAATTAATTATTAAATTAATTAATGTGACTTATATGTTTTGAATTTTGTAAAACGGACTTCATTTTTGAATTCAGAATATCAAATATATCTTAGGGTGAATTTTTGGGATTTTTCTAAAAAACTTCAATTTTTGATGAATAGTGAAACCACTAAGTGGTACTTATAAAAACTGATTTTTCCGTTTAAATGAAATTTTGCAATCATTGTGTTTTGATTTTCAAAAATCCGACATACATGGTTGTCATTAAGAAGTAAAATGTGGTTCAATGAGATTAAAATAATTTTTTGGTGAATAGTAACTTATTAAGTTTTTAATCGCGATTAGTGATAATTAGTGTAGTTTAAGGTAAAAATAATGCTTTAATAAAATGAGATGAGCTTGACACATGTCTTACCCTCATTGGTTGTATCATGGCCGACCAAGACAAGCCATGGGCCAACTTGGGGACCCCATGGATCCACTTTGGTTGGGAAATGACATAAATAACATTTTATTTAATGTAAAAGTAAAATTGACACAAACATGATATGTTTTACTAAAACAATTTTTAAGTGGGGTTATACAAGTCATCTTTTTGATTATAAATATTAATTGGAAAGATAAAAAGATTTCCTACATCATAGTATTTTTTTTATAATTTTTAGACATTAAATAAATTAAATTATTTATGACATAATAATGATGCAGCGATGACATCATTATTTGACGATTTAAATAAAATGGAAAGATAATGTAAAATCTATGAACTACACATGTCCAAAACTTATTGGATGAGTGGATTTCAAAGCCTTATCACCTTATCCACGAATTATAGCAATGTGGGACCTTTTGAAACCGAAACACATTTTCAAATAAAGTAATATTTCTTTACATTCCAAAAGTGCCCCTCCTCTCCTCTTATAAAAGGCCCCCACCTCTACCTCATTTAACACACTCCTCAAGCCTTTGGCTCGGCCAACCCCTGCCCATTTACTCTCTCCACATCCCTCTTCTCATCCTAGAGGATTCCCTTTGGGTAGAATCCTTTCAAAGGAATCCTTTAGGCTCAAATCAAAAGGAGTTACACTTTTAAAGGTAATTCATTCTCTCATGTTCATTTGTTTTATTTATCTTCTCCAACCCCCTAAAATCTTTTTATTTACTTATTTTGTAACAACAACAGTATCTTCAATATACTAGGATGTTGTTATAATATTTATTCGAGCTACACTCTCACACAACTACATCAAATGGTTAAAGAACATACGGTTTCCGTGGATGGTGAAATTCTGCCTCCCGAAACGATGATTGTTCAATACTCATTTAACACCTTCAAAGGTAGCCATTATGATGTCACTATTTTTATATATGATATATAATATGTTTATGTTTTATTTATGCTTCTGTATTTTTCATTTTTGTCTTACCTTTATGGCTTCCATTATGGGTATACACGATATCTTCATTTAAGGAAGTGCGGACTACCGCCCCCTCAAAGTGATTTGATTCGTTAAATAACATATGTGGGTTGTATAAAGGATGGAAATATGATATTATATATTATATTATACTGTAATTATAATATACCTTTATATCATTATTATTCCATTCTATAAAATACAAAATAGAAATGAATGTAGCGTTCATGCGTACGTACGACTTACCGTCTCCATGAACGGTGCATTTCATTTCTTACCTCTAAAAGATTATGTAATGTTATAAATGCATGCATGTACTGGATATATATGACATATATGATATCTACATAAGGATTAAAATTCTGGATATAATAAACATTTGGCCATACGAACAACATGTAATTGTAAGAAGTCCACTTTCGACTTAAGAACCAAATATCGGCAAAACAAATATTATTAAGTTAAATGATTACATAATGTTTATGACATGGTAATAAGTGGTATAAAATTAATAAGGAACTTGAAAAAGGTTCTTAAGGAATTAGAAATTAACTCAAGTTTATTATTCAGGAGATTAAAGAACGATCGAGTCAAGTCGGACCCGAGGTAAGGGATCCTACTCCTCTCTTTCTTTTTAAGAGCACACTTTTATGTCATTCCTTTTAAAGCTCATATTTCTTGTTATTGGGATGATCTTTTATATTCCACTTGCTGTAAATTATATTTTAATATGATGGGATACTCTATTTGATCTCATCAATCCATATTCGGAAGTTTTATGTGGCGTCGTTAGGCTGCCGTGTTTTCGTAAGGGATTTTTTCATCTCACTTTTATTCCCGTGAGATTTATGCTACATTTGCCACAAATTACATTGAGTGGTGTATGTACTGCCCATTATTCTACTATTTGTGTAATATACTTTCGTTTATGAGTATTTACATCAATGACCTATTGTCTTTCTTTCATGGGTTGTATGTTTTGAAAGATACCCAAGTCGGTAAGGGAACCTTTCACCCTCCTCTTTTTTAAAAGACTTCTTTTATTGGGTCTTTTAATTTACATATTTTTATGTTGGGATATGTTCTCGTACATCCTTATTGATGTGAATTTTATGTCCAAGTGATGAGATACACTTTTTATCTCTCATCAACTCATTTTGATGTGATGTTGTTAGGCTGTCAAGGGAACTTTTTAACCCAATTTCGATTTCTTTGGGTTCAACTAGTAGTCATTGAATATGTCATCCATTGAATATGTGTGAATGGCATTTTATTGTTTTACACTTAATATCCACTTATATTGGGTGTATATATATTTTTCACACATATTTTTTAGATTTCTTTTTCCTTAATTTAAGGATACCTTCTTTATAAGGGATTTCATCACATTTGACATTTCTATCGAGGGTTCATTGTTGTTATGCACCAATTCACTCTTATATGGTGTATATACTGTCCTTTGGAGTATTATATCATGAATCCTTTTATTCTCATGATATTATAAAGTTCTGACTAAATGTTATTCCTCGATTATTGTATTCAAGTGTCTCTAATTTTGGTAAAACCCCTTTAACCAAAATATCATTTTAAATGTTTTAATTATTTGTTCTTATTAATATCCATGTTTTCAAAATGTTTTTAAGGATTTATTTATATGGATATTAATGGTTTAAAATGTTAAAAGCTTCAAGGTGGTATGGGACACTTTGATTCAAAAATCTCTTTATTAAATGTTTTAAATGGTTTCTTTTTGAATGGATTCATTATTTCAATATCCTAAAATGTTATATTGTGATTGAAATGTGGAAATGTTATGTTTCCTTTATTCATGTTTATGTGATGCGATTATGTTATGGTTCTTGGGCATTGTTATGAACAACGGGTGGTTCCGTGATAAACTAAGGGCGGGTGAGCCCGATATAGCTCTCCAATGCATTGGGTAACGCGAAGGAGTGAAACGTTAAGGTTTCTCCGAAGAGATTTAGGGAATATACTATGATGGGTATTCCAAACGTAACCAAGAGGGTTACTCCCTACGTAAGAATGTTATGAATGCCTCAAGTTACCTTTATGTCTTATGTTTTCTATGATTTATTCATGATTTGATATGCCTATGTTTTATGGGTAAAGTATGATTTCATTCTTATGTATATATGAACTCATGTTTCCTTTCCATATTTTTATAACCCTTATTGAGCTTTTTATGCTCATCCCAAGTTTTTGAAATGCTTTTCACAGGTCAAGGGAAAGGTACATGATGTGACGATAGTGTCAAGGATGTGTCAAGAAAGAATCCGTGTTTTATTTTAAATAGGTTTACATTGATGGGAAGAATGAATATTGTCTTTTATGTAACCACCTTGTTTAAATGTGGAATGTAATGCAAGTTTCATGATCTAATTCTCTAAAACTCTAAACCTGAAAAGATCCTCAATGTGTAATCTTGTAATAACTCAAGTTTAAGTAAGGTTTAAGGCTGGGGCCTTATAGTTGGTATCAAAGGTCGGTTTAGATAACTTTAGAGGTTAGGGTATTCTTTAAGCATAATTGACAATTACCATAATGGTTAGGATTTCAGAAAGAGTCTTAGTTTTAGATAAAGTGAATGAGTAAGTATATCTTATTGTCTATCTTACTCATTAGTACATGATGGTTTTGTTGATATACTCACACTGACCTTTTTGGTTTTAGTAAATGGCTGGATCTAGCAGGCACCAAAGTAACAGTGGATGTGAAGGAAACTGTGACAGTTCTTTGAGCAAGCAACTGAATGATATGGGAGCTGCAATGAGAACTCTTTTGATTATCCTCAACCAACTATCTGGAGTCATGATTGACCACCTAAACCTTGGAGATTTCTCTAAGGCATCATATATGCAAGAAAAAAATCCCTACGGAAGTACAAGTAATAATAATAAAGGTAAGTGTGTTCAAAAACCTATGTTTCAAAGATGTGGAAAGAAACACCTTGGAAAATGTTTCAAAGGGACAGAAATATGCTATAGATGTGGAAATGAAGGTCATAAAGCAAGAACCTGCCATGGAAAAAGGAAGCATCCAGTTGACTCGAGGAAAGGGAAAGAAGTTCTTTCTGAGGGATCAATTGAATGTTTTAAATGTGGTGTTGATGGTCATTATGCAAACACATGTCCTATGAAGAAGTTTCGTGAATGGGGTCACCAAGAGCGTACCAATATTCGTTTACCAATACCTAATGCCATTCCGATTAAGGATGAAGAAACTGACAATGACCAATCAAAGGTATGTACTATTTCATGACTATTGTTTTCTTATTTTGGAATCTTAGGATATGATTCATGATTTTGTTTTTAGGAAAGAGGTATTTCGGAATAAGTTGGAAAGGAATGGATAATGGATCATGAAGAATGTTGAATGAGTAAGATGTCAACATATAAGGGCTTCTAGAGTTAGGGTGAAATTCTTAAGAGTATTAAGTCTCTTTTGATGATGGGGTTACATTAGAAGACTTTTTATATTATGTGTAACCCTAATGTTTAATATAGGCAAATTTTATTCAAGTAATAGTTATCTTTTCTTTTGTGGACATAGTTATGAAGAACCATTTGGGTTTATATGATCCTTACTTTTGAGGTAATTATGGGTTACCATATGTTATGATTGAAGTGAAAGGCATGAGATAAAATTGAGGTTAAATTATGTTATGGTTATTTTGATGATTTTATCCCTTTTTGGGTAATTATTTGAGAATTATATAGTTTTGGAAAAAGGACAACACGCAGACCGTGTGACAACCCGTCGCGTCGGACAATGCTGCGGGAATCGAACCCACAACCAAAGTGCGACTGCTATTTATCGCCTACCACTGGACTACGTGAAGTCCCTGGTTAGTTTTACTGATTCTTTTTAGTTATATGATTTTATGAATTAAGAGTAAGTTGATTTAGGAGGATATGTGATTAGGATAATTACTTTTCAATGTGAGACTTTAGGAGCAACTGATGTTGTTTGGAGATAAATGTTACGATTTAACTTGGAAGACTATGTGACTAAATCCTTCAAATATTTGGGTTTCAATCTTATATTGGTTTACATTGAAGAATTTTATGGACAAATTGTTTATCGGATGGTCCTCGTTGAACTTTGGGTTTTTTTGGACAAATTTTGGAGATTAAGAATAGATTTTCTTTTTATAAGGGGTTATCCTTTTCTAGATTATCTGATCTTGTACTAACCTTTTTGGTTTTGGTTAAAGCCTAAATACATGGGATGTATATAGTTCTCTTTTGGGGATTATGTGATTCTCTAGAAGTTGATTATAGTACTCTTAATGCGAACAAGTCTCCCTAAATACTCGTCTTTTGGAAAAAATATGAGTTTGACTAAGGAATCTAGTAAAAGTTGAAAGTCAACATGATAAGTGATTATGCTTCCTTATGAATAAATTCCTCAATAAAAAGTAACTTAAAACAAAAATGTTGTCTATTAACTTTTCCTACTGGGGAACCCAACACCGTTTAACCCATCACAAGTTTGTGATTTTCTTATTGTTAACTTTCTCCTAAACATGTTTTCTATCACTCTCCATCGGAACATGACCCTATGTTTTCTCCTCCATGCCCATATTTTCATACTTAGAATCCTAGTATGGGTTAACTCGGGTGACCTTTGTGCTTATCTTTATTTATTTTAAAGTGATTGTTTTACCGACTCTTGTTCCGATGTGGGACGTTCAAGGATGTTTCCAAGCGCAATTTTAAAATTGCGAGGACGCAATTCCCAAACGGGGGGAAAGATGTAACACCCCAGGTAAATAAAGAATATGACATTTTCATATTTATCCATATTTGTGAATAAAATATTAATATGACTTTAAAGGGGACGCTATGCTCGATGGCGTACCCAACACGCAACAACGAGTTTCTTGGGAATCTTACGTTGCACTCTAATAATAAAATAATATTATTTTAAATGGTAGTTAACATGTAGCCGTTGTAATGGCGGGAATGGATAGAAATAACTAAAATATGATTATATATGTTCTTAAATATTTTTACATTTATACAATAAAAGATAAAGACTTAAAATACGAAAAGAATTCAATTTTAGGCATATATGCCCTAGTTTTCACTAAAGGTTCACTTATCACCTTTTGATGGAGAACCGTCATTAAATATAGTTTTGTTCACTCTTAAACATTCCTTTGGACCAAATAAAACTCTTATTAAGAATCGGGACATAAAAATTTACTTTGTGTAAATTTTTGGTATCTTTCCGATAAAGTTCATTTTTTTAATGAATAGTGTAAAATGTTGTATTTTAATTCAAAACCACTTTTTAATCTAATTTATTTATATGATTAGATTATATTTTGAATTGGTTTTAAAGTGAAATTAGAAAATATTTTTACCATTAAATCCAATAGTGGTCGTTGGAATCAATTTCACTTTGAAATCAGACTTAAACTAGTGTCAATCTTTTGATACTTATTGTTTCATAAAACACGCTATTTGTCATGACAGCGGGAATTAAGTATTAAATTAATTAATGTAACTTATATGTTTTGAATTTTTTAAAACGGACTTCATTTTTGAATTCAGAATATCAAATATAGCTTAGGGTGAATTTTTGGGATTTTTCTAAAAAACTTCAATTTTTGATGAATAGTGAAACCACTAAGTGGTACTTATAAAAACTGATTTTTCCGTTTAAATGAAATTTTGCCATCATTGTGTTTTGATTTTCAAAAATCCGACATACATGGTTGTCATTAAGAATTAAAATGTGGTTCAATGAGATTAAAATAATTTTTTGGTGAATAGTAACTTATTAATATTTTAATCGCGATTAGTGATAATTAGTGTAGTTTAAGGTAAAAATAATGCTTTAATAAAATGAGATGAGCTTGACACATGTCTTACCCTCATTGGTTGTATCATGGCCGACCAAGAAAAGCTATGGGTCAACTTGGGGACCCCATGGATCCACATTGGTTGGGAAATGACATAAATAACATTTTATTTAATGTAAAAGTAAAATTGACACAAACATGATATGTTTTACTAAAACAATTTTTAAGTGGGGTTATACAAGTCATCTTTTTGATTATAAATATTAATTGGAAAGATAAAACGATTTCCTACATCATAGTATTTTTTTTATAATTTTTAGACATTAAATAAATTAAATTATTTATGACATAATAATGATGCAGCGATGACATCATTATTTGACGATTTAAATAAAATGGAAAGATAATGTAAAATCTATGAACTAAACATGTCCAAAACTTATTGGATGAGTGGATTTCAAAGCCTTATCACCTTATCCACGAATTATAGCAATGTGGGACCTTTTGAAACCGAAACACATTTTCAAATAAAGTAATATTTCTTTACTTTCCAAAAGTGCCCCTCCTCTCCTCTTATAAAAGGCCCCCACCTCTACCTCATTTAACACACTCCTCAAGCCTTTGGCTCGGCCAGCCCCTGCCCATTTACTCTCTCCACATCCCTCTTCTCATCCTAGAGGATTCCCTTTGGGCAGAATCCTTTCAAAGGAAGCCTTTAGGCTCAAATCAAAAGAAGTTACACTTTTAAAGGTAATTCATTCTCTCATGTTCATTTGTTTTATTTTGCTTCTCCAACCCCCTAAAATATTTTTATTTACTTCTTTTGTAACAACACCAGTATATTCAATATACTAGGATGTTGTTATAAGATTTATTCGAGCTACACTCTCACACAACTACATCAAATGGTTAAAGAACATACGGTTTCCGTGGATGGTGAAATTCTGCCTCCCGAAACGATGATTGTTCAATACTCATTTAACACCTTCAAAGGTGGCCATTATGATGTCACTATTTTTATATATGATATATAATATGTTTATGTTTTATTTATGCTTCTGTATTTTTCATTTTTGTCTTACCTTTATGGCTTCCATTATGGGTATACACGATATCTTCATTTAAGGAAGTGCGGACTACCGCCCCCTCAAAGTGATTTGATTCGTTAAATACCATATGTGGGTTGTATAAAGGATGGAAATATGATATTATATATTATATTATACTGGAATTATAATATACCTTTATATCATTATTATTCCATTCTATAAAATACGAAATAGAAATGAAAGTAGCGTTCATGCGTACGTACGGCTTACCGTCTCCATGAACGGTGCATTTCATTTCTTACCTCTAAAAGATTATGTAATGTTATAAATGCATGCATGTACTGGATATATATGACATATATGATATCTACATAAGGAATTCAATTCTGGATATAATAAACATTTGGCCATACGAACAACATGTAATTGTAAGAAGTCCACTTTCGACTTAAGAACCAAATATCGGCAAAACAAATATTATTAACTTAAATGATTACATAATGTTTATGACATGGTAATAAGTGGTATAAAATTAATAAGGAACTTGAAAAAGGTTCTTAAGGAATTAGAAATTAACTCAAGTTTATTATTCCGGAGATTAAAGAACGATCGAGTCAAGTCGGACCCGAGGTAAGGGATCCTACTCCTCTCTTTCTTTTTAAGAGCACACTTTTATGTCATTCCTTTTAAAGCTCATATTTCTTGTTATTGGGATGATCTTTTATATTCCAATTTCTGTAAATTCTATTGTAATATTATGGGATACTCTATTTTATCTCATCAATCCATATTCGGAAGTTTTATGTGGCGTCGTTAGGCTGCCGTATTTTCGTAAGGGATTTTTTCATCTCACTTTTATTCCCGTGAGATTTATGCTACATTTGCCACAAATTCCATTGAGTGGTGTATGTACTGCCCATTATTCTACTATTTGTGTAATATACTTTCGTTTATGAGTATTTACATCAATGACCTATTGTCTTTCTTTCATGGGTTGTATGTTTTGAAAGATACCCAAGTCGGTAAGGGAACCTTTCACCCTCCTCTTTTTTAAAAGACTTCTTTTATTGGGTCTTTTAATTTACATATTTTTATGTTGGGATATGTTCTCGTACATCCTTATTGATGTGAATTTTATGTCCAAGTGATGAGATACACTTTTTATCTCTCATCAACTCATTTTGATGTGATGCCGTTAGGCTGTCAAGGGAACTTTTTAACCCAATTTCGATTTCTCTGGGTTCAACTTGTAGTAATTTAATATGTCATCCATTGAATATGTGTGAATGACATTTTATTGTTTTACACTTAATATCCACATATATTGGGTGTATATATATTTTTCACACATCTTTTTGAGATTTATTTTTCCTTAATTTAAGGATACCTTCTTTATAAGGGATTTCATCACATTTGACATTTCTATCGAGGGTTCATTGTTGTTATGCACCAATTCACTCTTATATGGTGTATATACTGTCCTTTGGAGTATTATATCATGAATCCTTTTATTCTCATGATATTATAAAGTTCTGACTAAATGTTATTCCTCGATTATTGTATTCAATTGTCTCTAATTTTGGTAAAACCCCTTTAACCAAAATATCATTTTAAATTTTTTAATTATTTGTTCTTATTAATATCCATGTTTTCAAAATGGTTTTAAGGATTTATTTATATGGATATTAATGGTTTAAAATGTTAAAAGCTTCAAGGTGGTATGGGACACATTGATTCAAAAATCTCTTTATTAAATTTTTTAAATGGTTTCTTTTTGAATGGATTCATTATTTCAATATCCTAAAATGTTATATTGTGATTGAAATGTGGAAATGTTATGTTTACTTTATTCATGTTTATGTGATACGATTATGTTATGGTTCTTGGGCATTGTTATGAACAACGGGTGGTTCCGTGATAAACTAAGGGCGGGTGAGCCCGATATAGCTCTCCAATGCATTGGGTAACGCGAAGGAGTGAAACGTTAAGGTTTCTCCGAAGAGATTTAGGGAATATACTATGATGGGTATTCCAAACATAACCAAGAGGGTTACTCCCTACGTAAGGATGTTATGAATGCCTCAAGTTACCTTTATGTCTTATGTTTTCTATGATTTATTCATGATTTGATATGCCTATGTTTTATGGGTAAAGTATGATTTCATTCTTATGTATATATGAACTCATGTTTCCTTTCCATATTTTTATAACCCTTATTGAGCTTTTTATGCTCATCCCAAGTTTTTGAAATGCTTTTCACAGGTCAAGGGAAAGGTACATGATGTGACGATAGTGTCAAGGATGTGTCAAGAAATAATCTGTGTTTTATTTTAAATAGGTTTCCATTGATGGGAAGAATGAATATTGTCTTTTATGTAACCACCTTGTTTAAATGTGGAATGTAATGCAAGTTTCATGATCTAATTCTCTAAAACTCTAAACCTGAAAAGATCCTCAATGTGTAATCTTGTAATAACTCAAGTTTAAGTAAGGTTTAAGGATGGGGCCTTATAATAACAGCTCCCATCCCAATACCTGAAGCATCACAGTACACATTGTAGCTCCTTCTCAGCTCTGGAAACACTAGTATCGGTGCTGAAGTCAACTTTTCTTTCAGCTCCTAAAAGGCTGACTCGCCAGAATCTGACCGCAAGAACCTTACAGACTTCTTAGTTAGACCCATCAGAGGTGCTGCTAAGCATGAACAATCCTGAATGAAGCATATTTAGTATCCATCCAGCCAAAGAAAACTCTGTACCTCAAAAAAGTTCTTCGGATACTCCCAGGAAACTGCTGCTCTCACTTTTTCTGGGACTACTGACACTCCTGTCTCAGAGATAACATGACCCAAGAAGTGAATCTAGTCCATCCAAAAGTGACATTTTGAGAGATTAGCATATAACTGATTCTCTCTTTGTGTTATCAAAATGATCTCAAGATAGGTAGAATGGTCATGTTGAGTGAGAGATTACACCAAGATATCATCCACAAAGACCACCATGAAGGAATCTGATATGGATGGAACACTTGGTTCATCAGTTCCATAAAAACTGCAGGCGCGTTCGTGAGACCGAATGGCATAACTACATACTCGTATAGACCATACCTACTCTGAAAATATGTAAGAGGTATATCAGGTTGTATAATGGGCAATTGATGGTAATCGGATATCAATTCAATCATTGAGAACACCTGGGCTCCTCGAAGATGATCAAAGAGATCACCAATCCTCAACAATGGATATCGGTTCTTGACCGTCAACTGATTAAAACTCTGATAATCCACAAAAAGCTGGAGGGTACCATTTTCCTTCTTCAAAAAAGAATAGGTGAAGCCCAAGGGGAAGTACTGGGTCATATGAAACCCTTTTCCTAAAACTCCTCCAACTATTTCTTGAGCTCTTGTAAGTCTGGTGTAGCCATCCTATAAGGAGGAATTTACCCCAGTGTTGTTGTTGGAATGAGATCAATATAAAAATCTACCTCTCTCTCTAGAGAAAAACCAGAAAAGTCCTCTGGAAATACATCCTTAAAACTATCCACCACTGGAGGAAGGTAGACCTGTGAAGTCCCTTGGTCATCCCGATAAAGACTAGAAATCTGAGCTATAACTCCTCTCAACCCATGATGCTCGGGTCCTGCTCTTATCACCTAGATATCCCCTTCACCCTTATGAAGAAAAGATCCACTATCTAGTGATATGAAACTCACCCTCCTGCGATAACAGTCGATGACTGCCTGGAAGGGAACTAGCCAGTCCATTCTGAGAACGACATCACAGCCTGTCATCTCTAGGACATAGAGGTCCCATAAAAAGTGACACCCACCAACCTCTAGAGAGAACTCCTTGAACTAACGTACACTCACCGTTCTAGTCCCCAAAGGAGTGTCTAGTGTCAAGATATTAATAGAATAAAAGATGCAGATCCTAAGGCTCTCCACAACTACAACAGATATAAAGCTATGGAAAGCCTCTATATCAAAAATAGAAAAAGCTAAAACTGAGGCTACAAAGATCATACCTCGCACTATAGATGGTTTGGGACCTTGCTCCTGTTGGGCCTACTCCATTACAAAATTATGACCTGCACCACATCCCTGTGACCCTGTCTGGCCACCCTGAGCTGACCCATCCTGTTGTCGCTGAAAACCGGGTGACTGGCTACCACGGCCATGACATCCACCTTGGCCTAAATGGCTGGAAGAACACCAGTTCCTAGACTGGTGAGAAACTGGTGGTGTTGCTCCTGAATGAGGAGTCATTGAAGAACCTCTCTCACTAGCTTCTGGTGATATGATCTGAAAGAAGCATTGAAGATGACCCATCTGCCGCAAGATTGTCACTCCACTAGGTCTTTTGGGAAGTGTGTACTTGTATGCTCGCTCTTCCCGCACTGGTAGCACATACATGACTACCATAATAAGTATCTCTCATCCTTTTATCTCTACGCGTAGACTCCCTACGGTGCTTCCTTCTGTTAGTAGGATGAATACTAACTCTAGATGTCAAGCTGCCCAGGCTCACAGCTCCAGAATCCCTCAGATTACGATCAGTGATCAGCACATGGTTGACAATATGAGTGATAGAAGTAAAACTAAAGATGTTCACCTGTAACCCAAATTTGTGCCTCAGACCATCCACAAACTTCCTTTCCATGAATAACTAATCACCTCCTGGAATATGCATGAAACCCTGCACCTCGGTAAAGCGAGAGGAATACTCCATGACAGAAAGAGTACCCTAATCCAGACTCATAAACTCTCAGGATCGATCATCCCTCAAGGTATCTTGATAGAAGATGTCAAAGAAGATGCGCTAAAACTCATCCCCTCCCATGACCTGCTGGTGTCCTGCATGTGAGATCACATCCCACCACCTCTTGGTGGAGTCCCGAAGCATATACGTTGCGAGCTTGAACTTTATCTCTGGAGGCATCTCCAAATGCTTGAAGATCATCATCGTGGCTTCTATCCATGACTCTACAGCCTGGGGTCCTCCATCCCCTGAGGAAGTGGGAGGATGCTGCTACTGAAAGACCCGTGTCAAGTCTTCCATCGACGAGGCAAGATGTGGTGCTCCCTAAAAGGTCTGTATCATCCTCATAAATCCTTCCCTGTACTGTGAATCATCACTTACGTCCAGTATAACGGCTGGTGCCATGACTATCACAATAGTAGGATCTTCAGGTAGTCCCTAATTAGCCATATCCGGTGTCCGATCACTACCCAGTAACTGGCGTACAACCAGAGGATGTCTTGGTGGCATTACTCTGCAAGGTCAAACACACACCTTAGATCAAGATTATCAAGGACTGAGAACTAAATGTATTAGAAGGTAACTGGAGAAATAAAACATTCATGTTTTGTATAACATGACTACACGACGTGTACATCCCCTACACGGCGTGTTCCCATAAAACAAACACATGGGCGTGTACTCCTGCCAAAACTATTCGTGTAACACCTCAAACACATGGCGTGTTGTCCTAACACATAGCGTGTACTTGAATCCTCTTCCCCTACCCAGGTCCCCTTTACATGGATAAGACACATGGTTCTCCTTAAAGAAGACTACATGGAATGTTCATGAAAGACACAGTGTGCACTAGATGAGCTTCACTGACCCGTGTTGATAGTGGCACGGTTGGATACATGGCTCACACTACACGGCGGGTTCCAGATGGACACGATGTGTACGGGGAAGATTTCGCCAACCCGTGTTGTTAGTGACATGGCCTTTTACAAGGTTCTAAAACACAAAATGTACATCCGGTACACGGCGTATCCTACCAAAGATTCCATACCCCATGTCCCTGCCCACACAGTCTGAGACACAGTTAGAGACTACACATCGTTTACATATGGTACACAGCGTGTACTTAAGAAAAACAGTTTCTTCCCGAAAATAAGAACACGTGCCAAGTAGTCAAAATTGTGCGGCATGTATTTTGGTTTTTTTCAAACAGTAAGCCTCAAAAACTACTCTGGTGCCCAGAAAAAAAACTGAAACGAACATTAAAGTGCCAACTTCCGATCCTTGAGGGCCCATACTCACAGCGAATCAAATCTTGGCATCTTACACATGTCATAACAAGGTAAACAAGTCAAAGATCCATAAAATTCCAATTCTTAAGGACCAATAACACCTCTAGAACCAATGTTTGGAATTCATTCAAACAAAACCTTACACAAATGATACCCTATCAAACATCAGGTATTTAATCAAGGCAACTATCACACTGCATGAATCTCTAGCACAACATCTATCACAACAAATGCAATCTCTAATGAACCCTATATGGCATGGAAAGAATGCATGACATGTGATTTCTAGAATTTCTTAAATGATGCATGAGATGGCATACCCTCATCACATCAGGTTTCAATAGAAACTAAACCTGAATAACATCAAAAATAATAGCACAATACTTGTGAGTCACCCAACGGTGAAAATAAGATCAACCATAAACTTGAAAAACAATAAAAATTGCAATAAATGAGGTAGATTGGCTTTTCCCTGTACACGGGTTAGCTAATCTCGGGCACAACTTATTACCAAGTACTTATTCCTTTCTATACCTGGATACAGTATCTAAACAGTAAGTGAACAGAAAAGAATACCTATGATACCACATTTTAACATCCCTGTTCCAGAAGCCACCCAGAGGCACCCCGTACCCGGTTGGTGACATGGCCTCAAGCACGTTTCCCCAAATACCAGAGGATGTAGACTAGTAGTGAGGGCCTTGGGTTTGATAGTGGGAAACTATTCCCTCATTGGAATAGTAACATAATGGAAGTAAAACAAATAGCAATAGCGGAAGAAGGAATGATCCATAAAAAATAAACAACAGAAGACTGGAAATAATAAACTAGATCACACATGTATATATGAATGATGCATGATACATATATCTAGGAAAGCCACCAAATGAATCACAATGCTAGAATACAACCATACTAAACCCAAGTACAAAATAAAGCAAGTAAACAACTCCTTAGAATCGCAAACCTTAGCTTGGTCCCATGCTCCCCAGCTCCACACCAAATCAAGTACCTAAAGTAGATGGGCGCTTGCCCTTATCTATACCTGCAACAATATAATATGTTTGGGCCCAAAATCATGGACCAAAAGGGTGTGTGGTAAAATCCCAATAGGCAACCACCACAAGATCTATGCCAAATAGTTAGTGAATATATGGCAGGTAATAAGTACAAAAAGTAGTAAACAATGAAGTACTCAGTAGTAAACAATACACAGTTTCAATGCATTCAGTTTCATATATCAAGCAACAGCTAATCAAAATAGATAACCACAAAAGGTAACCCTCTGGTAAGTACTCACAGCCTATCCCCTCTGGTCCTACCAAGAAACACAAGAAAACGGATAACACAAAAGGTAACCCTCTGGGAAGTACTCACAGCCTATCCCCTATGGTCCTACCTAAAAAGTACAAGAAACTCTATGGGCATTACACTCAATCTAACCCCTCTATTTCAGCTTAAGAATAGACTCTTTGAGGAACCACCCACTGTCAATTCCTCCTATAGTATCATATCAGTTACTAAAGGCACTCTAGGGAAGAAATTACATCACATTTTCTCTGGGGCCTGCGTCGATGAACTATAGACACTCTGAGGAAGCACCTTCGTCAATTCCCCCTATGGTCTCATATCATAAGTAAAACAGAAATTCTGGAGAAGCCCTTACATCCATTCTCCATATGGTTTACTACATCAGGTTCTCACAGCCCTGTGTAAGTCAAGTAGGTATACCAACCCATATCGGCTAAAGTAAATCTCAAGAACTACTTGGCTAGCAGTCTACAACATATCAACATATCAGATCAATCACACCATCCTATAACTAGGCATGGGAAAGTAAATAGTATCCTAACAGGAAAACTAGACCCAATGGTCAAAATAGGAAATAATGCATGGGGAAAAACTTCCAAGGCATATCAATTAACCCTATTCACATTCAATTAACCTCTACTCAATCATACAAGAATAGCAGGAAAACAATAGGGATAAAACGGTAAACACGCAATACCCCGTTCATGGGTATTGGGAAAAATCACACATATAACTCAAAGACTTTTAACGGAAAGGCACAAACCACCTACCTCGGTGTTGGGTGATCGCTATATGGGAACCTTAAGCCTTGAATCTCCCAAGAACATGGTAGATCTATAAAAACGCTCAAGATGTTCAACTGAGGATAACTTGAGAAAGAGGAGGATTCATGAAACGAAGCTCAAGAAGAAGGAAGAGCTTATAGAGGCGATTCCAAAGCAATCGAATGAGTTTGATTCGAAGAATAGACGCTCGATCAGGGGCTTGGTGAAGATTTGTGCATTACTAATGCTCTCGATCGAGTTCAGAAGAGAAGAAGATGTTTCTCTCGATTAGATGTGACCCCAATCCATTTAATGAAAAAAATAAAATACACGGCGTGTACTTTGGAAGTACATGGAGTGTACTTTCCATTTCCGTACTTTGATTTAGGTGGCCTCCAGGTCACCCCCACATCGTCTTCTGTGTTTCCATCACAAGGCCAACACACGGCCTCCTACGGTGACCCAGTACACAACGTGTAATCATAAAGTACACGACATGTCCTCCAGAAACTCCCCTTTTACTCAAAAATGACCAGAGGAAAGAAAACATACCAGAAAAGAATATCTGGATTCTTATAATAAAAATTAATATTTTGAAATTTAATTAATTTATCTTATTCAAATCTATAAAAAAATATTTTTCAACATTAAAAAATAATCCGAAACACCCTAGGTGTATGCACATTTGTATTGAAATAGATCTTAGGAAGGATATTTTATAGTGGATTTGATTGATGGTGGGAAATGTGGATGGTTTTTTGGAGAAGGTTCACTAAAATTTGATATATTGGTTTTGTACTATTTTTAATTTTCAATGAAATTAGACTTCATGTTATCAAAATTGTGTAAATAGAGGTTGGAATATATTGTATGTCAAGGAATATGGACTAAGATCTTGCTATTATGATCCATGGTTGTATGGAATTATTCTGACTTTATATGTAGTACATTCATAAAAATAAAATTGTTGGATTATTGATCAAATATGATAGAAAACTTTATCACGGATGGCCCTTGTAATCCCAGATTTCTTGGGTTTGGTATCATCTTTGTCTAAATTTATTGGGTGTGTAGTTCCACTATTTTCAACCATTGTTGTTCCCATTATACATTAGGTTCATTTTCTAAAAAATAATCAATTTGAAGGTTCCTCAAAAGGAAAATAGTTAGTTCTTCGTACATATTATTAAATTAATTCTTCAATGGATAACTCACAATCTCTACTACTAATGGTGGTGGGGTAATTAGGTTGAATAAAACGTATTTTTATAGTGGAATTGGTTTTTATTTCTCCATGACTGGTTATAAATTATCTTCGAAATAATTTTTTATTTATAATTTAAAAATTTATTGTGTATGTATCAACTTTATCTAATGTTTATTAGCAGAGTATTGATTTTCAAGATAAACTTTTGGCCCACTGTGAGGATTATCCTATCATTATTTTTAATACTTCCCCTAGTATACTGGATTGTGATATCACAATGGATTTCAAATAGTCACTAAGTCCTAAACCTCACAAGATAAAGTCCATGAAGAAAGGGAATATATAAGATTCTTCTAAACAAGTGATCAGTACAAATTTATTTTCCAATAAGGGTGTAATTTTTATACTGGGAAACATTCAAACTCATTCTATTAGTTGTCACATTATGCCACTACATGGGGATTCATATTACTTATTTGATGTTGATTTCACTATCTAAGACGTTTTTATAATAATTTACATGTATAATAATTTTTTATATTGTTATATTAGGTATTTATTCTTATCTATCTATTTTTTTAGCTCTTCAAAGTGACTGACTAAAATTTTTGGGGCATATTTAATAAAAAATCATTGAATGAATTTTCCACTACAACCTTCTCCACCCCATTATGAAGGATTTTTGACCAAATTTAGTGTAAATGAATAGTTTTTATAGTTTAATACATTGTGATTTTTTGGGTTTTTAGAAGGAGAAATAGATTTTGGAATTGATTTAGGAGATAAGAGATATGTTTTTTCAAGTTTTGAGGAAAAACTTGTTTTGATCTTGTCCTTATTACTTCATGGTGACACTGGTTTAGCTGTGGTTGGATTTTTGTTCATTATATATTGATAGGTCTTTTAAATAAGTTGAGTTGAGTTGATTATAGTTATTTTAAAGGAGGACTGTATCATAGTATAAAACAATGATTTATAGGTCCCCATTTAGGTTTTTTTTATAATTTGAGTTTTAATTAAATACATATATAATTTAAGGATGGTGGAAAAGAAATGTTTAGGTTTTCATGGGGAAATCAAGTATAGTTTTCTAACACCGCATCATTGTCTTTTTTAATTCAAATAGAACATTAATTGACCATATTGTGTTTAGTTTTTTACACTATGGTTTTAAAATTCCATGGTTTTTGAATCATATATTCTTACCACACTATGGTATATTCCCTCAAATATTTATAAATTCTAAGAATCCAACTCGCTTAGTTTAGTTATTTTACTTCCTCTTGAAACCCTCATATCCTAGAGTCTTCATAATTGTAGTATTTAAAACACTTGGTGGTTCTAAATCCATTAGAATCAGGTTAATGATTCCTTACAGTCCACAGTCCCCTTATTTTTTTACTTCCATTCATTATTTCACTTATTGAATCTTCCTATAGTCTATGATTGAGAATATTGTTTACTTTTTCTGAAGAATGGGTGATGATTTCAAGTAGGTTTATTGAAGAGTATTTGTGAGGTTATTGGTTTTTGACCTCTATTTATTTATCTTATCTTAGCATCATATTCTTAAAGCATAATTCAAGGTATGTCATTTAGATTATAACTTTTTTTTTACTATTTTCATGTTGAATTATAAATATTTTTCATTTTTTGGAATGGAGAAGTAATTTAATAAATAAATATAATTAATTATACTAAATAATATAATTCATGGGTGTAAAATGTGTTTTACATATTTTCCATTATTTCTAACTTGTTCTTTATTTATTTTCTATCCATATTGAAAAGAATTATTATTTTCTATTTGTATGATAGAATATGATTCATATGGATAAGTAACTAAATTTTTTTAATGAATTGAAGTAGAATAAAATTTAGAATTATTGTTTAATATTTTTTTATTAATATTTAATAGGAAAATAAGTTAAAAAGTATGATTTAATGGGATGTTTTCTTACTCTTGTTTTTATAACATATTTTTTCCTTTTAATTATAGGATTACTAATTTTGGTATGTTTTTCATAGAGGATTTTTGTAATGGGATGCTTATGAGGTAGATGAAGTGGTGTTGTTATCATTATTATTATGGTAACTAAAGGTTTTTTGTAGGTTTTAGTGTGGTTCAATATTATGAAAGTGGTAGAGGTGATGACATGTTTTTTGTGGTTTTATATGTGGTAATATTGTGGGATTGATGTGGTCTATGCCCTAGATTCCATGGAATGTGAAAGTACACTAAAAATTGGATGGATCAATAAATTAGAATGGTAATGGATTGATGTTAAATAGAGGAAGTGTTGTAATAAGAAAATTAATGTTCCTAAAATGAAATATATGTTAATTGAATTATATAATTTTAAAGTGGAAGTGGTTAATTTTGAATGATTGTGGAAATAAATTTAAATGTAGTTAATTATTTTAATGAGATTTATAAATGATGTAAGTTTTAATAATTTATCAAATACAAACTAGGATAAATATATTTTTTAAATAATTGGTGTTATAATATGGAAATATTGATGGTTATTGTGTGGTTAGATGTAGAAGTGGTTGTTATTATGGGGTGGTGAAGTTGTGGTGATTTTTGATGGTTCTAAATGGTTTTTAGTTGAAGTAGAACCCATATTAGGAATGTGTGGTAATTATATATCCAATGAATGATTTTTTATTTTTTATAAACCACCACACAAGTTACGTAATGTAATTGATTCTCATATAATGTTTTGGATTTTGGTGCACCCTCAATACCTAGGATGTGGGTAATACATATGTTTGACTAATTCCACTCCCCTAGTCTCACTTCCAAACATAGTGACTTTATAAAGTGGTGTAGTGACATAAATGTGATGTGAAAATGTGGTAGTGACATGGCAGTGATGTAGTTATGATGTGGTAAAATGGAATTGGTAATTCGTTTGTGGTATAAAGTATATGTATTTGATGTAGAATGAGACTAAAATATGTGATATCGTTATGTAGTTGTAGTTTTAATATAGTATGAGGTTATGGATATGTAGATATATAATTAATGAGGGGGAAGGGATATATATCATTGTTACATGAGGGAAACTATATTAGTGAGTAAATAGGTGTAGGGTGCCTCTCTCAAAATATTTTCATGATTATTATATAAATATAAATGAGTAAATATTTTCTTTGTGAGATTTTTATGTTTGGGTTAGTGGTTGACCATGGGATAAGAAATAATTTGGTATCTCTTTTTTTCCCTAATCCTTTAGTATAATACCTATATATTTCCATGAAGTTTTTTAAGAGGATCCTACTAACTATAATTGTATGTTCACCCCTTATTCTATATTAATTTTTTCTCTATATTTAGGGTAGATCAATTGATTGGGCTAAAAATTAACATCACATGACATAGATGTCTCTTAGTGTTAGGGTTTGTATCTTATGAGTTTTTCTTAGTATTTATATTTGATAATTTTTTTTTATTATATTAAATTACTTATTCATTATTAGGGTTATGGTTATTTATTATATTTAGTGATTTTTGGTGTATTTTCTTATTGTTCTTCAGATTTATGAGGTAATCTATCCCATTTTATGTGATTATATCCTTAGTTATAGTTTGCAACTTATATCCTATTAGAGTATGGGTTTTTTGATCAATATTGTGTTCACTATAAACCCATGACAGGTTCTAATGGATGCAGGTCGTGAAATAGTGTTATTAGAGCTTTGGTTGAGAGTTAGGATTGAGTTGGTGTTAGGAACTGGCAGAGATTGCATTGGTTTGGAATATAAAAAATATCATTACAACTAAACATACGATATGGGTAAGGGAGACCGATTATGATGATTATAGAGACCAATTAACATGACAAAAGGACCTCTATCATTTTTATCATACTAAATTAGCATTATACTGATTGTGGGGAAGAGACCTAGTTGTGGTATATGGATCATGATTATTAAAAAATTCTTATTAAATTATGTATATTAAGAGAATTAAGATGAATTTAATTAAAATATCTTCTAATTAATCCATATCATATTCTAATGAGTTTTTATATAATTGTATATATGGATAGTAGAAGGTGTTTACATGTGGTTCAATTTGGTGAGGTGTATTAGGATGTTATGACTGATCAATGAAAGGATGATCCTAAAGAAGATTATTATTTTATGAAGGATTTTTCTATGTTCTTATGAAATAGTTTTTTGATGTATGAGGGGAATATTTATGATCAATACATAATGTGGTGGTTGGAGGATATTTTTATTTAATTTATTTTATTTCAAGTGATCAAGGATAATTAAATCCCATTGAGGTTAGATTGTTGAGATGTGAAGACCGGTAATTATTTATTATTTATTGGGTGATTTTGAGGAGTATGGGGTGGTCTGGGATAAGTTACAAAGTAAATTTCGAGATGTTTTATTATATTTATTATTAAATGTATCATGGTGGTAGGAG
This sequence comes from Viscum album, assembly GCA_963277665.1. Lineage (NCBI taxonomy): Eukaryota > Viridiplantae > Streptophyta > Magnoliopsida > Santalales > Viscaceae > Viscum > Viscum album. Next base: position 631,293,791 of record OY728162.1, on the reverse strand, counting down.
TTTCTCACCCTTTAGTTGGGGGACCCAATATAAGATAATTTGAAGTATAATTCATGAAACTTCTCTATTATTCATTTTATTTTCTTCCTATAGATGAGGAGAGGTAATTAAAATTTGAGAAGTCTATTTATCTAGAGATCCACCATTATAGTTTCCATTTAATGTTGTTTTTGTATCTTGAGGTACTAATGAAGGCCAGGGTGATTGAGAATATGTTAACATGGACAGGTTTATCTAGATAAAGAAGTTATCAAAACTTCCTTAAGATCATAGTTATATATGCGTGTTTTATTTTTCCTGTAAGGTTGACTTTTAGGCTAGTTAAGAGTTGTTATCATATTTCTTATTCTTATTTCTTTAAATTTAGAAGTTTTTGGGATTCTATTAGGATATATACTATAGTTTTCTATACTTATATATGTTGTGTCCGCAAACAGTTTTAGAGTTCAAACATTATTGGAATCATGGGGAATCTAGAAAGTTTAAGATAAAACAAAAAAATAGTTTTCACTTAGACCATATCATTAAAAACAAGGTCCTTATGAATTTCAAACATTGAGGGAATATAGAGTAGGCCAAGAACAACCATAGCATATTACACATCCCCAGGGGCCTAAGGCTAAGCATGGATGAGGTGGGGGATGTCATCATGGATAATGATTCAGAGGTGTGGGGTTTGGAGTCTTTCATTTCTTGTCATAATTTTCCTAAGTGAACTAGATGACATTTTAGGTAACCTATATTTATATTTTATATTTCTCTATACCTCATTTGATTTAGGATCTTCTAACTCCTTCACTATATTATCTTTAGTCTATCTTTTGGGTATTAATGTGGTTATAAATCTAGTTCCCTTGGTGTTGACTAATACAGTTAAAGGTCAGTTGTGTTTTTCCATGGTGTCCTAATAATGTGATCCGGTGTTGGTGAAACATTAATTAATGGTATTATTATTTATTTTTTAGATATAATCATATAATATCATACTTGGAAAAAAATTACTCTATATAGGATATTATAGATTGTAATTATTGGAGGGTTTTTTACTTATTATGGAAGAAGAGCATATGGTGTCCATTAGAAAGAAGGATCCTCAGATAGGTCATAGATTTTGAGTTACTCTTTCATCACAATGGATGTATTTGATGTTATGTACAATGAAAGTGAAAGTTTTAGTTTTTAAGAGTTGTCAAAGAGTTTATAAATGTTCGTAAAGAAGCCATAACATTTCTAATTTAATGAGACATTGAGTTTGGGATAGATTTATAACCTACTGTCTATAAAATTTATATGTATCCTTATAGGATACTGCCTATATATATTTGGGAATTATGTATTTATAAATATGATCTATTATAAATGGGTTTCATCTATCCAAGTGAGTCCCTTTGGGGTGCTCCAGTATTTTTTGAGAAAAGGTGAATGGAATTTTGTTGTTTTTTAATGATTATAATCAATTGAATTGGGTGAAGATGAAGAACCACTATCCTCTCCTAACGATTAATTATTTTTGTATTATTTAATGTAATATAAGTGTGATGGAGTAATATATTCTAAAGACAGTCTTAAATTATCACTTTGTACACTTTGAATTCATAGTTATTCCCTTCATAGTCACAAATGCATTATCAATATTCATGGGATTAATTAAATAAAAGTTTTATGAGTTTATAGATCATTATGTGTTGTTCCTAATTAATTATATCTTAGTGTATTTAAAATTATAGGTAGAATAGTTTGATCATTTAAGGGTTTTTTGAGGTCCCTTTAAGGGAATAGGTTGTGTTGGATTTTATCCAAGTATATGTTATGGGTTTTGAGGGGTTTTTACATGGTAAAATCATGTATAATTAGGGTGTGACTATAAATAATTTAATTATTTAGATATTTGTCACATGGTTATCCCATAATAACATTGTGTATGTGTAAAATATCATGAGTCTTGTTATTTATGAAAAGATTTTTTTCATCTAATTTCATTCGAATTATAGAACCTTTAAAAGCTTTGACCTGGGATTCCAAGATTTATAAGGAATAATTAAAATCATTTAATGATTGAATAATTTAAATAGAATATTATTAGTGTTCATATTCATCATTTTCATGAATATTGAGTGATTTTTGAGGTATTTTTTATGATTCTTATCTTGGAATGGGTGGTGTTCTGATGTAGCATTCATCAGTGATATCTTATAATTATTTTCATAAATTCACTATTGAGAATAATTATGTAATCCATTACCTTGAACATGGAACAATGGTGTTTTATTTTATGTTATTATACTATTTTCTAATTTGGTATCACGTCAAGGTCATGCCAGATCATAAAAACATATGGTATATTTTCTCTTACTGAGATTCAAATTTTTGTTACTGAAAAGTGATGATGTTTTTATACTATTATTATTTTGAGATATCTTACCATATAAGGAAAGGAAATATTGTGGCTAATGCACTGAGTAGAAAGTCTCATGGTTATATTTGTTAAGAGGTCGGGGATGAGTGGAGGAGGAAGGGTAATCTTGAAACTTTTCATATTGATATAGAGGAATTTGGAAGTATAGTTTTATTATATCATATAATAGTATAATATTACTTGTTTTATCAAGTTTAGGTGTTTTAATTTATACACAATGAGGTGAATTTGTAAAGATACTGTGATTTATAAGGTGTTTATCCTGAGGGATTGTCATAGGATGATTAAAATTGAATCTTTTTTAGAGGAAAACTCTTAATTACATTGGTGATGGTAAAGGTGGTCCTATATAGAATTTATATCTCAGCTATAGATATATATCATAGTACTTAAAAGATAAATCATTCCATTAAGGATCAGTTTTGGTGGCCTAGTAAGAAGTGGTCGTGGCTAAGTTCATGTCTTCATGTATGGTCTATCAGTGGGTGTAAGTCATGCATCATGTTCTAGTAGGTCTCTTGTATTCATTAGATATTACTCAATTTAAATGGTAAAATATTTTTATGGATTTAATACATAGTTATCCTCTATACTTGGGTTTTTATTACACCATTTGGGTTAGTTTTGACCAATTTATGATGTTAGATCATTTTTTGGTGATTAAGAAGTTGAATACAATGAATTATTTGAAATTTATCTATGTGGATGATGTGGTCCTGATTTATTTATTTCTAAATGTGATAATCTCTTTCAAAATACTAATTTTGACTTATTGATGTGGAATATTTTTTTTTCATGGTTTTATATCATATTTATGCCTTATAATAGCCTTTTATCTTTATATAGATGGAAAATTTGAGTGAATGATCTTGAAACTATAATATATATTTTGTTCATTTGTTCTTGATTTTTGAGGCTCTTGGGAAAGGAATTTTTCTATATTTTAGATTTATTATAATAATTTAGATCATTAATACATTGGTATTGCCCCACTTGAGGTGTTATATGGGAGACCATATAGATCTCTATTGTGTTAGACTTAGTCTATATAGTAAGTGATTCTTGGATCTGATTTGGTATGTTGTATGATAGAGATAGTGTAGGGGAATCATGAGTGGATGGAGGTCATATGGCAAATTTAGGAGTCTTATATTGATTGGAAGATGATAAAAATATAATTCTAGTATAGTGACCATTTGTTCTAGGTTTCACCTCTTCATGGAATGTTGAGTTCCGATAGTAGAAATAAGATTTGTACTTGATATTTTGTCCTTTTTATTTGATAAATAGAATTGGATAGGTGCTTTACTAGATATATCTCCCATTATATATGGATCAGAACCATGAAATCATCCATTTTTATAGATATATGGATATCTTCATGATGATATCCATCTCACTAATTAATGATAGTTGAATGTTGAGGAGGATATAAAATTAATGGAGTGGCTCGTTGAAATTCAATATCATTAAGATATGTCTTATTTCCATTAGTTCATGTATTGTGAATACATATTGTTTTGGAGGAATGTATGTATGAGTTAGAGTCACATATGAAATCTTAGTATCCAAATATTATATAAAAATTTGTTTCCTTTCTTGATATTTAGATATATTTTTATACTGAAATGAATATAGTTTATATTTCCTTTTGTGTTGTGGTGATATTTTTTGATGGAGATGATCTAGTTTGAGAATTAACTCAATGGTTGTTGTGTTATATGGTTTTTTTGTTTCTTCATGGTTTGAAGTATATTTTATAGGATGGAAATCAATTGAAAAGAATCAAATTTAGAAACCTGGTTTTCCTTGACCCACTATTTAGTGGTTTTAAGATTTTAGATTTGGTAGAATAGTGTTAGTAAGTGATTAAAAAGTAAATATATGACCAATATTTTTAGGAAAAACACAAAGTGGTATTTTCCTCATTATGTTAGGGTGAGTTTAGGTTAGTTGTGGTTAGAGTCTTAGTCATAGTGGTGTTCTAGTTTTTCAAGATATGTGAAGTTTTGTTTATTATAGACATTTTATAAGATGATTATTTCATGGTTTGGAACAATAAAATGACGGTATCTATTTTGGAAATCATAGTTTAGATAATGTTGTTGTGAAATCCTAGTATACCATGAGGATTGTGGAAATTCCCACTTTTGGGTTGTTTTAAGGATAGATGACGTGGTGGCCTAAAAATATATCATGGTAATTGTATACTTTAAATAAAATATTGAAGGATAACATCATGGTTTTATGTGGATAAATCATGGGCTTGTTTAAAGGTTGTGTTTAAAAAAGTAAATATATAAAGAAATTTAAGGGTGTAAGTATTTTTAAAGGCCTTTTTTTGGATATGTGTTTTCCCAGATAAACCATAATGTTCTTTTATCCCACCTTGTCATATGGCAGTCCCTTGAATTTTTATTTCAAATTTATTGTGTCTTTCTCCCTTGGTTTTATTTTTTTTACATATTATAAAACTCTAGGTATCATAGACACTCAGTTTTAGTGGTTTTTATGCCCTTGGTGTACATAAACCCCTTGGCTTCATGTGATTGATTCTTCTTGATCCATGAGACCCCTTTTATTATTTCTCTCATTATTTATTTTGTTTGATCTTTTCAAAGTCTATATATAAGGGTAGTATTAAGTTTTTCAAATATAGGAGAGTATATGATATATTATTTATTTTTTCTTAATTTTTGGAGAGTCTTTATAAATTTTCTATCATTATATCTCAATTTCCTTCTCTTTTGTTAGTGATTTTTTGTTAATTATTTATTTGAGGTTAATGATTAAAATTATCTCTATTTATTTACTTTGTTGATTTTTAATTATGATACATTGATTTTATTTAGGAAATGTTTTTTAATTGACCAAATAAATATAATGAATATAAATAAATATATAAAAGTATTGGTATCAAAAAAATTATAGGTACTCCCTTATTGTTGATATGTTGTTACATGATTCCTTTTATTAGCATGTTTCTTTAAAATAATGTTATTTTTTCAATATGATGGAGCATGATTTTAGTTTGATAAGTAATTTAAATAAAATTTTGAGTTAAAAGATAAGTAAATCTTGAATTATTGTTAAATATTTTTTTCTTGAGAATTAATTGATAAATAATTAATGAAGTATGATTTAAGTAGTTGTTTTATTTGTTTTTGTGTTTAGATTATGTTTTTTCCCTTTTGTGATAGATGTAGTTGTTTTTTGTGCTTTTTATAGAGGAGGTTTGCATGGGATTCTTAAAATTTATAGGAATAGGTGTTTTTTTGATTATTTTTGGTGAATCAGGATGTGTTAAGAATGGTTTAGTGTGGTTTGATGTCATAGAAATGATAGAGGAGATGATTTGGTTTGTTGGTGATTTTTTATTTAGTGGGGTTTTTGAATTATTATGGTCATAATGTCATAAATTATTTGTAATGTGTAAGTACACTAAAATAAATGAATTAATTGATAAATTGGCATGGGAATTGGTTCATGCTGAATAAAATAAGATCTTTATTTAGTGAATTAATTTGTATAAAATGAGATATACTGTAATTGAATTAAGTAATATAAGTGAGAAAGTTATTAATTTGAAATTAAAGTGGATATAAATTTTTATGTGTCTAATTTATTAAATTATATTGGTAAATTATTGAAGTGGAAACTATTAATGAAATATGAAATAAGTTGAAGATGTTTTATTATGAAGAAGTAGTGCTGCCTTTTTATAGTGGTGTTGTTTGTTGTGTGGTTAGAGGATGTAAAAGTTGTTATATTGTAGTAGTTATGTTCTAGATATACAATGTGGTTCTAGTGGTGTTTTATAGAATTTTGATACTAGGTTAGGATTTTGTTATTATGATATATACATTGTAATATTTTTAATTTCTTGCATAACACTACTCGAGTTGGGTAACGGGACCGATGATGTTTTGGGTTTTCAGTGCATCCCCAATGCCCAAGATGTGGGTGATATGGTTAGTCATCTACTCCCCTATCTGGATCCCTCTTCCTAAATAAATTTATTTAAGTGGTGATGTGTTATTAATATGCCAATGTGGCAGTGATGTTGGAGTGATTTGGTGATTATGGGGTTATCTGGAAGTGGTTATATAGTTTTTGTTTATGGAATGTGGTTGTGATGTTACAAGTGGTTGTATAATGTGACTTGATTATGTGGGTTTTCATGTAATATGACATGAGATTTTTTTAATTAAGAGATGGAATGGATAGGAAAACCATGAAATATGTTTTTGGGGTTTTTTTTATTATTATGTTTTTTGGAAATATGGGTATAAGGAATATTTCTTTATATATATAAAGTATTATTATAATACTATAAATTTGTATAGATTTTGAGAGTTGTATTTGGAAATTTTATATAGTGGTTGACCATAGAGTTGGTAACAATTTAGTTTCCTTTTTTCACTGGAGCCTTAATATTATTTTTCCAAATGTTTATTAGAGTTTATAGGTTGAAACTTTATGAGTATACTTTTATGATCTCGCTTTAGTCTATGTGTATTTTTTACATATTTTCAAGGAAAAAATAGTCATTGGGATTGGTATTATTATCTTGTGACATAGCGGTTGCTTGATTTTTTAGTCACAATTGTAATAGTTGTTCTTGGTATTTGTCTTGATGAATTTCTATCATGTACTGGTATGATATTACATGTACATTGTTAGAATTATAGTTTTTTATTAAAGTAGGTGTTTATTAGTATATCTTATTATTATTCCAATGATTTATGAGGGTAATACCTCCCATGATGTCTAATTATACCCTTATTACTAATCAACAACCCATAGACCATTAGAGTTGGGCTTTTGGGGTCACTCATATCATCCTTACCGATCCATTGTGGGTTCCAGTAGAGGTTGGTTGTGAAATATAAACATGCTCTACTTTTATACTTTTATATTCTCTTTTAATAAAAACTTTTCATTACATATTACCTATTTTATTTTTTTGAAAAAAAATATACACTTATTACTTTAGTAAAATAAGTTAAAAGTCACCCACCAAAAAAATCTTAGAGAGATCCAAGAAAATAGAAATTAGTATAGTATTTAAGAATGACCCCCCATCAGTGCACCAAACACCCACCAAATTTATTTAAAATAAAACTTATCTTCCAACATATTATGAATCTTGTGATATCAAACATCTATTTATTTGGAACTTGAGTGAAATATCAGGTTATATCTTGATTAAATTACACTACTACAATCACAATTGTGAATATCATTTTATTTACTCTATCATAAATATTTTTTGAATTTTTTCAACTATGGTATCTCTTTACAACTTTTAATGATTGTGATATATTAATTATATATGGTTGATATGTCAAGACACTTATGTAGTCTTGATTTCCCTATGAAAATACCCTACAAATTTAATCAAATATTTGAATATATATTTTCTTATATATATATATTTAGTCATATCATTGTATGTATATATTTAAGAAAAAGTTTTATCATTTCCAAAACATAAACTATGATTGAATATTACTTATAGATACCTTATCATACATTTTATTCTTGTCTAATATTACTTTAAAAAAATTAATAAGGACTGGAATATAACCCCAACAGTGTGATAAATATTGGGTCTACTGTAAACTATCACAAACATGAGACTGGTAACCCTTGAATGATAATGATAAATTCACGTATAAGATTTATATACATTTGTTAATGGGATCTGAATTTTTAGACTAAGGTGACTCACAAATGGAGAGATAAATGGAAAAAATTTACTCATCTTGAATATTTTTATAACATTTTTAAAATATAATTCTTAAGATATCTAAATATTATGATTCTTTATGTCATGGTTAGTTTTCATGTCATGGATGTTTATAATTTCTCCTATGTTCATTATATGAAAATAAATATTCAATTAACTATTTAACATATTAATAATAGCGATTTATTGTCTTATAATCAATATATCATTAAAATAAAATAACATAATAATGAAATCATCATAATAAAACATTTTAATTAAAGTATAATGTTCTATGATGATTCCCATACATACATTTTATCTATGAATGATTTTAATTTCATCTACCATTTCCTCAGTGCGAAATATAGAAAATATAATTATTTTTATCAAGTTTTCAAGGAATATTTTCTTTAATTTGACTGTGGAAACATTTAGGTTATTCCTTATATATATCCACCTCAATATCACCATATAAAATTATATTTTATAACTATTTTATAATACCTTTATATTAAATATAGTTTTTAAGAGAATCGGAAATCCAGAAAAATGAATTTTTATAATAGGATAAATATTATATCATATTCAATACCTTTATTTTTGTCCAAACAAATTCAAAACAAAATATATTTTTGTAGATTAGTTTTGATATATAATCTTCAAATTTGATTTTTTAATGCCCATTTTTTCAGTGAATACTTTCATTTCATTTGGTAAATATACCAAGAAGAATATGTTTTTCTTAAATAAGGATTTTAATTCCTTGTTCATATATTTTATTTACTCTATATTAATTTACTTCTAATCACATCATTATTATTATTTTATTCTCCACTTACAGTGACTATCACAAACACTTGTAATGTGTACCTATGATTTGATTTACATTTTCTATTGGATATTTTTAATTATAATTTTAGTGGGATATATTATTGAGTATCAAAAAGTCACTGCATATTATGTGATGGAGAAGTATTAAATATTGGTGACATATCTTCAGTTTTAGGAATTTTCCCACACTATCTGAAATTTTTTACATGGATATTGGTTTTGATTTTTTTTTTAAACCATGATATGTAGTTATATGATAGGAGGTATCAGAATAGATCACCCATATCATTTCTTGGCTTAAAATTTTAGCATTCGTATATTCTTGAATAAAAATTAAATCATAATTGATAATTATGGAATCATTCATTCAAGGTTTATCTTCCTTATCCCTGTTTTATAACTTTAATTATCGATACACTCTGATAGTTTTTCTATGATTACCATAATGGTAAAACATGTTGTCATATATTAATATGTATTTTTATTTTTTTAACCTTTTTTGATGTTATTGTTGATATTATTTTCTCTCTCTGTTAACCTTCTTTTTCATTACCCTTGTAATTATCTATCAATATTTTATATTCAAGATAACTTCCCTCATATTTTCTTTGGGGTTTTTCATTTAACATTTTACCTTCACCACTTCTAATTTGAGTTTATTTATCATGAGATTTTTTTTATTAACAAAATCAATGTGTATTTTCTCTTGGGAAAGGAACATGACATGAATTGTGATTATAACTCATCATCAACCATAATTTTCAAATAATGATATGATAAAAAATTCTTTAGAACTTAATCATGTGTTCCAATGAATTTATCTCATCCATTTAATGTAGATTGGAAGGTCATTACATCATATTGGACATCTTCCATGCTATTTTCCTTGTATATATATTTTCTATTCATTACCTCAGGACATTGTTTTCTTATTCATTGGAACAAATTTGGAAGTTTTTTTATTTATTAACTCTCTAATTTTTCAAACACTCTTTATTTTGATAACAATCCTCTCTGAAATAAATTTGGGGTATTGGTAGATGATATCCTATCATCAAATTGGTCATCCTTAATAGTTTTCTCATATGGTATTATATGGAACTTATGTGTATCTAATGTTACCATGAAGAGATTCAATAAATTTTTACTACATTTTAGATATCATATTTTATATTCTATATAGCATAATTAAATGTGGTTAATTTCATCTTGTTTTTTATATTTTATTCCACTGATTTAATGTAAATCCTAAAATACTAAACATGAAGATGCTTCTTGAATGGCCAATTGTTTGGAAATATAATCATAGATAACTAACATAGGACTTTAAATAACAATTTATTATTATTATTATTATTCATTTATTAGAAATTCTTATCCAGGGATAATATGGTATGTTAGAGTAGTTTCCAAAACACCTCACTCAAAATTAATCGATTGAAGGAAAAATGTATCCTTCTAATGTAATTTGGTATTCTGAAAAAGTTAACCATAATTAAAGAACAACACTAAAAATACTATTTTAGATAAATTTTTATTTTCTTTGTTTTTTAGGAATTTTATTGAGTAATAAAATATCATAATTGAGAAACCTGGTTTTTAGACCATCATTTTTCTCTCCTCTATTCATCATCAAACAAATATATGATATGAAATTGTTGTTCACTAGAATAAGAACATGCGAATGAAATATGGAAAATAATATTTGATTTATCATGTATCAATAATGTTCCTACATATAATTGGGCACTTTTTTACTTCTCTTGTTATTTTTTAAAGTATATATAAAGTTACATAGCTATATGAAAATGAGTCTTGGTTTAAAGATGTGGAAAATTATGTTAAATAAAAATATCATTCTATCAATAGAAGGATTTTAATTATAATTAATTATAATTATAAAATTTATTAAATCAATAATAATTTATTTTTAATTTATTTAATATTTAGTAAATATTAACATTTTAATTATAATTATTACATTTATAATAATTTTATAAAAATTGGGTTCAATGATTTCAATATTTTAGATTTACTATTTATTTTAAATTTTAGGTTAATTTTGATATTTTCAATTAAATATTTTATAGGAATAATATATCTTTTTCTAATATAGAGATAGAACCATGCTTCCAACCATGTTATGTTGAAGTTGATGGAATCATGAGTAGTGATTGATTCATCAGTATTTAAGATTTGGAATCGATTCCTTTTCTTGATGGCTCGATTTATTGTAGGAGTTTTAAGGCCTTGCTCAATAACTCACATCAATTTTTCCATTTTTTTAGACTTCCATAGAAACTTTGAACAGTTTACATATCCGTAGGTGGGTACAGACCTTCTTTCCAAAGGCATGAATTTTTTCTAGGTTTTCAGGCCTAATGGATCTTAGGGACTCACATTGGTTTAGATGATGGGAGTTTGGGCCCCTCACACATTTTGGGGGAATATTTTCCTACTATGGGACTCTCTTATACATTTAATATATTTTCATGAAATCCTTCCCAGAACCCAATATGGTACTAGTTACCCCTACATCAATGACTTGATTAAGAGCATGTATCTACATGAACAATGGTGTGCATATCACAAGATTCCTATCACTCTCTTATTTGTATATGATGCTTTAGGCTATGGCCATATTCCCGTACTCTGGAGTTTATTATCATCCATGGAGGCATTTGGTGTTCTGGAGATGGGATGGAACCTCTACAAGGCATCCTATATATCCTATTTAATCATAAATCAATACCCATGTAGTTCATTTGACATAGTTCAATGATTTGTACCAGGACCCATCCATGTAGTTTAACATCATGTAGTAAGGATGTGAATATCAGGCTTGGACCCCAATGAGGCATCCTACATATATTGTCTAATACAACAATCCGAGTCTACATAGTACTTGTAATGGGAATCTATGTCATGAGAGATATGACAAGAGAGGCCCTACATGGGACTTGGGAATATAAGGCTTCCCTAGATTGTTTCACTGGGAATGCGGTCCTTTAAGTGGAGATGGGATGCCATTCGAATTACATCCCAATGATGGTCCCACACTACAGGGAATCTCAACATTATTTTGATGTAATCATTGATGGTCACTAAGCCCACATGATCCATTCTCGATATGAGAAACAATATATAATGATGGATTGGACACATTGCATGAGGGAATACCCGCTCAGGGATTACACATTAATGTTTCCCTTTGAGGGGCATGATTACCCATCTCATAGAGAATATGGTATAGTGATCGATCCTTAATAATTTTTCCTACATATATCTGTTATAGAGGGAATCTGAGTTCTCATAGTTCAGTTCATCCCCAAACCTACTGATGGATTTGAGGTACTCAAGGGCACAGTCGGTACCTATACTTAAAATGATGCATATGTATGAGTCATCTTCTCATCCAATGATGGATGAGGAAGAATGGCGGGCCTGTGGGAGGATTTAGTATATTATTTCAGAAATACATGGAACATGAAGGGACTTACACTGAATTGGATTCCCATTGGAGCTCCCTTCTTAGGAAGATGTCCTACCTATCCCAAATATAGAGAGAATTAGGGTTCTCATAGTTCACTTTTCCATTAACTTACTAATATGTTAATGTGGATGATCACACTCAAAGAATTTATTTTTATCCTTGTGTTTTTGGTAATTCTAGGGACTTATTCTAGGATAGATTCCCTATTGATCCAAGAAATATTATATTATGTCAATAATCAGGGCTTACCCATGGAGACTGCCCAATTGGTTGGGGATTACACTCTGAGGATGAAAGGTTGGTTGGGGTTCACACTTTGAGTATTCCCTTTGGCATACTCATTCTTTATCCTCTAAAGTATTAAAAAGAGTTGGTGATAACCATGAGAGGTTTTTCCAAGAGCATGACATTAGTAGGGTCGCATGAGCACATAACCTTAACTCATCAAGGACACTTCCCTTATAAAATGGGAATGTGGTCCAAGGTTCTTAGATGGGGTCAACATGGTATGAATCCAAATGAGTTTTCTGGAAAAATTGGTTGACATATCTTGGGATATCTATCTAACATGTTTAAGTTATTTTCAAGGCATGTCCTGATTGTATGCATGATATATTGGGACATCAGTTTGGCAAGGTAGACGCATCCAAGGGTGTCTTCTTGAAATGCTTAAAATGCCTCACATATCTTAGGTTGGCATGGATAAGTTCTTCTACATGACCAAAGTGTACATATATGGGGTCTTGCACACCATTGAAGTAGACATGACTACACACCATCACATGATCGCCCTAACAAGCCTTTGGATTGTCGTATGTCCACCAAAGCATGTTTATAGACAATCACATAATCATGAATACAATTCAATGACTCATTCTCTTGATTAATGTAAATTGTTTAGAGTTTATATTTTGATAATTTTGACATGTCAAAGGGTCATCACCTAATCAAAGTTTACATGTTAGGGGTCATGTGCATGATCAATTGACTTGTCTTCAAATCGCCGCACGAAAATAGTGAAATTTTGATCAACTGTCACGAGGTCAACCCGACTTGTCAATGGCTTACCTTGTGACCCATATGGAATTTCCAAGGTCACATATGGTATGGCAATACCATTGAAGAGTATCATGAGTGAATATCCTTAAACTATTCACATGGTAGGGTCTCACATATGAGTTTAGGGTCTTGCACTTATTTGAGTTCCATAAGTACAAATTCAAAAGGATTATTCTATAAATTTCAAGGGAAGTTATTTTCCTAGGCCAAGGTATGCATGGCTATGTAATGGTCTGCCCATGAATTCTCCAGTGGGTTGAGGCCAAGTACAGGTTTGGGGTTGTCTGCATGAAGGATTAATATGACGTTACATTCTTTATTCGATTCTCATGATCCTAAAGGAATCTTGCATAAGGATCTGTACTTTTATGTAGGGGTTCCAGTTGATGTCGTTGTATGATGTTGGGGCGCAGCGGAGGTCCGTGGTACCTCAAACACACAGAACGAGGATCAAACGGAGCAACACGAGAATTTTAACGTGGTTCGGTCGTATGACCTACATCCACGGGAGAAGGAGGCTGCTTCACTATTCAATTTCTCTCTGGTTCTCGTCGGAGGATCACAACACACACCACACAAGGGATTCAATCCCGTTTAAATACAGGAAGGAAAAGCATGTTGTTAGAGGGTAGCTCATCTACCCTTGAAACTTCTTCCCCACCGGCTGCTTCAATATTGGCAGCTTCAACGATGGCTACTACCCACCATGCTGCCCACCAAAGATGAACCCGCTGCAGGCTGCTGCCGACAAAGATGACTCCCAAAATGGGAGTGGTCCCCACAAATCTCCCCCTCACGACCAATTTGGGGTAGAAACCAGACCTGCAGTCTCCTTACAGTTGTTGACCACTTCATCGGCAAATCGAACACGCTTCTTCACGCCAGATGATGTGGCACTTCTATCATCTTCAGTCAATCTCGGGCTGACTGCAGTCTCCAACAAATGATAAAACCCTTGGGACTCCTTCCCAGTAAACATCATTGCATCCCCACGTGAGACTTCCAACACTCCACCTGCTATGGAAATATTGAACCCTCTCGCATAGAGCCTACTCAATGATATCAAGTTCTGCCTCATCCTCGGAACAAATTTCACGTCATCCAGTTTACAAACTCCTCCATCGGGTGTCTTCAATTTCACCGTCCCGACTCCTCGAACCTCGCATGTTGACCCATCACCAAGTCTCACCGAGTCTCGCACCTGCTGAAAAGTATCAAATGTACCTCTCATCGTACATATGTGTGCCGAGCTCCCCGAATCCAGAACCCATCCGTCTTCCTTTGGATTTTGAGCCCGCTCGTTCTTCCTTTTTAGAAATCGGCATTCCCGCTTCATGTGCCCGAATCTTTTGCAGTAATGACACTGCACTTCTCCCCGTTCAAATCGCTCATCTGAGTATGAGCTTCCCGTTGTCACGCAGATTTCATCATCTGCTGATAATCCTGTGATGTTCACATCCTCCTCTTCAACTTACTTCTTCCCAGCAACGTACCGTTTGCGCTCTCCACAATCACTTTTATAGTGACCCTTCTTCTCGCAGCAAAAACACGTGATTTCGCTCGGATCACGTCCCTTGGATTTTGGTCGCCATTCTTTACCTCCTGACTGTCGATGTCGGCTCCTCCCAGGCTGATCATCTCGCATCGCCATGATTTGCTCGCCTGAATGCGTCGAAGGTCTTCGGAATGCCTCCGAATCTTGAAGTGACGCCATCACATCGTCCAGCTTCAATGTCTCCTTCCCCATGAGCAATGCAGTCACAAGCCCATCAAATGAGCTTGGTAGTGATGACAAAAGCAAAAGTGCTTTGTCTTCCTCTTCAACCTTCACACCGAGCCCCAATAACTGCGTCAGGATCTTGTTGAATTCATTGGTATGATCCAACAAATTCACTCCCTCGTCCATGCGCAGCTGGTACAGTTTCTTCTTCAGGAACAATTTGTTGGTGAGCGACTTCGCCATATACCGCTGCTCCAACTTCTTCCAGATCTCCTTCGGTGATGTCTCGTCCAACACCGAGTACTTTACCTCATTCACCAAACACAGTCGAATTGTGCTGACAACCCGCATCTCGAGCTCTTCCCAATCATTAGCACTGGTTGTCTCGGGCTTTTCTCCGATCAACGGTCTGATCAGGCCCTGCTGCACCAAAAGATCCTTCACCGTGCTCTGCCATAAGCCGAAATTGTTTCGACCATCGAACTTCTCGATGTCAAATTTTGGTAGTGCTCCGCCACCAGCCATCGTCGTCGTCGCAAAACGCGATCACCACCGTCGATGTCACACCCTTTAATCACCACCTGATAGAGTGCTAATTTTCAAAAACTAACCGTACGGATGTGTCCGGAACAGTCGAAATAGTCGGAATCGACTCCTGGATCGCCGAAATCGGACACCAATTGACCGAGATAAGGTCAAAACACGTTCAACGGTCCAGATCACCCATTGTCGTGGCGCTGACGTGGCCCGCCGGAGCTCTTGCCGGAATCTCGCCGGAATTGTCGCCGGCGGCGTGAACAGTACCGTCTTCTCCGGCACGGGGTTACTGTTCACCCGCGGGTTTGACCGAACTTTGACCGGCCATATCTCCTTCGTTTCAACTCCGTTTTCCTCGCCGCTTGCGCCGTTGGAATCGTCTCGCCGTCCTCTTCCCGAATCTGCCCTCGGAAAAATTTTCTGACCACTTTCAATTTTCCAGCCACCGGAAAATTTGACGTCGGCTCGCCGGTTCACCTCCGTTCGCTCCGCCTCGCCTCTGATACCACTTGTTGGGGCGCAGCGGAGGTCCGTGGTACCTCAAACACACAGAACGAGGATCAAACGGAGCAACACGAGAATTTTAACGTGGTTCGGTCGTATGACCTACATCCACGGGAGAAGGAGGCTGCTTCACTATTCAATTTCTCTCCGGTTCTCGTCGGAGGATCACAACACACACCACACAAGGGATTCAATCCCGTTTAAATACAGGAATGAAAAGCATGTTGTTAGAGGGTAGCTCATCTACCCTTGAAACTTCTTCCCCACCGGCTGCTTCAATATTGGCAGCTTCAACGATGGCTGCTACCCACCATGCTGCCCACCAAAGATGAACCCGCTGCAGGCTGCTGCCGACAAAGATGACTCCCAAAATGGGAGTGGTCCCCACATATGGATAAAGACTCACACTTCATGGAGAATTATGGTGCATGAATTATGAGGGGGGGAAATTTCTTGAGTATATACCACAAGGTCGGGCAAAGGATCACTTTGAGGATAAGGATTCGTGACACTGCAAGGCACATGTTCATTGGTGTATATCTTTGATCACCAGCCTGGGCATCACCTATATGCAATTGAAAGACCTCTACAGGTTCTTGCAATGAAATCTATGATCCTTCCAACATCCTATGAGGTTACTGTATGGATTGGTGTCAATGTCAAGGGTTTAATGTCATCATCGCAAGACAAAGGCGATCACGGTACTCACGAGACCTGGGGTGTGACTTTCTAACTCCTTACGGTAAGAAGGTGCTTTCCGAGTATTCTTCTATGCAATAAATGATTTAATGATCATCATGATAGTTACTTGCCTATAAGGGGTCATGTAGGAGACTATGTGGATCGGCGCTGGGGATGCATGTCCGTGTTGTATTCACAGACAAGGGTTCTCACCACAAGGCCGAGCAGGTGACACCGCTAGATCGTACAGGGGGCATTGTGAGATTGAGAGTGTTACTCATTCTCATAATTAGGAAATCATGGTGAATTCGTGCACTAAATCCATTTATTCTTATGTTGTGCCTGAACATCATGAGACTGAAGGCATGGAATTGAATGACTCATGTCCCCAGGCATACTCTTGTGGACGCCATTATAGATCGGCGATATGTCTATGGACTTTTCCTATATCATCGGATGAGGTTTCATCACTCGTGTGATAGAGTGATTTTAATGAGGGTCATACAATAGGTTTTGTGAATGAATGTCGGGGGAGAGCAACTTGGATCCAAAGTTCTGGTTGGTGAAGTCACAAACTCAATGGGGTATCACACTGTCATGTGAATAGATTGCATGAACTAGGCATCATATGACTCCCAGTTCATCGTGAAACTGATTGATCTCCAACAGGACATAAAGTATAATCTCAGGATCTCTTGATGATGTTTTTTGGGGAAGATTGCTAACGTGTTCCGTTACTCTGCCCTCCTTCCTTTTTTGATCTCCCTATTCTCCCCCCTTGCATTTTTTTTTCTTGACTAGAGTGGAGTTTATATAGGCCACGGTACGCCAAGTTCGATTATTCTTTGTACAGGGTGGATGTTATGTGAACGAATGAGGCGGTATAGGTTTTATCACATGATCATTTAATCTAATCATGTGACGCCTCTTTTCCTTTTATGGTATTGCAAGATCTGAAAAATCTGAATTAAATCAAATGAAAATCATAGGATGTAGAAGGGTTAATGGTCATAAAATTCTTCTGAAACATCTATTGATTATATTCCCTTCAATATCATGATCATAGGATGATCAAATGATGGCTTTGAGGATTTTTGGGTGATCTTGTGATATGACACTACCATTCATGATTGGATCTGACAGTGGCATGTACTGATTGTCTTGGACTCATTCAGATATTAGCGAAGAATGGAGGTAGCAGCATTGGTGATCATCAAATGATCATTAAACATTATTTGAGTTTCCATGTCGAACCGGTAGTGTAGGAGGGCGTCTGTCGAAATGGAGGTTGAAGATAAAGGTTTACGCAGTGCGGGATTCATTAATTTCAAAATTACATAGGTGCGAGATCAGATCAAGTTTGAACTCGTGATCTATGGGACTAAAGTAGATGGCTCGGATCAGCAAAATGTGTGGTTGGACAGTGCGGATCATCTGGAGGCATGAACGGATGGTCTAGAATTGATTACTATGAAAATATTCCATCCCAAATCGAAACATTTTCCATGCATTCCTCTAGTATATAAGTGAGGACGTGATTGTTTCTTTGTCGAGCCAACAACATGGTCGGCACCCATACCACACGCATCACCTCCACCTAGGCTTCATCCCTGTTGGCCTTGGACCATGCTATGCATGGTGAAGGATGTTTCCTTGTGCACCATCGGCCCTATAAAAAGCTCTTCTCACTTCCTTTAAGAGATATGATCCCTCAGCTTCTCACTTCCTTTGAGAGATATGAACCCTCAGCTAGTCCACTGGCTGGCCGATGGCTGGCCGAGGCTGACTCCCACTGGGCTTTGTTGACCTCTGGTCTCACATCTGCCTATGGTCAAGTCTAGCGTGGGTGGCTAGTGTTCTGGCCATATTGTCTGAAAAATGGAGGTGTTAAAATCATAGAATAAATTTCTAAAATGAGTGCAACAAGGTCCTAGGGTGCGTATTCTTCAACCAAATCCCAAGCCTTCATGTATTCCAATTACATGTACTTCGTGAAAATTAATTCAATGATTTACACGGTCTTCACATTCCTGGAATCATAGATGAAAAAGTGTAAGATTCACAAATATGGGTACCAACAAAATACCCCCCTGAGAATGATATTCATTCTAAATGAAAAGAATCTAATTCTAAGGTAAACCTTGATCACTTTGTCGTATTACAGAATATCTAATGGGCTTTGATACATGAGATTCTTGAGAAGATATATCTAGAGTGTTGACTGAGGAATTCTAAAGTGTTATGAAGATGATACTTCTGGACTCAAATTCTTGGTTGAATTCAATATAGGGAGGAGCTTTGATTTTGGGCATGGATTCCATGGAATTTTAATGTGCATCAATTTGAGAATGCGACAGGGATGGTTGAGAAGGAAATTAGGGCTGGATCCAAAGTAATGTACTTGGATGTCGGTGCATATCCTATGAGGTTGAGAATCTAGCCTTATGCAGTTCTAAAATATACAACCACTACTAGAGAAATAGGTTTTGAAGCCCCCTGACATGGGTGACCGCCTTTGGCGGTCACTATTGGTGGCCTATAGGGACCACCAAAGGCGGTCGTTGGGCTTTGCAAAAGAAGCCCCCCTTCAGTGCCCCCCCCCCACCCCGCACTCTCCCCCCACGATTCCCCTACCCCCCGCGATTCCCCTACCCGTCCCCTCACCGCCGCCTGTCCCCCGTCCCTCGTCCCCTCGCCGCCCTCCACCCCCTCGTCCATCCCTCATACCTTGTCCCCTCACTGCCATTCCCCCGTCCCCTCTCCACCCTCTACTCCGGCTCCCCACCATCCCCCGTCCCCTCCCTCTTCGTCCCCTCCCTCACCGCACTGCCACCGCCCGTCCCCTCCCTCACTATCCCCTCCCTTGCCGCACCGCCGCCGCCCGGTCCCCTCCCACCCCGCACTGCTGCTGCCCTTCCCCTCGCCACTGTCGCCCGTCCGCTCCGGCTCCCCTCTATCCTCCATCCCCTCCCTCATCGTCCCACCCTCGCTGCACCGTCGCCACCTCACCGCCTCCTCCTCTGGCTCACCACCGTCGCCCATCCCCTCCCTTGCCGCACCGCCTCTAGCTCCGGCTCCCCTCTGCTGCCTCTCCTCTCTCTCACAACACTTCCCTTCAGCTCCCCTCCCTTCTAGATTTATAGCACAATCAGGTATGCCCTAATTTCCATTTCAGAGTTTTGATTTTGGGCAATTTACATCACAAATCTGGCATGCATGAAGATTATATGAATATTCTGTGTGAATAAAAATTGTGGAAATGGATGTTCGTGTGTATACGGGCTTCTATGCATATGAAACAATGTGTCTTGATAGTGTGTGTATGAGAGACTTCACACTTTACTTGTAGTTTGGAAGTTACATATAATGTTTGAGTCCATGTATATGTTGACTGAATTAATATTAAGTTGTGTTCTTATTTAATTTATACCATTCTTGAGTTTTATCACATGTCTTTGTGTGTGTGTATCCCATGAGAAAATGTTTGAGGTTTGAACACATGTGCGTGCTTTCATAGCCCATGAGACACATGTTTGAGTTTGATCAAATATGTGTGTTTCGATACAATATGATATTATTAATATTATTTGTTCTTCCTCTATATGATATTCCATGTTTCAATGTGACATACTTTGTATATATTTTATATTGTGTTGTTCGATGCATGGTGCCAATGTTACTGGTGTACTTATTATGGCTCGGTATCTCTTAAGGGGGAGCATGATAAGATGATGTATGTTCCATGAAGATTGGACTGGGATAACAAAAGTCATGATAGATTGGTATTTTTTTGTTCTGGAATTGTATATATTTGATGTCATCCTGGATATAGATTAGTTAGTTTTCCAAAAATTAGAGATTGATTGTTATCATTGATGGTTACTCTATACTGACTCTGATGGCACGAAGGTGGTGTGAATCCAAGAGGCAGTGAGACATTATTTGTACAAAGATACAGTTTCTCTGAGTTTTAGAAGACTATACATATTCTTGCTTGAAGTATTCACTATTTGATCAAAATATGATTAGGGACTCTTGAATATAGAATCATCATTAGAGGCTGCTTTTGCTACTCATGGTGTGACTGTTTTGGCCGAGACAGAATCCACTGTCAAGACTGCTACTGGACAGCAGGTGAGTACTCTTTTGGGTGAGACTATTTCTTACACTCCACTCTTAAGTGTGGAGGTTGTAATAGAAAAAAAAACAACAAGAAATGGAGCATCTGGAAGACATGGAAGGTGGCTCATGGCAACATGCTAGAACGAGCAACCAAAAGAAAAATGCTAAAAGAATTGAAGAAGAGAAGAAAAAAGAGGTGGCACAGGAGGACAGTTCAGATGAAGATCTGGACTCTTTACTTCATCAAGAAAAAGAATTAGAAGCCCAATACAGTTGAGGGTGAGGATGTGGGTGCATTAATGTCAACCTCTGGAATGAGTTGCGGGACAAAGAATTGTTAATCGCTGATAAAATCAGAAAGAAGATTGGCCACACTTGAGATTTATGGTTTTTATTTTCTTTTGAATACAGCTGTACTTGATGACTCTCCTGCTTGTGTTTTTTTATATATAATTGGGGACTCGTCCCCCACATTTCTAAAAAAAATTCAGAGATATAATTTGATTATTTTATCAATGGTACACAAGCAAGTGGTTAGTATTTATTTTAAATATATTTGTTATAAAAAATGCATGTAATAAGTCTTGTGTAAATGTTTGTTATTGAGATATTATTATGGATAAGAGTTGGATTGATCTTCCAAATCGAACGTCTAGTGAATATTTCAATGGAATTATGCAGTTTATTGAGTTCACTGGAGGATTTGAAAGTGACTATATTAGTTTTCAATGTAGAAAATGTTCTAATAGATATCAATTCACATGAGATACTATGAGAGAGCACCTATTCTTTAATGGATTTCGGAAAAATTATAAGAGTTGGACTCGTCATGGGGAAGAATATGTTCATTGTCAAAATACGGATGTAGTTCAGATGGATGTTGATGTAGGGACGAATGATCCAATGCATTAAATGCTTACTGAAATGGTACATGGGTTGGATTCTGAAGGCATTGACATCCAAAATCTTGAGACAGGAGAGATAAAACTTCTCCCTGGCGCAGATTGTGATTCGAGGAGGTTTTATGATGAACATGATGATGCAAAAAGAGAATTATATCTTGGATGTACTTCTTACAATAAATTGTCATTTATCGTGGTGTTGTAGCATTTGAAGACTTTGAATCAGTGGTCAAACACATCATTCGACATGATGTTGGTGTTATTAAAAAATGTTCTTCCTGTCGACGCTAAGATTTCTGATTCGTATTACCATGCTTGTAAATTGATAGAAAACATAGATTTTACATATGAGAACATAGATGCATGTGCAAACAACAGTATGTTGTTTAGAAAGGAAACAACCCATTTGGATATTTGTACGGTTTGTGGTGCTTCCAGGTGGAAAGAGAATAGGGGAAATCAGACTCATCAAAGTTAGATTGTGATATAGGGGAAACCGATTACCGTAACAAAAATGTGTTACTTTCCCCTTAAATCGAGGTTGAGAAGATTTTTCATGTCATCTAAAGTTTCTAATTTAATGAGATGGAATGCATAAAAAATTCATGAAAGTGATATGTTAACCCACCCGGTAGACTCTCATGCATGGAAGTATTTTGATAAGAGACATCCCAACATTGCTAAAGATGTTCGTAATGTTTTATTGGGGTTGGAAACTGATGGTTTCAATCCATTCAAGTCTATGGTTGGTGCAACTCATAGCACATGGCCCGTGGTGTTGGTTCTGTATAATATTCCTATGTGGCTTTGTATGAATCAACAATTTATATTAAATTACACTCTTATTGATGGACCTAGAAGTCCTAGGGATAATATTTATGTTTACCTTCATCCATTGATTGATGAGTTGAATGAATTTTTGGGCGATGATGTGATGACTTATGACTTTGAAACAAATGAAATGTTCAAACTGCAGGCTGCTTTATTGTGGAAAATCAATGAATTCTTGGCTTATGGAAATTTATTAGTCTGGAGTATGAAAGGGTAATTTTCTTTCCCTTGTTTCAATAAAAGTAACAAATCGGTTTGGATTAAACATTCCAAAAAATGGGCATACCTGGGTCACAAACGTCCCCCCCCCTCAGCATTGGTTCAGAAAGGACAGAGTGGCATTTGATGGTTCTAGAGAGTTCATCCCAGCACCAAATATCATGATAGGAGTCAAAATGTTATCACAGATTGAGGAATAAAACATCCACATGGTATATGAAATTCAGGATTTGGTGGCTCATCTAGTACGTAATATTCGTGCTTCGGGTAGGCAGTGCAGTCACAATTGGAAAATGAAAAGTATTTTTTATAGTCTTCCTTATTGGAAAACTAACATGATGGGGTATAATTTGGATGTCATGCACATGAAAAAAAATTGTTATAATATATTGTGGATGATTTTAGGTTTCAATGGAAAGTCAAAGGACCATGTTAATGCACATTGTGATTTGGAGGAAATGGATTTAAGGAAACAATTCTTTTATAGCTAGATGAGGGAAACAAGGCATATATGCCTGCTACAGAGTATATGATGACTACATTGGAGAAAGAGATGTTTCATTACACTTTGAAGATTCTCAAGGTGCCTCATGGTTACTCTTCTAATATTTCAAAGTGTGTGAATCTGATGAGAAGGACATTGCAAGGGTTGAAAAGTCCTGACAATCACATACTACTTCAGTAGTGGATTCCAATCACAATTTTTGATTGTTTAAACCCCAATGTTGTTCAGCCGTTGATTGAGATGAGCAATTGTTTTGGACAGATTTGTTTAAGAAATCAACTAATGGGTGATTTAAAAAGTTTTTATGACCGCTTTGTACTTACACTTTTTCACTTTAAGAAACTATTTCCCCCCTATTTTTTCGATGTTATGGTTCACTTGACAGTGCACCTAACTGATGAAGTAATGGTTTCTGGTCCAGTGTAATTCAGGTGGATGTATCCTATTGAGTAGTATTTGAGTACATTGAAATGATTTGTATGCAACAGAGCTCGTCTAGAGGCATCAATAGCCAATGGTTATTTGATGGATGAGTATACTTCTTTTTGTGAAGAATATCTTATGGATGTTAATAAAAAATTAGATAAGCCCTCTTGGATTGATGATGGTCCAATTGGAGAAGGAACCATATTTGATATGGACAACATCTAGTGGATACAAGCACATCGATATATCTTATTCAATACTCCATCAGTTTCATCATTAATGCATTAAGTGTCTTATCACTTTTATTGTTTAACTTTTACATGTTTTTTTGCATAAGTTGATCATTTAAACATCACGTTATCATTTTTAGGAAACACATTAAAGAGATAAAAGAAGAGATGTATCATGCGTCTGAGTATCAAATTCAACAATCTCATTATGCGTCATTTCATGATTGGTTCAAGGATTTTGTACGTATAAATTGATTTTCATTAGGAGTGAAGTATTATACTAATTTCCTTCTGTATAAATCATTATTGAATTCTATGAATTATTTAGGTTCATAAGATGAGGGAGTTAGGGGACCCCACTCTAACTGATGAATTTATCCAAATGGATGAGGTTCCATCTATAACGGATTGTCGTTATAAAGCTATAGATGCTAATGGTTTTCGATTTCACATTAAAGATGTTGACAAAAAATGAGCAACACAAAACAATGTAATTGGTTGTCCATTTTTCAATTTTGGTTATTACTACGATCAATTGATAGACATCATTGAAGTTGTATATGCACACGGGTTGAAGTACAAATTGTTAAAGTGTAATTGGGTTTATCCAGTGCGTGGATGTAAAGTTGATCAATATCAGTTTCGATTGGTGGATTTTAAATATATGTTATACGGAATTGATTGAGTTGAAAATGAAC
This sequence comes from Viscum album, assembly GCA_963277665.1. Taxonomy (NCBI): domain Eukaryota; kingdom Viridiplantae; phylum Streptophyta; class Magnoliopsida; order Santalales; family Viscaceae; genus Viscum; species Viscum album. Next base: position 631,268,883 of record OY728162.1, on the reverse strand, counting down.
CTTTCATTTTTACATTACAAGCAGAACAAGTATTATTCGTTACTTTTCCATCAAATCCATGTTGGAAAGTTTTTGTGAAAATGTCTTGGTGAGGGGTGTTTTTATTTGAACAAGATGAACCCGAGATTGTTCCCTTTATTTCCCAACAGCTTGATCAACATACCATAGTTCAACGTGAAGAAGATATTTATTAGTTTAGAGCATCCGTTGAAGGAGAAATGGTTAATTTTCATGTTTAATGAAAGGTATAATTGTTTTCCCACTATTCATTATTTAATGTCCTAGTATATCATAAATTATCTAACCATTATATAAATCCATGTAAGTTTTAATCTTCACATTTAGAAGTTTATTCATTTATAAATATTTAGGGTGATTTCCCTTTTGGTATCTTCATGTTATTGTCGGTGTATCTTCCCATTGAGGTATTCCTCATTTGGTTAATGTCATGCTTGATTTTTATTAATTCAATCTGAAATTTGGATATGCATTTATTGGTTTTGTACACAATTTTATATCTGTTTTGTTAACTTTCAAATTTTTTAAAATCCATTTACAAATAATTATTCAATCCCTTTTTGTTTGATTAACAACTGTACAAGTTTTATTTTCTTAAAAACAAACCAATTTATCTTTTGGACACTTTGGATAGTCCCCTTACTAATGTTTTCTATGACTGCAGGCATGTCAGGGGAAGAGGCAGTAGATCCACATCATCTATCTGAGCCATCTACGTCTCAGGGTCGAGGTGTGTTTGAATATAATTCTGTTTATTTTATATGAAATTAATAAACATATATATATATATATATTTATTTATAAAATCTGTCAAATTATATATAAAATTGTCTTCCACAGGATCATACTCGACCGCTTCTTCCTCTCGCATGAGAGGCCCTGGTCATGGCATTTTATCATGGAATTCCTACACGACGTTTGATGTTTCCTTTGATGAGTTATTTCATCCTGTGGGACTGAATTCCACGACATTTATTCTTTAGTTGGGTCATATCATACGTGACCCACATCAATTTCCATTGACCACATATGACTGGGCTTCTATCCCTTAGGACACATTAGATCGTCTTTGGAGGGAGGTTCATGTAAGAAAACTATTTTATTTTCTTCCCTTTGTATAAACAATAATAACATATGTGATTTTTTTTCATAAATAAAATAATCTGAATGTTTTCCCCCGATGAGTTTTGGCCCGTGTGTATGAGAAAATGTCGTAATATATGGAAAGATTATAAAGGCAAAGTCAAGAGAGACCACTGGCTTCCAAATGTGGGTGCCCCAGACATTCTGGAAAAAGTCACGAGAGGTGTTCTCCTAGATCAGTGGCGTGACCTAGATGCATATTGGTATACTAAGGGTGTTGCAGTTTGTATATTTATTTTGGTATATATATTTTCATGAAAGTTTTATTTGTTTGAAATTTGAATTAATTGAATGTAGGAGGTGTCAGCACACCATTTTGAGAATCGGGTGTTGCAGGGACCACCTCACAAGCTCTGGAATCATCACGTGTCTCAGATATAACATGAGGTATTTATTATTGATTTTTTAATTTATCAATTAATATTTTTTTGTGTTTATATTATATTCCTATACAGTTATGGGAGCAAGGTGTATTGATCGATAAAATGTCAATGTGGATGAGGACTCATGATCAAAATGATCCAGAGGCTGCAACATTGATAGTAAGTGCATGTACTCATTACCAATACTTACATAAATCTATATATTAACATATATATGTGTAAATATTTAAATATTGCACAGGCTCAATTAGAAGCTGAGTTAGAACAACTACCAGAGGACCGGTGATAGCTTCCCATGCGAAGGGATGATGTCTTCCATCACATTATTGGTCGGGATGAGCATGGATATATTTTGAACTATGGAATAGGGATTCCTTATTCTGTAGTATCACGTATTGTGGTTTTCAGTCCCGTTGTTTCTCGGATGACATAGCAATTGTCATATTTTGAGGAACGGTTGCATGCTTCTGAGGAGGTAAATGCACAATTGATCGCTAAGGTTAGAACACTGCGAAAATATGTGCGTCCAGGTGATGGTGCATGGGATCTTACAATGTAGGATTATACACAATTTATTTATTTACAATATATTATTTTTGTTATGAATATATTCATAATTTTTATGTATTGTAGGCCCTTAGCCCACTGGATGGAGGTAGGAGTCATGATCACGCATGAAGCCTCATATTCACGAGGTGTGTTTCGCTTTTTTATTGGTGGGTTTGTTATTGATGTTTCAAAAGATAATTTTTTTTTCTTGGTTATGATCAAGAATAATTTAATTTTTTTGGACGTCCGCACTTTTGGTGAGCTTCAAGTTAATTGATGTGGTTGAATATTTCTTTAGAGTAAGGATAAGAAAGGATACTCATGGAAATTCTGTCTGGGGGGTTGGGAGCAGTCTGGGGGGTATGGAGTAGGTTGTTCCAGTTGGTGGGGGGTTGGGAGCTGTCTGGGTGGTATGGAGTGGTCTATTCGGTGGGTGGGGGTTGGGAGATGTATAGGTGGGTTGGGAGGGGGGCTATTCAGGGTGGGGGATGTCCGGGGGGTGGGTTGGTAGTGGGTTTTCTGGGAGGCAGGAGGGGTGTTTAGGTGCGGTAGAGAGTGGCGGGGGGGCAGATTGGTGTTGTTCAGTGAGAGGGGGCTATGGAGGGGGCTGTCCGGTGGGAGTTTTTTGGGACAGTTATCCATTATTCCATTAGGCTAATTTTACATTAGGTCATTGGCCATTATTCCATTAGGCCTATTGTCCAATTAGTCATTCTTCCATTATTCCATTAGGCCAATTGGCTAATCAGACCATTAGAAAAATTTTCCATTACACCATTAGGTCATTGGATGTTTGTCAGTTAGGCTATTTATCAATTAGTACAATTTTCTAAGAGACTGTTAGATCGATTGGAAATTTTATCCTTAGGCCATTTTTACAGGATTTTATTAGGACCATTGACCATTAATTCATTAGGGCAATTTCTCATTAGGCTGTTAGGACATTAGGGAAATTGAACAGTTGGCCAATTGTCCAATTGGATGTTAGGCCAAATGGCCTTTAATCCATTATGCCATTATTCCAATTCTATAACTAGACAATATGCCATTATTCCAATTCTATAACATATACAGTGTGCGCGGTATGACCAAATATATTGTTTTTAACAGTTTGGCACACTCTAAAAGGGTGTGTTGGGTGGTTAAAACCATTTGAAAGATCTCGAAATGTTATGAAATCATAAGACACAAATCTTGGTGTGAATTTTGAAATATTTGGGAAGACGGTATGTCAATAGGAGGTGTCATTTGACCGTAGTGACCGAAAATGCATTTATGGATTCGTAAAACACCAAAATGACGTGTAATGGACCAATTCAGAGAAAAAGTTCTTATAATGACTTGAAATCACACATAAACAATATAAATATTATTCGTGACATTTAGGAGGAGACGACACGTCAATCAGACGTGCGTTGTGCGCGGTATGATCGAATATGCTGTTTTTAACAGTTTGGCGCGCTCTAAAAGGGTGTGTTGGGTGGTAAAAACCAGCCGAACAAACTCATAATTCCCTGAAATCATATAACAACAACCGTGGTGTGAATTGTGAAATGTTCAGGTAGACACTATGTCAATCAGAGGTGTTGTTTGACTGTGGTGACTGAAAACACATTTCTCGAGTCATTAAACACCAAAACAACATGTAAAGATCAAATTCAGAGAAGAAAACCTCATAATGACTTTAAATTACATGAAATCAATAGAAATATTACTTGTGACATGTAGGAGAAGACGACACATCAATCAGACATGTGGCGTGCCCAGTACAACTGAATATGTTGTTTTTAATAGTTTGGTGCGCTCTAAAAGTGTGTGTTGGGTGGTTAAAACCAGCCGAATGACCTCAGAATATCATGAAATAATACCGAAACAACTATGGTGGGAAATTTAAAATTTTCAGGTAGATGGTTCGTCAATCGGAGTTTTCATTTGACCATGGTGATCAGAAAGGCATTTTCGGAGTCCTAAAACACCAAAACGATGTGTAACGGTCAAATTCAGAGAAAGAATTCTTATAATGACTTGAAATCACACAAAAAAAATATATAAATATTATTTGTTACATGTAGGAGGAGACGGCATGTCAATCGGACATGCAGTGAGTGTGGTACGACCAAATAAGTTGTTTTTAACAGTTTGGCACACTCTAAAAAGGTGTGTTGGGTGGTCAAAACCATTCAAACGACCTCGGAATGTCATGAAATACTACGAAAACAACTATGGTGTGAATTTTGAATTGGTTGGGTAGATGTTATGTCAATCGGAAGTGTCATTTGACTGCGATGACAGGAAACACATTTCCAGAGTCATAAAACACCAAAACGACATGTAAAAGACAAATTCAGAGCAAACATTCTCAAAAAGACTTTAAATCACACAAAAACAATAGAAATATAATTTGTGACATGTAGTAGGGGACGACACATCAATCAGACGTACGGTGTGTGCGGTACGACTGAATATGTTGTTTTTAACAGTTTAACGCGCTCTAAAAGGGTGTGTTGGGTGGTCAAAACCAGTTGAAAGAAATCAGAATTCCATGAAATCATACGAAAACTACCGTGGTGTGAATTCTAAAATTTTCTGGAAGACGATATGTCAATTAGAGGCATCGTTTGACCACGGTGACCAAAAACGCATTTCCGAAGTCATAAAACACCAAAACGACATGTAACAGTCAAATTCAGATCAAACGTCCTCATAATGACTTGAAATCACATGAACACAATAGAAATATTATTTGTGACATGTAGGAGGAAACAACACGTCAATCGGACGTGCGGTTTGCACAGTACAACCGAATATGTTGTTTTAAATAGTTTGGTGCCCTCTAAAAGGGTGTGTTTGGTGGTCAAAACTAGCCAAACAACCTCGTAATGTCATGAAATCATAAGACAACAACCGCAGTCTTAATTTTGAAATGGTTGGGTAGACAGTACATCAATAGGAGGTGTTGTTTGACCACGGTGACCAGAAATGAATTTTTGGAGTCATGAAACAATAAAACGACATGTAACGGTCAAATTAAGATCTAACATTATCATAATGACTTTAAATCACACAAAAACAATATAAATATTATTCGTGATATGTAGGAGGAGACAGAACATCAATCAGACGTGCGGTGTGTACGGTACGAACAAATATGTTGTTTTTAATTGTTTTGCACACTCTAAAAGGGTGTGTTGGGTGGTCAAAACCAGCCGAACTAACTCAGAATTCCATGAAATCATATGACAAAAACCGTGGTGGGAATTGGGAAATGTTCGGGTAGACGGTATGTCAATCGGAGGTGCCTTTTGACCACGATGACCAGAAACGCATTTCCGGAGTCATAAAACACCAAAACAACGTATAACGGTCAAATTTAGAGAAAATGTCATTAGAATGACTTGAAATAACATGAAAATAATATAAATATTATTCGTGACATGTATAAGGAGACTTCATGTCAATCGGATATACGGTGTGTGTGGTATGATCGAATATGTAGTTTTTAACAGTTTGGCATACTCTAAAAGGGTGAGTTGGGTTGTCAAAACAGGCCGAATGACCTCCGAATGTCATGAAATCATATGACAACAACCGTGGTGTCAATTTTAAAATTTTCGGGTAGACGGTAGGTCAATTAAAGGTTTTGTTTGACCGCGGTGATAGGAAAAGCATTTCCAGAGTCATAAAACACCAAAACGGCATGTAATGGTCAAATTCACAGAAAACGTCCTCATAATGACTGTAAATCAAAGGAAAACAATAAAAATATTATTGGTGACATTTAAGTGAAGACGGAACGTCAATCAGATATGTGGTGTGTGCAGTAAGACCGAATATGTTGTTTTTAACAATTTGGCTCACTCTAAAAGGATGCGTTGGGTGGTCAAAACTAGCCGTACAACCTCAGAATTCCTTGAAATCATACGACAACAACTGTGGTGTGAATTTTAAAATGGTCGGGTAGATGGTACATGAATCAGAGTTTTTGTTTGACCTTGGTGACTGGAAATGCATTTCTGGAGTCATAAAACACCAAAACAACGTGTAACAGTCAAATTCACAGTAAACATCCTTATAATGACTAGAAATCACATGAAAACAATTGAAATATTATTTGTGGAATTTATGATGAGATGAAACATCAATCGTACATGTGGTGTGCATGGTACGACCTAATAAGTTTTTTTAACAGTTTGTCGTGCTCTAAAAGGGTGCGTTGGGTGGTCAAAACTAGTCAAACAACCTCGTAATGTCATGAAATAATAGGATAACAACCGTGGTGTAAATTGTAAAATGTTTGGGTAGACAATACATCAATCGGAGGTGTCGTTTGAACACGGTGACCGGAAACACTTTTCAAGAGTCATAAAACACCAAAATGACATGTAATGGTCAAATTTAGAGAAAACATCCTCATAATGACTTCAAATCACAAAAAAAAACAATAGAAATATTATTCTTGACATGTAGGAGGAGAAGGCATGTCAATCGGACGTGCGGTGTGCACGGTATGACCAAATATGGTTTTTTAATAGTTTTGCTCGCTCTAAAAGGGTGTGTTGGGTGGTCAAAACGAGCCTAACGACCTCAGAATTCCATGAAATATTATAAAAACTGCCATGGTGTGAATTTTGAAATGGTCAGGTAGAATTTATGTCAATCAGAGCAGTCATTTGACCGCGGTGACCAGAAATGCATTTCCAGAGTCATAAAACACCAAAATGACGTGTAACGGTCAAATTCATAGAAAAATTATTCAGAATGAATTGAAATCACATGAAAAAAATAGAAATATTATTCCTGACCTGTAGGAGGAGACGACACATCAATCGGACATGTTGTGTGCACGGTACGACCGAGTATGTTGTTTTTAACAGTTTCACATGGTGTGCGTGGAGAGAATTCCTTTTTAGACCACAAAACACATCTTCAAGCTAAACGAAAGACTCCAAAACAAGAAAAAAAAATCCTAAAATTATAAAATTTTATAAATTGGGGGTTTAAAATTATTATAGCACTCATGATTTGATGTCAGACTTAATTTTATTATATATATATACTAACTGAACAAATATTTCTAATTTACGTTTGTTTTGTTTAGTTGTTTTTTTGTATCTTATTGTAGGTTTATTGAAGCGGAAGATTGAAATGGATTTGACCTATTTGGATCGTTGAATATGAAGTACATTGTAAAGACCCGTAAATTTCAAGGAAACTTTTTTCTTAATTTTCTTTGGAATTTTACAAGAACGCAGTTTCTGACGGCACCTGATTCTGAGGCCCGGTGTGCCCGGAATCATTTTCCGAAGTTTGGCTCGGGTACGTTCGGTGAACGGACGAGTGGGTTTTTCTAAATTTTGAACCGGTGCCCGGAATCAAATTCTGAGGGCACCGATGAAATCACAGCGCCGGTATTTACTTAGAAACGCCTCTTCCGGAGTTGTGTTTGCTCAGGTGTGGTTTTTAATTTTTGGGATTAAAGATTAGAAATAAAATAATTTGTTCAACAAACTTTATTTTATTTTAATTAAGCCATTTGAAGCCACTTGAAAGCCACTTAAACTGAGTTAAAATGGATAGGGTTCTATCCAGAAATATCATACCCCCTTGGTAGGATATTTGTCATGTGGGGCCCGCACGAGCCACGCTGTTTCTTTCCGCTAAGTAACGCACCCGCGAAAACCCATCATTATGAAAGTCAACTGACGCATTTTCTTAAATCCTTAACGCACCATTTAATTGGGCGGTTTATTTCATGAATTAAATGGGCGGTTTCTTTCGTTGAATTAATTCAACGAATTGATGGGTCGTTACTTACCTTTTTCGTTTGTTGGCGTAATAATAAAATAAGACCAACAACTCTTTTTGGAGGATTACTCGTTGAGAGGTCTTGTCAGAGTTCTTGAGCCTTCACCCACCTTCGCGAAGAATGCGAAGAACGCGAAGAACGCGAAGAACGCCGGCCTCCGACGAAGAACGCCGAACCCGCGGAAGTCGACGACGCGACGCCGTGTTCCGCGATGCCGACGTTCCCTTCCTGCAACGTTCTTCTGCGACGTCTCTTCCTCCGCAACGAAATCTTCGATCAGCTGTTTGAGGTAAGAGACTTCGGGATTCTCTTAAATCTCCCTTGTGTTTTTCTTTAACAAAACACGGATTTAATTTTATATAATTAAATTAAATCTATTGTTTCTTGGTCCGTTGAGTTTGCCGACCCAACACCCTTCCGCGACGACGCGACGATCCCCTCCTTCCGTGACGAACCAATCTGTGAAGAACGTGTGTCCGACGATGACTACGAGGTAGGGGTGGTTGTGAATTTTTCCTTTTTCCTGTGATCGTTTCTTTTAAAAGTGAAGAACCGGACAATAAGAACAATTTTAATCCATTAAAATTGTTGATTCATGTGTTGAATATATATTTCTCCCGTTGTTTATCTCTAACGCGGAGGGTACGGGCCAAATGAACACGGCCCGACAACCCTCCGTCGTTCTTCGTTGTTGTGCGGATTTGACGAGCGATGACGGAACGTGCCGCAACGGAAGTTTGATGGTTCCGCAGTAAAGAACGAGTCCCAGGAGGAGCAACGGCACAGACGGGAAGGAAAACGGACCACCATAGCGACTCCGGTGGCCGGCGGAAGCCGGCGGCACCCCGACATGCTTCCGGAAGCACCGCCACGGCTTCGGCCGGAGGCGGTGGCGCCCGCTGACCCGCGGCCGCGCATGTTTGTTGCGCGCGGGACGCGGCTGAAGCCGCGTCCTACTGTCCAGGGCGACACCCCGCGGGTGTCGCGGGGGTGTCACGCGGGGGCGGCGGCTCCCCCCCCCCCCCCCGCGTCGCTCGGGTCGTCCAGGGCGACACCCCACGGGTGCCGCTGGGGTGTCACGCGGGGGCGGCGGCTCCCCCCCCCCCCCCCGCATCGCTCGGCTGCTCGGTCGAGCCGGGCCAGGCTGGCCGAGCCAGGCCGGACCGGGTCGACCCGGTTCGGCCGACCCAGGGGGGGTCGGGCCGGGTCGGCCTGGGCCCGGACCCCCCGTCATCGAACCGTTTTCGGTCAAGTGCTCGTAACATGAGCTACGAGCCTCCAAATGATGCGCCGTCAGCGGCAACGCGATCCTTGGATCGATACAGTCGTTTCGGTATATCGCACTTAAGGTTTCGGAATACTTTGAGTTCGTCCGGGTTGGTTCGTACACGAAACCAACCGGGCCCTCAGAGCGGAAACGCTCCTATCTTGAGCTACGGACGTCTGATTGACGTGCCGTCAGCTTCGTTGAATTCCTCTAAGTGAGACAGATATTTTGGCTCTCTCCGCCCGAGGTTTGGATGCATGTGGAGTACGGTCGGGTTGGTTTTTCCTTAAAAACCAATCAGGCCCCTCGGACGAAAAAGCCAATAAATCTCAGACCAGGCATCCGATTGACGCGCCGTCTGCGACGTGGAGTTCCTATTGACGATACGGAACTTTTGGATACATCAAATTCGGACTTTGTGTCAGTTGATGTATCAGCCTCACGGCTCGTGGAGCGGACCCTCCCGAACGAGCTTGCTGTGTGCGGGAACCCTAGTGCTGGCTGCGACTGCTACTGCGACAGCGACGACCGTGCAGAGACCCTCAGTGGACTGTGGCGACGACCGTGCAGAGATCCTCAGTGGACTGCGCCGACGACTGTGCAGAGATCCTCAGTGGACTGCGACGACTACTGCACTCAGAGATCCTATGTGGATTAGTGCTACAGGTCCTGTGTGAGCCCGATTCTGTGTGGGTTCGATCTTGTGTGGGTCAGCGCTCAGCGGTTCTGTGTGAGCCAGCGCCTACAGGTCCTGTGTGGGCCCGATACTGTGTGGGTCATTGCAGGGGTTAGTTACCTATCGATCCTTTGTGGGTCCGATGACTTAGATGGATCAGTGATCATCTTTATTGTCATACAAGAAGTATACCTGTGTGAGCTATCCTGTGTGGACTTACTGTTCACTCTCCTTTGTGGATTGTGTTGTGCTATCCCGTGTGGGTATACGTTTTGCTTTCCTGTGTGGACTGGGTTGTACTTGGGCTCGGACGTTGGAGCCGAATGGGAATTGATGACTTAGGTATATGTATGGGCATATACCTAAGCAGTGTCGGTTGTTACTTCGTGATTGTATCTTTCCTTTGTGGATTATCCTTTGTGGATTTCGGGAGACCTTCGGGGGTCTCGGGGTCCCTACTGAGTAGGTTATACTCACCCCTGCACGGGCTATGCCCGCACTTCGTTGTGTTGGTTGCAGACGACGGACAACACTGATCGTGGTGGAGGTGTGTGGAGTAGGACGGTACCTGGAGGTGGACCAATGGGCGGGACGCACTCGGAGCGGACGGCTGGACCGAGGAGATGTGGAGGCTATCTGCACCCACCCTTTAAGTGGGACTTCAAGAGGATGGCTCAACGCTGCGGCTTTTCTTTTCAGTTGTTTTTCCCCTTTCAGTTGTACTTTACAGTTGGGCTTGTATTTCCAGCCCCTTTTACTTTCAGCACAGCTTGTTACAGATTTACTTAGTGTTTACTTTTCTGCTTGCTTACTCGGTGTTGCTTGTTTACTTTTCAAAGGCAATGCCTTCCCTTTTGTTGGGATTTACGCCTTGGTGCTAGTCGCCATCCCCTGGCCTATGGAAGGCGGGCTTGGGGTAGTCACGGCATGGACCCCGAGGACGGGCCGTGACAAATTGGTATCAGAGGCGGTCGGTTCTACCACAGACTCTAATCTTTCTTCTATGTGAAGCAATAGTGTTTAGTATATTGAGTGTGGTTATCAGTCCAGGGTGTCCAGTTTTGGTTCGGCGGCCGACGTATCCGTACACCAGGCCCCTGACTTCTGATTTCCGACTTAATGTACGAAAACATTGATTGCATGTGTGTTTCAAATTTTCTTCATCATTACTTGTGTCAGCTCACCAGGTATATTGTTCTGACCGTGGCACACTTTTTTCCTTTTCAGGATGGCCTGACGATAGCAGCCAGCTAGGGTTCTGAGAGTAGAGCGCGACGACAGCCCACCGAGCGACGAGGCCTCGGTATAGGGCCCGTTGACAGCAGAGCCACCGGCAGTACCTTTACCCGCCGAGCCCCCGATGCTTCCAGCACCGACCGCCGACGATGCACGATGCCTCGGAGCTCTGCACGAGTTCCAGCGCCAGAGACCACCCAGGTTCCGTGGGGAGATGGACCCCCAGGCAGCCAAGGACTGGCTGGAGGCGGTCGTTCAAGTTTTCAGGCTAGTGAGGACACCAGCAGACCTCATGGTGATCCTCGCGGCGAGCCTACTGCACGCAGAAGCGGGACGATGGTGGAGCCTGATGCTCCAGGTGCACGATGAGGCCTCCCTCATCTGGAAGGAATTCTAGAGCCTCTTCCGCTCAGAGTTCGTCCCGGCCACCCTTCGTGCGGTACGCATTCACGAGATTCTTCAGCTGCGGCAGGGCAGCTTGACGGTCGCTCAGTACGCGGCGAGGTTCACCGATCTTTCTCGCTACTCGACCGACATGGTACGGGACCCCTTCTTCCAGGCCCGAACCTTCGAGAAGGGATTGAGACACGAGATGAGGGCATCGCTGATCTCCCTCAGCATCCCGACCCAGGCAGGAGTGCTAGAGCGAGCCCTTCTGATCGAGAGCTTTCTGGCTAAGTCCACAGTGAGACCTACCGTAGGGCGGCAGATAGCGGAGTCTTCAGCAGCGGGTAGCCGACGGATGACTCAGGGTTCCAGGCAGACCAGACCTTCCGGAAGACGACCTCAGGACACTGGCTCAGTAGTGTGGGGCACACAGCGCGGAGCCAGTCTTCCGAGAGGCAGGTTGTGCTACGCGTGCGGCGGGCAGGGCCACATGGATCGTGACTGCCCGACCCGCCGTACCGAGGAGCAGCAGACGGTGGAGGAGCCACCCAGGCAGAGGCAGAGGGTTGACCGTGGCGGTCCGCAGGGAGGAGGTGGACGAGGAAGAAGAGCTAGCCGAGCAGCAGGTGGTGGGCGACGCTTTGAGGCTCTGCCACCACCACCACCGGGAGGTCTGCCCCGACCACAGGGAGCTAGCGGGCAGAGACAGGCACAGCTCCAGGCAGCGGAGGCCTACGACCACGGAACGCCAAAGATGATTCAAGGTATGATCTGTGTCTATTCCACCCTTGCTGCAGTTCTCATAGACACAGGAGCGAGTCACTCTTTCATAGTCGCTGCCCTTGTTCGGAGCTCGGAGATTCTGACAGAGCCGTTAGCTCGATCCTTACGACTAGAGACTCCAACGGAAGTAGACTCGACGATTACGCCCTGGTGCCGGCAGTGTGAGCTTACTCTAGGAGGTGAGAGCTTCGACTGGGATATTCTTGTAGCGGCGTCGAGGCCTTACGACGTCACCTTGGGCATGGATTGGTTATCTACAGTCCATGCTCAGATTGACTGTTTTAGGCGCAAGGTGCGATGTGTACGCACCGACGGGAGCAGGTTTACCTTCATCGGTGAGAAGGGAGCCTTAGCAGCACATGATGGACTCATGTAGAGGAGAGGACAACCCATCACTCATCAGTTGGCTAGCCTCATCCTTGGAGCAGTTGACGTGCGGAGTCCTAGTTTTCCTACAGTGGTGGATCAGTATGCAGATGTCTTTCCCGATGACGTTCCAGGGCCACCTCCTCGCAGAGAGGTGGAATTTTATATTGATCTGTAACCCGGGACAGGCCCGATATCCACTCCAGCGTATCGGATGTCCCCCTCTGAGCTTCGAGAGCTACAGGTACATTTGGAGGACTTGCAGGGCAAGGGGTTCATCCGACCTAGTGTTTCACCCTGGGCTTCCCCGATTTTGTTCACCAAGAAGGCGGACGAGAGCTTGCGACTGTGTGTCGACTATCGTCGCCTGGACTAGGTGACAGTGAGGAACAAGTATCCGCTGCCGAGGATTGATGACCTCTTCGATCAGCTCAAGGGAGCACGATGGTTCTCGAAGATAGACCTCAGGTCAGGCTATCATCAGCTCAGAGTTCGAGATGAGGACATGCAGAAGACAGCCTTCAGGTGTCGGTATGGCCACTATGAGTTCTTGGTTATGCCTTTCGGTGTAACCAATGCTCCAGAAGTGTTCATGATCCTCATGAACAGGATCTTCCAGCCATACCTTGATCGATTTGTCGTGGTCTTCATCGACGACATTTTGGTGTACTCGACCACAGAGGAGGAGCACGCCTACCAGTTGCGGGTTGTACTAGACACACTCCGAGAGCACCAGCTTTATGGCATGCTCTCGAAGTGCCAGTTCTGGTTACGTGAGGTCCACTTCTTAGGGCACATTATTTCTGAGGCAGGATTTGCAGTGGATCCCGTGAATATCGAGGCAGTGCTAGCTTGGGAGCCACCTAGGAGCGTGACGGAGGTGCGGAGTTTCTTAGGTCTAGTCGGATACTATCGGAGGTTTGTTCCGGACTTCTCCAGAGTTGCGGCGCCACTCTCAGCTTTGACGAAGAAGGGGAAACCCTTTGTGTGGTCAGACATATGTCAGCAGAGCTTCTAGGAGCTGAGACAGAGATTGACCAGCACGCCTATCTTGAGGTTTCCTGAGGAGGGAGTTGGATACGTAGTCAACTACGATGCATCAGGGACCGGACTTGGGTGTGTCCTGATGCAGGAGTGGGCCGTGATTTCCTATGGATCACGTCAGTTGAGGACGCATGAGCAGAACTATGCTACCCATGACCTGGAGTTAGCAGCAGTGGTCTTCGCTCTGAAGACATGGCGGCACTATCTGATGGGCGAGCGCTTTACAGTCTTTTCTGACCACCAGAGTCTCAGGTACATCTTATCACAGAAGGAACTGAACCTGAGACAGCGGCGATGGCTCGAGTTCCTCCTGGACTATGACTTTGAGATAGTCTATACTCCTGGGAAGGGGAACGTGGTAGCCGATGCCCTCAGCAGGAGGACCGGAATCTAGCTACTTGAGGAGGCGACAGAACAGCTAGCCGCTTTGCAGATATCCTTCATGGATAGAGATGGAGCAGCCTTCCTTCAGTCTCTCACAGTCACTCCTCCACTACTACAGCGGGTCAGATAGGCACAGCGTGAGGATACTGACTGTGAGACGTGGCGTGCACAGATATCCTTGGGACAGGCACCTGATGGCTTCTCCTTTCGAGCAGAGCACGGCATCCTTTTCAGATGACGTACCTTGGTACCAGTCTCTTTTCGAGAGGAGGTTTTGAGAGAGTTTCACACATCTCCTTTGGCGGTACATCCTAGAGTGGCGAAGATGTACCAGGATCTCAAACGACCGCACTGGTGGCCGGGCATGAAGAAGGCGGTGGCAGAGTTCGTTTCACGGTGCCTCACCTGCCAGCAGGTGAAGGCAGAGCATCAAGTACCAGCAGGCTTGGTACAACCCTTGGAGGTCCCAGAGTGGAACTGGGACGGGATATATATGGACTTAGTGACTGGACTTCCATGCACTTCCAGAGGTCACAACTCCATTTGGGTGATTGTTGACCGACTCACCAAGTCGGCACACTTCTTACCCATCAGTGAGCAGGGCTCAGTGGAGAGCATGGGGCGTCTCTACGTTCAGGAGATTGTACGGATTCACGGTGTGCCATCGACTATCATCTCCGATCGGGACGCTCGTTTTACTTCCCGACTATGGAAGGGGTTGCAGGAGGCGTTCGGGACGCGGCTACGTCTGAGCACCGCCTTTCACCCTCAGACGGATGGTCAGACGGAGAGAACCATTCAGACTCTCGAGGACATGCTCCGCGCATGTGTCCTCGACTTTGGTCGCAGCTGGGAGGACCACCTACCCTTGGTGGAGTTCGCATACAACAACAACTACCACTCCACCATCGGGATGGCACCATATGAGGCGTTGTACGGCAGGCCTTGCAGATTCCTTTGTGTTGGACAGACCCTGGGGAGTCAGCACTTGTGGGACCAGAGATGGTCCGGGCCACGACAGAGAAGGTCCAGGTCATCCAGGAGCAGATGAGGACAGCTCAGAGCCGGCATAAGTCTTATACTGACAGGAGGCGGAGGCCATTAGAGTTTGAGGATGGAGACCACGTCTTCTTGCGTGTCTCACCACGACGTGGTTTGCGGAGATTTGGCCGAGGCAGCAAGTTGTCTCCACGCTTCATTGGACCATTCCAGGTCCTCAGCAGGGTTGGCGAGGTGGCTTATCTCCTGGCCCTACCACCTCAGTTGCACCGGGTGCACGACATCTTCCACGTATCTCAGCTGAGGAGATACGTGCATGACCTGATGCACATCATTGACTATGGGGAGCTAGACGTGGTTGATTGGGCGACTTTTGCGGAGGTCTCGGTGGAGATAGAGGATCGACAGGAGCGGGTCCTACGTGGGCGATCGATTCCTCTTGTGCGCATCAGATGGCAGCATGGGAACCTTCAGGA
Source organism: Viscum album (assembly GCA_963277665.1). Taxonomy (NCBI): domain Eukaryota; kingdom Viridiplantae; phylum Streptophyta; class Magnoliopsida; order Santalales; family Viscaceae; genus Viscum; species Viscum album. The sequence goes on along the minus strand of OY728162.1, from coordinate 631,253,366 downwards.
GAGCACTTGGGAGCGGGAGGCTCAGATGCGTGCTCAGTACCCACATTTGTTTCCCTAGTTTTTAATGTATCTTTACGGGGACGTAAAGCCCTGAGGTGGGAGTAATGTAAAGACCCGTAAATTTCAAGGAAATTTTTTTCTTAATTTTATTTGGAATTTTACAAGAACTCCGTTTCTGACGGCACCTGATTCCGAGGCCCGGTGTGCCCGGAATCATTTTCCGAAGTTTGGCTCGGGTACGTTCAGTGAACGGACGAGCGGGTTTTTCTAACTTTTGAACCGGTGCCCGGAATTGAATTCTGAGGGCACCGATGCAATATTAGTGCCGGTATTTGCTTAGAAACGCCTCTTCCGTAGTTGCGTTTGCTCGGGAGTGGTTTTTAATTTTTGGGCTTAAAGTTTAGAAATAAAATAATTTGTTCGACAAACTTTATTTTATTTCACTTAAGCCACTTGAAGCCACTTGAAATCAACTTAAACTGAGTTAAAATGGATAGGGTTCTATCCAGAAATATCCTACCCCCTTGGTAGGATATTTGTGAGGTGGGGCCCGCACGAGCCCCGCCGTTTCTTTCCGTTAAGTAACGCACCCACAAAAACCCGTCATTATGAAAGTCAACTGACGCGTTTTCTTAAATCCTTAACGCACCATTTAATTTGGCGGTTTATTTCATGAATTAAATGGGCGGTTTCTTTCGTTGAATTAATTCAATAAATTTATGGGTCGTTACTTACCTTTTTCGTTTGTTTGCGTAATAATAAAATAAGACCAACAACTCTTTTTCGAGGATTACTCGTTGAGAGGTTTTGTCAGAGTTCTTGAGCCTTCATCCTCCTTCGCGAAGAATGCGAAGAACGCGAAGAACGCGAAGAACGCCGGCCTCCGACGAAGAACGCCGAACCCGCGGAAGTCGAAGACGCGACGCCGTGTTCCGCGACGCCGACGTTCCCTTCCTGCAACGTTCTTCTGCGACATCTCTTCCTCCGCAATGAAATCTTCGATCAGCTGTTTGAGGTAAGAGACTTCAGGATTCTCTTAAATCTCCCTTGTGTTTTTCTTTAACAAAACATGGATTTAATTTTATATAATTAAATTAAATCTGTTGTTTCTTGGTCCGTTGAGTTCGCCGACTCAACGCCCTTCCGCGATGATGCGACGATCCCCTCCTTCTGCGACGAACAAATCCGCGAAGAACTTGCGTGCGACGATGACTACGAGGTAGGGGTTGTTGCGAATTTTTCCTTTTTCCCGTGATCGTTTCTTTTAAAAGTGAAGAACCGGACAATAAGAACAATTTTAATCCATTAAAATTGTTTATTCATGTGTTGAATATATATTTCTCCCGTTGTTTATCTCTAATGCGGAGGGTGCGGGCCAAACGAACACGGCCCGACAACCCTCCTCCGTTCTTCGTTGTTGTGCGGATTTGACGGGAGATGACGGAACGTGCCGCAACGGAAGTTTGATGGTTCCGCAGTGAAGAACGAGTCCTGGGAGGAGCAACGACGCAGACGGGAAGGAAAACGGACCACCGAAGCGACTCTGGTGGCCCGCGGAAGCCCACAGCCGGAGGCGGCGGCGCCCCGGCGCGCCGCCGGAAGCACCGCCGCGGCTTCGGCCCGAGGCGGCGGCGCCCGCTGACCCGCGGCCGCGCGGGTCCGGCGCGCGCGGGACACGACTAAAGCTGCGTCCGACTGTCCAGGGCGACACCCTGCGGGTGCCGCGGGGTTGTCACGCGGGGGCGGCGGCTCCCCCCTGCGTCACTCGGGTCGTTCAGGGCGACACCCCGTGGGGGCCGCGGGGGTGTCACGCGGGGGCGGCGGCTCCCCCCCGCGTCGCTCGGGTCGTCCAGGGCGACACCCCGTGGGTGCCGCGGGGGTGTCACGTGGGGGCGGCGGCTCCCCCCTGCGTCGCGCGGCCGCTTGGCCGAGCCTGACCGGGTCGGGTTGACCCGGTTCGGCCGACCCAGGGGGGGTCGGGCCGGGTCGGCCCGGGCCCGGACCCCCCGTCTTCGGACCGTTTTCGGTCAAACGCCCGTAACTTGAGATATGGGCCTCCAAACGACGTGCTGTCAGCGGAAAAGCGATCCTTGGATCGAGACGGTCGTTTCCGTATATCACACTCAAGGTTTCGGAATACTTTGAGTTCAGCCGGGTTGGTTCGTACACGAAACCAACCGGGCCCTCGGAGCGAAAACGGTCATATCTTGAGCTACAGACGTCCGATTGACGTGCCATCAGCTTCGTTGAATTCATCTAAGTGAGACGGATCTTTTGGCTCTCTCCACCCGAGGTTTGGACGCAGGTGGAGTACGGTCGTGTTGGTTTTGCCTTAAAAACCAACCGGGCCCCTGGGACGAAAAAGCCAATAACTCTCAGACCGGGCGTCCGATTGACGCGCCGTCTGCGACGTGGAGTTCCTGTTGACGATATGGAACTTTTTGATACATCAACTCCGGAATTTGTGTCAGTTGATGTATCAGCCTCTCGGCTCATGGAGCGGACCCTCCCGAATGAGCTTGTTGTGTGCGGGAACCCTAGTGCTGGCTGCGACTGCTACTTCGACAGCGACGACCGTGCAGAGACCCTCAGTGGACTGTGGCGACGACCGTACAGAGATCCTCAGTGGACTGCGACGACGAATGTGCAGAGATCCTCAGTGGACTGCGACGACTACTGCACTGAGTGATCCTATGTGGATCAGTGCTACAGGTCTTGTGTGGGCTCGATCCTGTGTGGGTCAGATCCTGTGTGGGTCAGCGCTCAGCGGTTTTGTGTGAGCCAGCACCTACAGGTCCTGTGTGGGCCCGATCCTGTGTGGGTCATTATGGGGGTTAGTTACGTATCGATCCTTTGTGGGTTCGACGACTTAGATGGATCAGTGATCATCTTTATCGTCATACAAGAAGTATACCTGTGTGAGCTATCCTGTGTGGACTTACTGTTTACTCTCTTTTGTGGATTGTGTTGTGCTATCCTGTGTGGGTATACGTTTTGCTTTCCTGTGTGGACTGGGTTGTGCTTGGGCTCGGACGTTGGAGCCAAACGGGAATTGATGACTTAGGTATATGTATGGGCATATACCTAAGCAGTGTCGGTTGTTACTTCGTGATTATATCTTTCTTTTGTGGATTATCCTTTGTGGATTTCGGGAGACCTTCGGGGGTCTCGGGGTCCCTACTGAGTAGCTTATACTCACCCCTGCACGGGCTATGCCCGCACTTCGTTGTGTTGGTTGTAGACGACGGACAACACTGATCGTGGTGGAGGCGTGCGGAGCAAGACAGTACATAGAGGTGGACCACTGGGCGGGATGCACTCGGAGCGGACGGCTGGACCGAGGAGCTGTGGAGGCTATCTGCACCCACCCTTCATGGGGGACTTCCAGAGGACGGCTCGACGCTGTGGCTTTTCTTTTCAGTTGCTGTTTTTACCCTTTCAGTTGTACTTTACAGTTGGGCTTGTATTTCTGGCCCCTTTTACTTTCAACACAGCTTGTTACAGTTTTACTTAGTGTTTACTTTTCCGCTTTCTTACTCTGTGGTGCCTGTTTACTTTTCAAAGGCAATGCCTTCCCTTTTGTTGGGATTTACGCCTTGATGCTAGTCGCCAGCCCTTGGCCTATGGAAGGTGGGCTTGGGGTAGTCACAGCACGGACCCTGAGGACGGGTCGTGACACACGTCTATCATTTATTTTTTATGAGGATCCTGATGTTTATGCTATTTGGAATTGTTTTCTTTTTTTATGATTTTTACACTATTTTTGCAGTTTGGGAACCATCAAGGAAATTTTTTTAAAAAGAAAATTCTCTAGGATAGATACTGCCAATAGTGGTCACTATAGGTCGGCCTGGCAGTAGGACATCGACCGCCATTGGCGGTCTCTATAGCTCGGTCAAGCAGTAGGCCAGGTACCACCAATGGCGGTCGCTATTTCTTGGTCGAGTAGGAGGTCAGCGACCACCTATCGGTCGCTTAGGCCAAATTTCCAGGCCCCTTCAGCGACCTCCATTGTCAATTTATGTAGTCTTATAGTGTTGGGCCCTAGGAGAACGCCATTGGTAGTCTCTTAGCAGTCTCTAAAGACCATTAACGACCACCAATGGCAGTCTCTAATGCCTGAATTTTTAGTAGTGCACTATGCAGAATAAACTCATGCATAGGAGACATAGGTTCATATATAAAAAACTCCATGATGGATATACTTACATATCTCTATCACATACATTAGAGGGGAAATATCACTATTTTTGTGATTAAATACTAGGAAAATATCCATGTTCATATGGAGATATTGTGCATCGATTTGAGAATGCGACTGGGATTGGGTGAGAAGGAACTTTTGGCTGGATCCAAAGTATTGTACTTGGATGTCGGTACATATCCTATGAGGATGAGAATCTAGCCTTATGTAGTTCTAAAATATACCACTATGCAGAACAAACTCATGTGTAGGAGACATAGGTTCATAGATAATGAACTCTATGATGAATGTACTTACATAGCTCTATCCCATACATTGGAGGGGAAATATCACTATTTTTGTGACGAAATACCGGGAAAATATCCATGTTCAGGTGGTGACATTGTCAGGATCATCCACAATACCCATCCTCTATGTGTACTTCCAAATAGATCCAATTGCTTGGATTTGGGTGATTGAAATTCAATAGGTTACTCATGGAGAAATTTTCATGAATTCCCACTGACATGAAATTATCCATTGATGCACCCTCTCTAGTAGTCTTGAGAAAATATGGTTTGAAAAGAAAACTTGTACATGGTATCTTTCGTAAATGTTCTAACTTTTACCTAAGTTAGGGTACTTAGCAAGCATGGCTTGATTTTTTCTAAGTCCATATTTTGATCCCAAAAATATTTATATCTTTTTATTATTTTTCCTTTACATGTTCCTAAGCTTCACATAGAAGAAGACTTAGTGGGCATGGACTTGGATTTTATTGAGGTATTTTTCTAATAGGTTTTCTACCTGAAAATGTTTTGTACCTCTTCCATTTTATAGATGCACAATATTTCTTGGATCACACAAAGTTCATTTCCAATGAGAAAAGACTCAACGTGTGCCCATAATGTCCCTATCGTGTTTTTATCTTGGTGAGTATCATGTATCTTTTTGTTTTAACATTATTCAAGCTAGACCATTATCATGTTGTAGTTAGGGTCTTTGATCTGGGAATTTTAGTGTGTAGTAATTTAGGGTATTTGAGTTTAGACCTTTGGTGTACTGTAATTTAAGTTCATTGAGCTTAGACCTTTGGTGTACTATATTTTAAGACCTTCTAGATCAGACCTTATTATCACTACAATTTTGGGTCTTCTAGTACTAACTTTATCGAATATTGGTCTGGAAAACCCGAGATGGCTCAAAACACTATGGGGCGATGAGTTCCATTATGGTTTTTCCAGGGATTATGAGGATTGGAGTTATATTCTTGCAAGGAGGAGATGCCTTTAATTGGTAGTTCTAATCCCTTATGCATCAATAACATGGACAAGAAAATGTTATCCCCAATATTTTCCAAGAAATATGAAATATTTATGGGGGTAATATGATTGATGTTTAAATAATAGGTAATCTAGGACCTCCTTGATAGTTGGAATGTGGGTGATGTAAGTCACAATCAAAAAATTTGAGCCAATTAATGTGGAATGGGGTAGACATGTCGAGTATGTCCCTTAACAATATGAAGTGTAAGGTTCTTACTTGGTGTTATTGGGGCATAGAGGTATTGATGATCCTTTATTTCAAGGAGGATATTTCTTTAGTTGGTGGGATTAAACCCTTGTTCATTTATAGCATGGACAAGAAAATTTTATCTCTACAATTTTCAAAGGTCCATGAAGAAGTTGTGAAGACTCAAGCATCAAGATGATGAGGTTGGGTATGGAAAGAGTCAATATGAGAAGCGTTATATGACCATATGTAAATCCACCTATTATGTTATAAATAGAAAGCCCTAAACCTTATGGTTTCAAATCACGAGGTGTAGGACATAAAAGGTTTGGGAATGAAGTGTCATACTAAGGCCTTGTGAATGCATACAAAACATAGTGGTGTAACATCGAGGATTCTAATACCACTTGAATTGTAACAACAATATATTTTTGAATTATAATTGTTTCATAATAATTATTGTTATATTATATTTTACTCAATAAAACTATTTCTCATTAATAATGAATTAATTATTATTTAAAATGTGACCATCATGTTTTGACCATTATATGAATATATTGGTCAAATATTTCTGATTTCAATTATTACCATTTATCAATATAACCATTAGAAACAATAATATTAATAATAATTTTAACATTATAATTAGTGTTATTAATAGAAATGATAAAGGATCATTAATGCATAAATGAGGAAAGTTGTACTAACCTATAGTGGCATGCCATATGAAGCCATTTGGTTGGGGCTTGGGTGGGAGGTAGAATCATTGCGAATTGATATATACCAATACCTAGCTAATCTTCAACGAATGAGGCCTGAACGAAATCACCTACAAGATACGTTCATGTTAGTGGAGATTACAACCCAGGCAATGTTAACCGAGTTACCCCAAGAGTCTATCACCATCACACACCTCACCCTTAGGTTTTATGAGGTTATTATAAGGGTTTATGTGTCAAGACCTTAGTTACTTAATGTGTAATCCCTTTGTAATTTTTTTTTCAATTTTGTTTTGCGATTTTTTTTTCTTAAAAATATGAAAAATTTGATAAATTAATTTTTCGAACAGAAATTATACTTTTTCGAAATGATATAATTATTATAATAAATTAAGGTATCATTAATGATGAATATTTTAATGAACTTTTATGGTTATAAAACTCTTATTTAATTATAAATGATAAAATAATTTTTTTTTCAAGTGTCAGAAATTTAACTATGCAATCTCACTATGCATTTTCTATCCACAATTATTTTTAATAAATAAGGATTTTTATATTTAAAAGTTAAAATTATAATATTTAGATAATTATTTTGATAAAATAAATATCATTTATGAAATCAGAACATCAAAATTAGTTTATCATGAATTTATGATAACTTTCTAAAATACCTAATTTTTTCATGAATAGTAAAAATATAGTTTTAGTTTTTTGATATGTTTAATATAATCATAATGATGTAATAAGTAATATAATTTTATGTTCAACTATTTTGGATTAAAATAACACAATTTGTATCCCATGTTTTCAATACCATGGGAAAGCCCATGGTGTTGAATTTACCACTACCTAAGTGTCCATGGAAAATATTTTACAAATCATCCTCTTTCTCTATAAATACCCACCCATTTCTCCATTATATTTAATTAAAAATTCTTCCTTCAATAATATGTGTTATTTTTACCTCCCAAGGAGACCTTAAATGGTGTCCTCAAGCCCCCAGGGTCCTAATCCCCATGTTTTGGGAACACTCTTCAAGGTTAGGGAAATCTCAACCTCTATTGACCTTTTTAGTTTCATTTTTATGTGGTATGTCTTTCAAATTTACAGACTATGTTGTTATGTAAATTTTATTTTATCCCTTTACTGTATTAATAGGATTTTATAAATGGGATACCCTTGTCCCCTACCTTTTTATGACACTCTAAAACCATGTTTCATACCCGTTATGCTGCCAAATTTCCTTCTCCTCAAAATTTCCCTCCTTTTCTCAAGAAATTATATAATTTAATTTTTTGAATACCAAAACCAATTAAATTTATAGTGGTATTAACCTATATTTCTAAATTATCTAATTTAATTTTTTATTAGAATATATGAAACCATTCTTCCCTTTTCATGGGTTAATAATGACATAAAGATCTTCTCTTTAAGTGCTTTTTTGACAAGTGAATATTTTAATGTGAAACCCATTTCTAAAATGTTTTATTATAATCTATGTGGCTCAAATTAATTAATAAATATGCATTTTTTCCCTGTTATATCTTTAATTAATTGGGTAATGAATTTAATCTCTATAGAGGACATATTTTAAGATACTTTAGTGAATAAACTTGGTAGTTTTTATGACACATCGATGATAATCCTCAGTGATATTCTTATAAATGACTAAATTAAATGTTTTATCCACATTTACATGTTATTATTCATGTTATTATTACTATTATATGTCTATTTTTCCATTTCTCATTCCATTATGATATTCTTCACGGTCTTATTGATAATTATCATCATCACTTGTAATTGTTTCCCTTCCTTTCCCATACTGGACCTTATTCTCATCCTTTCGTTTGATGTACATCCCCAGGTTATGAGAGGTAGTAATTTTACAAAGTTTGAACCAAATAAGAATCCATTAAAGTTTATTAAATTATTTTTTTATGTTTTCACATATTATATTCCTTTTTTCAAGAAACTAAACTTTAAAAGATCCACTATTTGTACAATGTAATGTAAAGTTATGTAATAAAAAAGAAGGGATTCCATAGTTTGTATCAGAGGATAGTTTAGTTATTTTTGGAAATAAGTATTTTAAAACTTTGGGAATTGACCTATAGAAATGTGAGAATGTATTAAAACATACTAGTATTTTGGTGAATTATTAATTAAGTGGTTTTTAAGGAAAGAAATATATGTCTGGATATGAACAAGTGGACATGGTTCAAGTACAGATGTACCTAGGGGTAACAACTACAACAAGGTTGGTTAGGTCTGACTAGGCGTAAAATGGTACATAAAAATGGTCCATAATGTGCACCTATTTTTACACTCTATGGGAGATATGTTTGGTTAATCATGAGATTTTTATGAACCATTGTGAAGGATATAAATATAATGTGAATATTTTATTAATATTAAAGTATATTATATCTTTAAAATTAGTGTTATCGATAAGTAAGATAAAATTTCAAGGAGGTAATTTCATTAAGAGGGTAATAATATAAAGACACAAACTTTTTGACTGATAAAAACTTCCAAAAAATGTGTGTTATATTATTTTGTACTCAATAAAACCATATCTCATTAATAATAAAGTATGTATATTTTGAAATGTGAACATAGGGTTTTGATCGTTATATGATTGTTGGTCAATTATTACAATTGTTCAATTATTACCATTGTTCAATATAAACATTAGACAAAATATTCTCTTAATAATAACATTAACATAATAATTAGTGTTATAAATCGAAATGATAAAGTATAGTTAATACATAAAAGAGGAATGATGACCTCAACTAGTAAGGTTATGTCTTATGAAGCCCTTTTGTCAAAGCTTGGGAGGTAAGTTGCATCACCGGTCTTCTCTCTTTACCAAGCCCATGTTGAGCTTCAACAAGCGAGGCTTGAATGAAATAACCAACCATAGAAGCTCAAGTTAGTGAAGATTACTACTCACACGATGTTAGTTGAGCCACCCCATGAGTCTATCAGCATCACACACCACACCCATAGGTCATATGTAGGTGTTATAGGGGTTTATGTGTTTAGGACTTACTTACTTAATGTTTAATCTGTTTGTATAAATAAATTTTTTTTCTATTAATTCCATTTTGGGAATAATATTTCCTAAAAATATGATGAATTTGAAAAATTAATTTTTCCAACATAAATTATAAATTACAAAAAAATTATAAAATTATTATAATAAATTAGGGTATTGTGAAAAATTATTATTTTAATTAAATGGTATAGTTAAAACACTCTTATTTAAATAGAAATGATTAAATAATTTTTTCTTTCAGGTGTTAGGAATTTCACTGTGCCATCTCACTATGCATTTTTTATCTGCTATTATTTTTAATAAATAAGTATTTTTATATTTAAAAGATAAATTTCACATATTTAGGAAATTATAATGAAAAAAATAAATTTTATTTTTAAATTCAACCGGTCGGAATTATGTTATAGTGAATTTATAAGAATTTTATAAAATACTTCATTTTTTCCTGAATAGTAAATATACACTTTGAGTTTTTCTATATGTTTAATGAAATCATAATGATTTAATAACTAATATAAAATTTTGGTAGAATTTTGTGTTTTAAAATAACATAATTGGTATCCCAAGTGGCCAATAACAAGGGAAATCCCATGGTTTTAAATTTACCACTACCTAGGTATCCATGCAAAATATTAAACAAATCCTCCTCTTTCACTATAAATACTCAACCATTTCCCTATTAGATTTCATTTATAATTATTCCTTCAAGAATCTCTAAGAGTTTTTCCTCCCAATTAGTCCTTAAAAGGAGTCCTCCAAAGGTTTCATTGAGCCCCCAAGGTCTCGATCCTCATGTTTTAGGAACACACTAAAAGGTAAGGGAAATCTCAACTTCACTTTTCCTTTCAACTTTCCGTTTTTATGTGGTATGTCATTCCAATTTCCAAACTATGTTATTTTATCCATTTTATTCCACATATTTATTGTATTAATTATCTTTTATGAATTGGAGGCACTTTTACACTCCCTTTTAACCATTTTCTAAAACCATGTTTCATACCCTTTATGCTACCGAATTTTCAACTCCAAATTTCTCTCTTTTTCTCAAGAAATTATCTCATTTTATTTTTTGAATACCCAAAACCAATTTATTTTATAGGGGTATTCACCTATATTTCTAAATGATCTATTTTATTCTGGTATTAACATACATGAAACTCACCTTCCTTTTTCATGGGTTAATAATGGCTTAAAGATCTTCTCTTTAAGCACCTTTTTTAAAAAAAATCATGATTTTGATATGAAACCCCATTATTTTATTATCCATATATTATATAGAAAATGATTTATTATGATCTATGTGGCTCACAATATTTAAGACATGTGAAGGTTGTGCCCTAATAGCCCTCCATTGCATTGGGTAAGGAATTTAATCCATGTATATGACAAGTATTATGATAACTTGGTGATTATACTTGTTAATTTTATGACACATAGATGATAAACCTTGGTGATATGCTTATGAATAACTCAATTAAATGTTTTATCCACATTTATATGTTATTATTCTTATTCATTTTACTATGATATGTATCTTTTTCCTTTTCTCCTTCCTTTATGATATTCTTCATATTCTTATTGTTAATTCTCAAGATCACTTGTAAACTATTTCAATTGGTTTCCTTTATTGGGTATTATGATTACCATTTACTTTGAAGTATGTCCCTAGGTTATGATATGAATTAATATTACATAGCATGAACCAAATAATAATCCATTAAAGTGGATTAAATGAATGTTTTATGTTTTCATTTATTATGTACCTTTAACCCATGAAACTAAACTTTAAAAGATCCTCTATTTGTATAAATTATTGTAAAGATATGTAATAAATAGTTTTGATGTCATATGAATAGTCTGGTATGGATATTTTAAATCATTTTCCAAAGTTATCAGGTCACGATGATAGTTTGGGATAGTCACACTAGGAATATCATATAACACTATCGTGTGCTAAGATCCACTGTGATTATGTCAGGGTCATAAGAAATAGAAATCCCTTTATATCAGACTAGGATGACTCAGGTTGGTTGGTCTAAGACCTTCTATATTGATATCATGGTCAAGTAGAGAGATCTATTTTCTTTTTCATGGGCTATGAATTTTTTGTGATGACCAAAGACACATTAAATCATGAAGTATTATTTAGAAAAAAAATGTAAGATCAAGAAGGGTTTGATCACCCTAAAAGTTGCACCACCACCTAGAGAACATATTTGTGTGGTGAGGAAATGTGAAAAATAAATACTATAACTTTTATCTGGACTAGGGAGTCCAGCAAGCACTACTTAGATTTTACTAGGGTTATAGATTAGACCCTATGATCTTTATTCTTTTTATTTCCACCCTAAATTTCATACGAACTCTGGATATGAAGAGTTAAGTTGGTGGAGAATTTAATTTTTTTAGGAATCCCTTTACAAGTTTTAAACCTAACAAGTTTTGTGTCTCTTTTGATATAAGTTTAAAATATTTTGATTTAGACCATAGTATGATAGAGTTTAAAGTTGTATAGATTTAACCAAAGTGTGGTCCATTTTAGGTCCTGGCACACATAAACCTAATATGGGAGATGTTACAGAAGAGATTAATTAGTATGCCCATTGTCAAGAGCACTCCAACATCATTCTGATCGGGAGATGGAAATGTTGTAAATCATGGCTCAAGTTCCTCCGGTCATGATAAATGATATGGGGAATTCATACTATGTATATCCCATAAAGCTCTAAGATGATTGGTTCTTCCTCAGTGATGTTAGGCTCCCAAGGATTTGAAATCCATCCTTATATAGAAACGATATCACCAGTTGGTGGGTCTTAATCCCTTCAACATCAATATCATGAACGAACAGATATATCCTGTTTCCAATCCAAGGGCTATTAAAGGCTTGTGATAACTTAAGGTACACAAGACGTGAAGTTTGGAACATGGATTTAGGATCTTTTAAAATATGTGAGAAGCAACATGTACTCTAGTTTACTGGGATAAGGTTCCTGTGGTCCATTGATAAGGAATTAAAAATGGGTGACGGTCTGCACAGTTTATCATTTTTGTAATGGTGATGTTTTCCAGGCAGTTTAACATCATGCAGTGAGGACGTTTTCTATGAGTTTATCATCATGTGATAATGATATATTTGTTGCGTAGTTTTAATTTCATGTGACCAAGATGTTGGCCTTTAAATTTAATATCATGTGGTAAATACATAATTCTGTGTTGTTTATCATAAATTAGTAAGGATGTTTGAAGTAATATGAATGGATGAAAATGTTGTGGTTGGGACCAAGGGTGGATGCCTGGGTGTCACTAAAAATCTCACAACAAAGAGAATAAAACCACACATAATTCTAAATATCCATGCATTTTAACTTCATATGGTGAGGATGTGGGTCATTTGATGTGAAATGATGGTATCACAACTGGGCCCATGAATGGAATTATGGACATCACTATATATCCCATTGTGATGGGAATCAAAACACATGTAGTTCTTACAAAAGTTCCTTATGCAAGTCTGACACATATGAAAAGAGGGAAATTTTTATATTTTTTGTGATAGGGCCTAATGTTGGGACTCCTAGAACCACTATGTATCTTATGAAGATATAAATCAAGTCACACATAGTTCTTAAATGGTAAATACTATACAGATTTATTACTCATACATAGAGGTGGAAATTATTTCTATCAAATATTGTAGCTACGCCTAGGATTGAACACCCAGGTGTCACTACAAATCTTGTGATGATATAAATCAAGACACATGTGGTTCTTAAATAACTATGTTGTTTAAAATCATGAGACAACGATGAAGATGGGCTGACGTGGAAAAGTGGTGATATTGTGGTTGGGCCCAAGGATGGAGGTCTAGGCATTGCTACACGTCTCATGAAAATGAGAATCATGCCATACAAAGTTCTTAAAGAACTATATATTATCTCATCATGTGTCAAGGAATCATGTAACTTTATGTGAATGATGATGGATGTTATATGTTCATGCAGTTTTACGTCATGTGGTTAGGATACTGACCATGTAGTTTAACGTCATGTGGAAAGGACTCATGGTGTGACTTTTATGGTATTGCATTTGGGACTGTGATCAACATGTTCAATGCTCTCATTCATTTTTTGGGGGGAATCCCTTACTAAAATTCCTAAACTCACGTGATCTATGCTTGGTGTGATAACAAAATGAGTATTTTGTATCATATTGTGGTTGTTCCAAGATATAAGATCGAGGAGCCCTGTCAAATCTCATTGAAAAATGAGAATCAAGTCATACTTAGTTCTAAATAGTTTGTTCAGTTTTAACATCATGCAGTAATGAAATTATCCATACATTTTAATGTATTGGAGTAAGGATTTAGATCACTCAACATGAAGGAAAAGTGATGTTGTATATCCATTCAGTTTTACATCATGTAGTAAACACATTTTCCTTGCCGTTTAATGACATTTTGTAAGGAAATTGGATCACCCAACATGAAAGGAAAGTAATCCTAAGGATAAGACAAATAATAGAGGTTTGGGAATATCTATTTATCTTTTAATTGCAGGAATCGATCCATAAACAGTTCTTGAAAACCATGGAGTTCAATGTTATGCGTGAAAGATGAACTCTGTATAGTTTATCGTCATGTGGTCAGGATGAAGGATACCATATAGTTTAAAGTCTTGTTGTTTAGGAATTGATCCACGCATTTTAAAATTTTGTGGTAAAGTTGATTGCCATAAAATTTAATTTCTTGTGGTAGGGATGATGGATTACCTAATATGAAGGGGGGAGTTTATTGATCTGTGCAGTTTAATGTCATGTAGTGATGACTTGGTATAAAGTGCAGTTTAATATCATTCTGTTAGGACATAGCTGTATAGTCTAGTGTCATGTAGCCTAGATGAATGCAATTTGGGTTCAAAATGGAACTCTTACATAAATCCCTTGAGTAGACAATGAGGGGGGTCCAATTAATATTTAATGGCATATTCATCATTGATCTAATTTATCACCAATTATGAGTCCCCTTTACTATTGGGGGAGGCTCTGTGCAGTTGTAGGGATAGTTCTCATCCAATTATGAGGGCTTGATATTCGACCTCTTTATTTTTGTATCCTTCAGATATTGAGAAAGAGTGGTGAAAACTAATTTGTTAGGATAGAAAAATATGTCCCTTAATCCTACCCGATTGAGCTTCAGATATTCCATCCTTTTGTAGATAGTGATTTCATGAGGCACTAACAAAATAGATATCCCATGTGGGAGGAGTATCATGGGAATTGAAGACCTCCTCATCTAGGATCTTGGTGTCTTTAAGTTTATTTCTAGGGTATGATGTTCTATGATTGAATTATCCATGGCATTTAATTTCATTGACTTTTGAGTAGATCAATATGAGAGATGATATGGACTTCATGGTACTAGCATCATCCAGTTGAGCTATTAGAGACTATTATAACCTCTTGCATCATTTTCTATCCATGGAGGCTTCCCAATGATCCTTCCATGATGTCCATATATAAGATAGGTGCCCTCCCTTCTACTCAAGGAAGAAAAAATGGTGGGTACAGTAGGAAATTCTTGATAATTTTGAAGCCTTTTTATCATGACAGAGTAAATCCTCTTGGATGCCTTCATGATACCTCAATGTTCATTGGGTATTCCAAGATTGTGTGTAGCCACATATTCATTCATTCAAAGTATTTATGTATAGTTCCATGTGAACACATATCATTGATTCCATATAAATGTGATGCACATATCTTTCTCTTTGATGGATATAGTGGAACTAATCAACCTAGTTTGTGGGTATTCTTTTGATCGCAGATTTATCGAGTAAAGCTCATATATGGTGGTGAAAACAAAATCTTTGATTCCTAGAGGGAAATTCCTAATATCATCCTCATATTCCTCCAATTCTGATGTGTAGAGGCATTTTTAGATTAACCTTGGAATCTGGGGGCTTCTTCGTCACTGTCAGGGTGTGGGTGGATCTTAGAAGAGACATCATTATTCCTTGCTATCTGAGTTGTTATAGAGAGATGCCAGAGATGATTTTCTTTTACACAGTACCATAAGAAAAGAGGGGCTCATGCCTTTGGGGTTATATTCATGGCCTCAACAATATCTATTGGGAGAATATGGTTGTTTTCGAGAATATTCCAGGGATTCAGTAGGTAGGTCCTCAAGCCATTGGGGGATGCATCCTATATATCATCATCCACCACTAGTTTCTTACCTCCCCTTTTTTAGAAATCTTCTTTTTCAAATGTGGTTCCATAGGTTTTTAAGGAATCATTGTCACCATGTAGTATACCAAACATCCCATTCAATGTCGATGATGTCTCCCAAATATTGAGATTCCAAATAGTTTATCATTCTATAGTATGGTCATGTTCCATGTAGTTTGCCATCATGTGGTAAAAATGTTAATATGGGTGGCTGGGGTAGGATATAGAATTTAGGAATCCCTACATATCTCATTAGTATGAGAATCAATCCATAAATAGTTATAGAATACAATTGTGGTAGGATACCAACACCAGAAATAATGGTCCTCTTAGGAGAGGTCCATAGGAACCTACAGTTCAATGTCATGTAAAAGACATCAACCATATTTATTTTACATCATATGATATGGAATCATGGTATACCTTTTATCATATTTCATTAAAGATTATAATGAGTTTTTCAGAATATTTCATGCATTAGTTTTTGTGGGGAAACCCTTACTGAAATTCCTAAGCTCGCGTGAGCTATGCTTGGTGTGAGAAACAAGTAATGGAAAGGGTTCCTTTCACCATGAAGAGGAAATAAATAATAAGATATTATTATTTTTCATATTGTGGTGGATGGACCAAAATATTGGCTGGAAGAATCCCAATGTATCTCATTTTATAGATAATCAAGCCGTAAGTTGTTTTAGAAAACCCATGCAGTTTAATGTCTTGAAGTAAGGATAATTTCCATGTAATTTAATGTCATGTGGTAAGGATAGAATACATTTAGTTTAATGTTCCGTGGTAAATACAATGTCCATGCAATTTTATGTCTTGTGGTAAGGACATAAGTCGTGTAGTTTAATTTCTTGTAGTAAGGATGATGGTCGCAAAATTTAATGTCATACAGTTAGGATAGAGGTGAATAACCTATCAGGGTGGTGGATCTTTTAGAGGATCTTGTAAAATTCTTATGCATATTTCATGAGTTTCAGGATCATTCTACTCTATCAGTCCTATCGACACCTATCTCTTTAACCAATATTTGAATAAAAAGTATCTTTTAATTGTGTGATCGAGGTGTTGATGGTATGGGAAATGGTGTTCATGGCATATCAACCCTAAATTACTCAAATTTCTCATCATTGGGAGCTCTATCAAGACATTTTCCATGGAATAGTTGAAATACCCGGGAACATGTTTGGATTTGAAGGAATATAATTTCCACTACCTATCTTCAAGAGATGGGTGACCGGGCTACTTCTCCTATAGGTTATCTATACCACCATTGGTGGGGGTACATGGATGAGTCTGGATTCTATGGTGTAGAGTCCTAATCTTTATTGGTCTGGGGGACGATCTTGAATTATTCGGGGTCTCAGATGACATAGATGCTTCCCATTAATTAAAATATCCCAACTCTCCTGTGGGATTTGTGGAGACAGTTGAGTTCATATGGTTTCTAGAATATCCCTGATGAGGATGTGGAAAATATATAAATTCCATAATCCATGTGGTATGGGGAGAGGGGTATAAATTTTTGGATTTCACTCATTGAGGGGAATAAAAATATGAAAATTCCACTAGCCTTATGTGTTGGGGTACTTCACTACAAGGTGGTATTTTATAGGTAGACACTAGTACATCATCCAGAGGTATAGATCTTAGGAATATTCCCAAAATTATCTCTTGGAGAACCTTATTATCCTATTTGAGTTGAGAGATATTTTTTTCTTTATAAATTGTTATGTCATCCTCAAGGGGTTGTCTTGTAGTATCCATGAAAAAACCCTTTACTTTATCAGTGTTTGGGTGGGTGGATAATGATGGGAGTTCTGATGTAGATCTTATAGACTGAATCTACTTTTCCAATTTTCATATGCTACATTATTACTACCCTCTAAAATACCAACATGGTCTGTAAAACCTTCTATATATTACTGGTAGATATCGAAAAACCCTTTTTCTCTTGAGCTACTGGTGGGAGGTAGGGTGAACTATTGTGAATATGATTACTACAGGCTGGTATGATTGTACCCATGATGTGTGTGCTTGTCTAGATCTGATGATGAACCTTTGGGTATGACTGATATCATATTTGTTGAGACATAAGAAATTTTGGGCTCCTCCTCAATGGTGTATCTCATTTGACAGTTCAATGCACAATGTACCATTTGAGGGGTCAATGATCATGGTACCATTTGAGGGGCCAGTCCCCACTATATTATTTGAGGGTTCAGTTCCCATTGTACGATTTGAGGGGTAGGTTCCCATGTTGAAGATGATACTCAGGTAAAATATGATAAAATACCCCCAAGAATATGGGTTGGGGTACTCCCTGGGATTCCACAATCACCAAGGCTAGTTGTGATAAAGTTAGAGGATCTTTAGTAGAGAATATATGGGATTTATTTTGGGCTTCTATTTGGACACAATGGTGGGCCTTAGAAGGATTGGTCATAGCAAGGATATAAGCCCGTGCTGGAGCTGCATTGTTTAGATTCCCCTGGCAGTCTCTCCTGCTTGGTACCCCAACTCAGAAAGTTGTTGTAGGCATAACTAATTCTATTGATCCTTGTGGAATCATGGTCACATGATGTTGATGAAGACAAAAATAGATGGGATCCCTCCTAGGTAGATATTGAGTGATTTATTTGATCAGATGATTGTACTCATCCACCTCCCTAAGGTAGGGAATGTGTACACTGCTGAGCGAGAGGGATAGGCTCCTAAAGTGGTTGAATGTAGTGATAAGGGCCACTTCCTCTCCTACAACATGTCTTGGTAATCATGGTCAGTGAGAGCCCATCCTCAAAAATATTTCTGATCTAATTATAGAGTTGTGATGGAATTGTTCATGTGGTATCCCCGGCCCAAGTTGTTCACCATTTGATACTAGAAGTGGTGTTTTGGTAACAATGTAAATCGGGGCCTTAAGACCAAAGAATCTTGTCCAGTGATCTTGGAATCCATTGTCACCTTTGAAGATATCATTTTGATTGAAAGGAGTATTTGAGAACTCTTGGATATTAAACAAGTAACATTATTTGTGTATAATCATATATAATATTACATGTTCAATAAATAACATTCAAAGTTAACAAATAAAGAGAAAGACCCTTATTTTTACACAATGTTTAGTAGAGTTAAAATAAACATGTTACATTATCTATTTTGTTTTTAAATGATCATTGAATAAACTATCCTTATGGGCACTCAACAATATATCCTCTTTGAATTGTAAAAGGGATAAACATAAAATGGAATTTACAATAGGTTCAAAAAAAATTCGTTATGATTTAAGTTGTGGATGGGATTCCTATGCTCGATGGATTGATTGATTATAGGGGGTTAAAGGCCTCACAAAATTTCTCGCATCAGCTTTTTCATTTGTCTAGTATTCCCTAAAAACCCCTAATGCTTCCCTCATCCATAGATGGGAACATACCTATTTTCAAAATCAAGGTGGTCATTTGGGGTTTCAATCCCAATTACTATTGAGGACTCACATTGGTTGAGAGGATGGGAGACCAAGCTCATCACACCCTTTTAGGGGAAATTGTATCATAATCTATGACTCTATTATAGATTTATGATATGTTCTTGAAATCCTTCCTAGACCCCAATACGAGACTGCTTACCCCTACATCAATGACTTGATTATGAACATGTATCGATAGTAACTATGACATTCATATCATGGGTTTCCTATCACTCTTTATTTATTTATGATGTTTTCTGTTAGGGTTATATTTTGACACTCTAGATTTAATTTTCTTCCAGGGAGGTGGTTGGTGTTCTAGAGATGTGATTAAACCTCTATGAGGAATCCTACATATCATATGAAAATATAAATCAAAACCCACATATTACATTTTTCATAGTTTAAGGTCATGTGACAGGCCCCATCTATGAAGTATAATGTCTTTCAGTATGGGTGTGAATATCAAGCTTGGACCTCAATGAGGCATCCTATGTATCATGTATAATATGAGAATATGAGTCTGTGTAGTTCTTGTAATGGGTGTCTATGTCATGGGATATGTGACAAGATATTCCCTAGATGGTACTTAGCCATATAAGGCTACCCGAGATTTCTTCAAAAGGAATGTGGACCTTTCAGTGGATACAGGATGTAATCAGGCTAACATCCCAATTATGGAACCATACTAGGGGGAATCTCAACATGATTTTGATACAATCACTATGTGTCTCTAATATAACATGATCCATGATCAGTGTGAGAAAAATTTTATAGTGATGTCTTGACATAATGAATGAGTGTATACCCGTGCGGGTCTTACACATTAAAGATTCCATGTGAGGGGAATTATTACCCATCTCTTGGAGAATATGGTATGGATCTTGGGCCTTAAGAAGGAATCCTAGGTATAACAACCCATACATTATATACATATATGTTACTTAAAATTATTAAGAATAATCATTATAAAACTTAACAAAACCACACCTGTACTGTATAGTTTTTGTGTCTTTAGAATATGAGAAACATAAACAACTGGTTCATAAAACATCTACATTGCCTCACACTTATTTTTTCATATCTAGAACCCTTTTTGTCATATCTTACTAATACATTTCTTCACAATCAAGGGAAAAGAAACATACTAAAGGGTGATGTCATATGCTAAGTAATGGTAAACAAGGGTTATATCAATCATATCATAATCATAAGACCTAAGAACAAAAAATTTGGATGTATTATCCAGTATACAAATGATCAGGATATCATGTCATGGGATAGGTCATAAAATTTCATACAAAATCAATAAACATATTACAAAAATTTATAACATAAGAATAGGAATTTGTGGAATACAAATATGCATAGAAAATAAAGTCATATTATTCAAGCCTCATTTCAAAGACCATCATAGCAGACAAAGTCCACTACTGAATCCGGATTACTTCCTGTTCCAGTCCTATATTACTGAACTGTGACCATTTACCGTTGCATCCATATATATCTCACAAGATAAAAATATTTACCTAATTCATTGGAGGGATATATAGGTTACACCGATATCATAATGAAATCATTCTTACATGTTCCACAAAAATATAAATCATTAATCATAGCATGACCAAAATAATAAAATATGTTTCTTAAACATCATTCCATCACAACATAATCAATATGAAACAAATGTTTTTCATAAATATAATACCATTATAAAAATAATAAAACATGTGAATAATAGGCATAGAATTCATGAAACATATCCCTATTAAATAATTTTTTATTAGATGAAAAATAATTTTTATATAACACTTGAAAATAATTCTTCAAGAAAATATCCTTTCTTCTTAAAAAACATTTTCTTTTCTCAAAATACCACAAAATTTTAAAAGAAAATAATTTCTTTGAAAATAACCTTGTAATATTATAAAGGAAGATTCATAGAAATATGTTTTTATGAAAACTCAAAAACTCATCATGTTGTAAAAGTTAAAATAAACCATTATACTCATACTTTTTTCAGATAAGTCAAAAAGTACATTATATTGAAAAATGATAAAATATTTCTTTCATACCATTAAAAAAATATCCAATGGGTAAAATTGACTTTAAAAATTATAGAATAATATAAATAATATTACACATTTAGGAAACATGTATGTGGATGATAAATATAACCCAAAAAATACTTACATATAAACAATCTCAGATAATAATAAAATTGTAAAATTCTTCCTTACCTTGTGTCTGATATCCTTTGTATGTATCTGAACCTCCTTCATAATGATTAAAATAATTTTATTTGACTTATTACATAATAATATTAATTTTTATAATATCATATATGATCATATTATCATTTGTTTGTTAATAACATTTCATTATTACTCGTTATTCGGGTATAAACAACTTCATTTTCTTATGCATGTCTTATTGAATAAGTTCTGATTATTCTTCATTGGTTGTAGTTATTTCATTTAAAGAATCATATTAATATAATATATATCAGATTTATTCTTTATAGTCATTTATATAATCTTTCTTTTATGGATATCTTGTAAAACTAATCACATGGAATTGCGGAGATGGTAGGTCGTACGTACGCACGAGTGATGATAAAATTACTTTAATTATAAAATTATATTGAAGTGGATTATATATATATTGTTTAATAATAAATATATTTCTATAATAATCCTATAATGTTATTATTTCCATCATTATACCCATCTATTTAAAGTTGTTGTGAAAAAAAGATTAAACCATGGCATGGAGATGGTAAGTCGTACGTATGAATGCGTGGTGATTTTGTTTTTTATAAGATAGATAGAAGGTGAAATTAGGTTGTTCCGTAACCATAATAAAATATCAGCATATCATTTATACTGGGAGGAAGTACAAGAAGAAATGATTTTGAGAGAGTTGGTAAAGGATATTACCCCTTCTTCAGTGAGAACCTACAAGATCTCATCTTAAAGGCACTAAATATAGTCATTTGAAAAGCAAAAAACCTCTAGAATTTGAATAAGGATGTCATTAAGATAAATTAGTAGTGTATGGATGATCTTTAAGTCTCAATGTGTTATGAATAAATGAGGGAGGATGTTCTATTTTATAGTTGAGGTTGGGGGCACCTTTAGAATTTCAAAAAATTTTAATTTATAATAAATTTAAACCACATCCAAAAAACCTCTAAAATGTATTAGTTTGTAATATGAGATACTATAAGGTTCTAGTATCATCAAATGATAATTTTTAAACATGTTTTTATGCCCATTTAAGCCTTATCATTTTCATTTTACACTTAGTTATTCTATTTAATTTTAACTAACAAATATTTCAATATTAAAAAGGTGAAATATTTACTTATTTTATATAATTTAGATGATAAATTAATAATATAGAACATTTTAAACCATTTAATAACTATTATATATTTTTTAAAAATGTTTCATGATTTTTAAATAATTTAGTAATACCATATTTTGATAAAGAGTCAGTAGTGTAAATTTTGATATTATACAATTAATTGATTATTAAAAATACAAATATAACAAGTTAACTTCGAAAAAAAAATTATTATATTAATAATATGTCAAGGTAATCTATAAAAATCGTTGGATATATTAATTATCCCAAATTAAAATTATTTTAATATTTTTAATAACATATATTTATAATCTCCATTATTAAAATAATTACAACATCTGTTTTATCTAATTTTTTAACATAATTATTTTTTGAATAACAAATAAAAAAATACAATAAAGAAGATAATAAAATATATTTAAAAATAATACTTTTAGTATAACATATATTTGGGAAAATCCAACATTACAAATGTTATATTTATTAAAACATGAATGTGACAACTTTAACATCTCTTCAAATAAAATATTATAAGTGTCATAATCTTTTTTATATGTATATGAATGGTCAATAACAAAAAACTTTGATGATTATGGTTGATATATAATCTAACAAAAACATTTTTTCAAGTTTTTGGGTCTTTCAATGGTTATGATTATTTAAAAAAAAATATTTTGTTGATTTCTCATCAATTAGATAGTTTATAATTCATTAATGTATAAGCCTTTAAATTATATATTTATTTCTTAAAAATTAAAAATGAATTACCATGATAAATAAAAACATTTTATCTTAAAAACGAGTATTTATAATTTAATTTATCTTCTTTATCCCCATATATTAAAAATGATATGGTTATTAAAATTTGAGTGAGATATATTTAACTTTTCTTTAAATAAAAAAAATTAAATGTCTTGATCTCATCCAAGTGGCTTCCAAAGGATACAATTTTGACCCAAGGATTATTTAGGTCAAAACACTTTCCCAATGATATTATATTTGTTTTAAAGTAATTTTATAACATTATTTTTACCCTTAATTACCAGATTTACCCTTTTACCGTATCAATTAGAATTTCCAAAGTTACTATTCATAAATCCCAAAAAAAAAATAAAGGTATTGAAATAATTTAAAAATACTGATTCCAAATATGGAATCCATTTTTCCAAATTCTGAAAAAAAGTTGCAATAATTAAATTATAATTTATCTTATTTTTGGAATGAGAAATCCGGTTTTAAAAGTTAAAATATAGCAAAAGATTATAATATTTTTACATCTAAATTAAATGTAAATTTAATTCTAGTGACCTAAATTATATTAAATGATAAAAGCATATTATATTTATAATTTCAAAACATTAAATTTTATAATTTAACCATATAAATTATTTTTTTGAAAATAGTTGTTTTTAATTAAAATTTAGTATATTTTTACTGTTAATCAAAACTTTAAAGTTATCAGAAAATCATCAAGAATTCATGAAAAGTAAACTTTTTTTCCCACTTCCAAATAAGAATTTTATTTTTTCATATCAAAATTATTAATGTGTCATAATTTTAATTGAAAAAGGGATTCCCATTAAATAGAGGTAAAATTACCGTTTTGAAAAATATAGGTTTTATACATAAAATAGGGTTTATTCATATTCTATGACTAAGATATATATTGGATAAATATAAAAAATATTTTATTTATTATATACCATCTATATTTCATTAATTTAATTTACTAATTTTAATTAACTTAATTTATTAATACAAAAATATAGATATTTCGTTTACATTAAATGCGTTTATATTTTTTATAAATAATTGGCAGCCAAATAAATCACTATAAATTTTAATATGTTAGTTATATTTATTATAGATAACATAATGGTTGTGTTATAATGGTAATTTTATACCAATGGTGTCTCATGGTTTTTTAATTCATGATTTCATGAACTGTAATCTATTGAAGAATTAAATTTTTTTAAAGAAAATATTTCATAAAAACATCCGCTGATTACATTCTACCCCCCTTAAACTGAATTCCACCCTCCAAAATTTTCTCATGGATAAAAATATAAGATGATTCTATTACCTCACCACACAATCAAGTTCCCATGTAGATTTCTAAAATTGGTGGTTCTACCATAAAACTTTAACCATGCGAGTGGTCTTATTTCCTAGAACTTTTACACTGCAATCAAGAATCTATATCGGTTGTTCTTCATAAGAATGTTCTTTCACTAGCGGTATAAAATATGAGTTTAGTACATGTGAAGGATCAAGTATGTACTTTCTCAGGAGAGATACTTGGAACACGTCATGAATATGAGATAGATTCAGTGGAAGTGCCAATCTATAGGCTACCTTCCCAATACGATCAAGAATTTCAAAAGGACCAATATACATAGGGCTCTGCTTTACCTTCTATCCAAATCTCATTACTCTCTTCTAGGGAGATATTCATAGAAACACCTTATCATCCACTTCTAGCTTTAGGTCTTTTTGTCGTTTGTCAGCATAAATTTTTTTCAACTCTGAGATACTCTTTTGTGTGGTTGAATAAATCAAACTATCTCTAACATTTCATCAAAAAGACATAGTTATAATAGCTTTCTTTCCCCAACTTCATCCCAGAAAGTTTGAGTTCTACACTTTTCTCTATAGAGGGATTCATAAGAATCCATCTGAATAGTGGAGTGAAAGCTATTATTGTAAAAAAAATTCTATTAAACATAGGTTTTGATCCCAACCACTGTTAAAATACATAGAGAAGGTTCTCAAAATTACTTCTAGAGTTTGAATTGTATTCTCATACTGATTGTCTTTCTGAGGATGATATGAAGTTATGAACCTAAACTTTATATCAAGAGCCTACTAAAGAAATATGTAGAACATTGAGGTAAACCTCAGATCCCAATCCGATATAGAGGAAAGTGGTAATTCAGGAAATATTATCACTTCCTTTATACATATATCCTATAAATTTGATTAAGAGATATATCCCCTCTAATATGAATGAACTATACTAACTTCTTAAGGTGGTCAACTATAAAACAGATAGCATTATGGCCTTTAGATACTTTGTTAAGTATGACGAAAACGTCTATAGTGATGTTTTCCCATTTCTATTATGTTATGGGTAATGGTTATAACATCCCCTTATACTTACGTCTCTTAGCATTAACTTGATGACAAACCAAGTGGAATGATGACCTCAACTAGTAAGGTCATGTCCTATGAAGCCATTTTGTCAAAGCTTGGGAGGTATGTAGCATCACCGGTCTTCTCTCTTTACCAATCCCATGTTGATCTTCAACAAGTGAGGCTTGAATGAAATAACCAACCATAGAAGCTCAAGTTAGTGAAGATTACTACTCGCACAATGTTAGGTGAGCCACCCCATGAGTTTATCAGCATCACACACCTCACCCATAGGTCAAATGTAGGTGTTATAAGGGTTTATGTGTTTAGGACTTACTTACTTAATGTTTAATCCCTTTGTATAAATAAAATTGTTTTTCCATTAATTCCATTTTGGGAATAATATTTCCTAAAAATATGATGAATTTAAAAAATTAATTTTTCCAACATAAATTATAAATTACAAAAAAAATGATAAAATTATTATAATAAATTAAGGAATTGTTAAAAATTATTATTTTTATTAAATGGTATAGTTAAAATGCTCTTATTTAAATAGAAATGATTAAATAAGTTTTTCTTTTAAGTGTTAGGAATTTCACTGTGCAATCTCACTATGCATTTTTTATCCGCTATTATTTTTAATAAATAAGTATTTTTATATTTAAAAGTTAAAATTCACATATTTAGGTAATTATAATGAAAGAAAATAAATTTCATTTTTAAAATCAACCGGTTGGAATTATGTTATATTGAATTTATGAAAATTTTATAAAATACTTCATTGTTTCCTAAATAGTAAATATACACTTTGAGTTTTTCAATATGTTTAATGAAATCATAATGATTTAATAAGTAATGTAAAATTTTGGTAGAATTTTGTGTTTTAAAATAACATAATTGGTATCCCAAGTGGCCAATAACAATTGAAATCCCATGGTTTTTAATTTACCACTACCTAGGTATCCATGGAAAATATTAAACAAATCCTCCTCTTTCACTATAAATACTCAACCATTTCCCTATTAGATTTCATTTATAAGTATTCCTTCAAGAATATCTAAGAGTTTTTCCTCCCAATTAGTCCTTAAAAAGAGTCCTCCAAAGGTTTCATTGATCCCCCAAGGTCTTGATCCTCATGTTTTAGGAATACACTAAAAGGTAAGAGAAATCTCAACTTCTCTTTTCCTTTAAAGTTTCTGTTTTTATGTGGTATGTCATTCAAATTTCCAAACAATGTTATTTTATCCATTTTATTCCACATATTTATTGTATTAATTATCCTTTATGAATTTTAGACCCTTTTACACTCCCTTTTTACCATTTTCTAAAACCATGTTGCACACCCGTTATGCTACCAAATTTTCAACTCCAAATTTCTCTCCTTTTCTCAAGAAATTATATCATTTTATTTTTTGAATACCCAAAACCAATTTATTTTATAGTGGTATTCACCTATATTTCTAAATGATCTATTTTATTCTGGTATTAACATACATGAAAATGACCTTCCTTTTTCATGGGTTAATAATGACTTGAAGATCTTCTCTTTAAGCACCTTTTTAAAAACATCATGATTTTGATATGAAACCCTATTATTTTTTTATCCATAGATTATATATAAAATGATTTATTATGATCTATGTGGCTCACAATCTTTAAGACATGTGAAGGTTGTTCCATGATATCCCTCCATTGCATTGGGTAAGGAATTTAATCCATGTAGATGAGAAGTATTATGATAACTTGGTGATTAGACTTGTTAATTTTTTGACACATAGATGATAAACCTTGGTGATATGCTTATGAATAACTCAATTAAATGTTTTATCCACATTTATATGTTATTATTCTTATTCTTTTTACTATGATATGTATCTTTTTCCGTTTCTCCTTCCGTTATGATATTCTTCATATTCTTATCGTTAATTCTCAAGATCCCTTGTATACTATTTCAATTGGTTTCCCTTATTGGGTATTATGATTAACATTTACATTGAAGTATGTCCCTAGGATATGATATGAATTAATATTACATAGCATGAACCAAATAAGAATCCATTAAAGTGGATTAAATGAATGTTTTATGTTTTCATTTGTTATGTTCCTTTAACCCATGAAACTAAACTTTAAAAGATCCTCTATTTGTATAAGGTATTATAAAGATATTTAATGAATAGTTTTGATGTCGTATGAATAGTCCAGTATGAATATTTTAAATTATTTTCCAAAGTTATCAGGTAAAGATGATAGTTTGGGACAGTCACACTAGGAATATCATATAACACTATCGTGTGCTAAGATCCACTGTGACTATGTCAGGGTCATAAGAAATAGAAATCCCTTTATATAAGACTAAAATGACACAGGTTGGTTAGTCTAAGACCTTATATATTGATATCATGGTCAAGTAGAGAGATCTATTTTCCTTTTCATGGGCTATGAATTTTTTGTGATGACCAAAGACACATTAAATCGTGAAGTATTATTTAGAAAAAAATGTAAGATCAAGAAGGGTTTGAGCACCCTAAAAGTTGCACCACCACCTAGAGAACATATTCGTGTGGTGAGGAAATGTGAAAAATAATTACTATAGCTTTTATCTGGAATGGGGAGTCCAACAATCACTGCTTGGATTTTACTAGGGTTATATATTAGACCCTATGGGCTTTATGATTTTTATTTCCACACTAAATTTTATACGAACTCTGGATATGAAGAGTTAAGCTGGTAGTGAATTTAATTTTTTAGGACTCCCTTTACAGGTTTTAAACCTAACAAGTTTGGTGTCTCTTTTGATATAAGTTTAAAATATTTTGATTTAGACCATAGTTTGATAGAGTTTAGGGTTGTATAGATTTAACCAAAGTGTGGTCTATTTTAGGTCCTGACACACATAAACCTAACATGGGAGATGTTACACAAGAGATTAATTAGTATTACCATTATCAAGATCACTCCAACATCATTCTGATCGGGAGATGGAAATGTTGTAAATCACGGCTCAAGTTCCTCCGGTCATGATAAATGATATGGGGCAGTCATACTTAGTATATCCCATAACGCTCTAAGATGATTGGTTCTTCCTCAGTGATGTTAGGCTCACAAGCATTTGAAATCCCTCATTATATGGAAAAGATGTCACCAGTTGGTGGGTCTTAATCCCTTCAAATTCAATATCATGAATGAACAGATAGATCCTATTTCCATTCCAAGGGCTATGAAAGCCTTGTGATAACTTAAGGTACACAAGACGTGAAGTTTGGAACATGGATTGAGGTTATTTTAAAATATGTGAGAAGCAACATGTACTCTGTTTTACTGGGATAAGGTTTTTGTGTTCCATTGATAAGGAATTAAAAAAGGGTGATGGTTTGCACAGTTTATCATTTTTGTAATGGGGATGTTTTCCAGGCAGTTTTACTTCATGCAGTGAGGACGTTTTCTGTGAGTTTATCATCATGTGATAAGGATATATTTGTTGCGTAGTTTTAATGTCATGTGACCAAGATGTTTTCCATTAAATTTAATATCATGTGGTAAATACATAATTCTGTGTTGTTTATCATAAATCAGTAAGGATGTATGAACTAATGTGAATGGATGGAAATGTTGTGGTTGGGACCAAGGGTGGATGCCCGGGTGTCACTAAAAATCTCACAACAAAGAGAATAAAGCCACACATAATTCTAAGGATCCATGCATTTTAACTTCATATGGTGAGGATGTGGGTCATTTGATGTGAAATGATGGTATCACAACTGGGTCCATGAATGGAATTATGGACATCACTATATATCCCATTGTGATGGGAATCAAACCACATGTAGTTCTTACAAAAGTTCCTTATGCAGGTCTGACACATATGAAAAGAGGTAAATTTTTATATTCATTGTGATAGGGCCAGATTTTGGGACTCCTAGAATCACTATGTATCTTGTGATGATAGAAATCAAGTCACACATAGTTCTTAAATGGTAAATAATCTATAGATTTATTACTCATACATAGAGGTGGAAATTATTTCAATCAATTATTGTAGCTATGCCTAGGATTGAACACCCATGTGTCACTACAAATCTTGTGATGATAGAAATCAAGACACATGTGGTTCTTAAAGAACTATGTAGTTTAAAATCATGAGGAAATGATGAATATGGACTGACGTGGAAAAGTGGTGATATTGTGGTTGGGCCCAAGGATGGAGGTCTAGGCATTGCTACGCGTCCCATGAAAATGAGAATCATTCCATAAATAGTTCTTAAAGAACTATATATTATCTCATCATGTGTCAAGGAATCATGTAAATTTATGTGAATGAAGATGGATGTTATATGTTCATAGAGTTTTACGTCATGTGGTTAGGATACTGACCATGTAGTTTATCATCATGTGGAAAGGACTCATGGTGTGACTTTTATGGTATTGCATTTGGGACTGTGATCAACATGTTTAATGCTCTCATTCCTTTTTTTGGGGGGGAATCCCTTACTAAAATTCCTAAACTCACGTGATCTATGCTTGGTGTGATAAAAAAAAGAAGTATCAAGGGTTTGTGTCTCAATACAGAGGCAGTTTAGGGAACAAAATGAGTATTTTGTATCATGTTGTGGTTGTTCCAAGATATAAGATCAAGGAGTCCTGTCAAATCTCATTGAAAAATGAGAATCAAGTCATACTTAGTTATAAATTGTTTTTTCAGTTTTAACATCATGCAGTAATGAAATTATCCATATAGTTTAATGTATTGGAGTAAGGATTTAGATCACCCAACATGAAGGAAAAGTGATGTTGTATGTCCATTCAGTTTTACATCATGTAGTAAAGACATTTTCCTTGCCGTTTAATGACATTTAGTAAGGAAATTTGATCACCCAACATGAAATGAAAGTAATCCTATGGATAAGCCAAAAAATAGAGTTTTGGGAATCTCTATGTATCTTTTGATAGTAGTAATCAATCCATACATAGTTCTTGAAAACCGTGGAGTTTAATGTTATGCGTGAAAGATGAACTCTGTATAGTTTATCGTCATGTGGTCAGGATGAAGGATACCATGTAGTTTAAAGTATTATTGTTTAGGAATTGATCCATGCATTTTAAATTTTTTTGGTAAAGATGATTTCCATAAAATTTAATTTCTTGTGGTAAGGATGATGGATTACCTAATGTGAAGGGGGGAGTTTATTGATCTGTGCAGTTTTATGTCATGTAGTTATGACTTGGTATAAAGTGCAGTTTAATATCATTCTGTTAGGACATAGTTATATAGTCTAGTGTCATGTAGCCTAGATGAATGCAATTTGGGTTCCAAAGGGAACTCTTCTATCAATCCCTTGATGTAGACAATGAGGGGGTCCAATTCATATTTAATGGCATATTCACCATTGTTCTACTTTATCACCAATTATGAGTCCCCTTTAATATTGAGGGAGGCTATGTGCAGCTGTAGGGCTAGTTCTCATCCAATTATGAGGGCTTAATATTCGACCTATTTATTTTTACATCCTTTAGATAGTGAGAAAGAGTGGGGAAAACTAATTTGTTAGGATAGAAAAATATGTCCCTTAATCCTACCCGATTGAGCTTCAGATATTCCATCCTTTTGTAGATAGTGATTTCATGAGGCACTAATAAAATAGATATCCCATGTGGGAGGAGTATCATGGGAATTGAAGACCTCCTCATCTAGGATCTTGGTGTCTTTAAGTTTATATCTAGAGTAGGATGTTCTATGATTGAATTATCCATGGCTTTTAATTTCATTGACTTTTGAGAAGATCAATATGAGAGATGATATGGACTTCGTGGAACTAGCATCATCTAGTTGAGCTATTAGAGACTATTATAACCTCTCACATTATTTTTTATCCATGGTGGGTTCCCAATGATCCTTCCATGATGTCCATATATAAGATAGGTTCCCTCCCTTCTACTCAAGGAAGAAAAAATAGAGGGTACAGTAGGAAATTCTTGATAATTTTGAAGCCTTTTTGGCATGACAGAATAAATCCTCTTGGCTGCATTCATGATACCTCAATGTTCATTGGGTATTCCAAGATTGTGTGTAGCCACATATTCATTCATTCCAAGTATTTAGGTATATTTCCATGTGAACACATGTCATTGATTCCTTAGAAATGTGATGTACATATCATTCTCTTTGATGGATATGGTGGCACAAATCAACTTAGGTTGTGGGTATTCTTTTGATCCCATATTTATCGAGTAAAGCTCATATATGGTGGTGAAAACACCATCTTTGATTCCTGGAGGGTAATTCCTGATATTATCCTCATATTCCTCCAATTCTGATTTGTAGAGTCATTTTTAGATGAACCGGGGAATCTGGGGGCTTCTTCGTCACTATCAGGGTGTGGGTGGATCTTAGAAGAGACATCATTATTCCTTTTTATCTGAGTTGTTGTATAGAGATGCTGGAGATGATTTTCTTTTACACAGTACCATAAGAAATGAGGGTCTCATGCCTTTGTGGTTATATTCATGGCCTCGACAAGATCTATTGGGAGAATATGGTTGTTTTTTAGAATAATACAGGGATACGCTAGGGAGGTCCTCAAGCCATTGGGGGATGCATCCTATATATCATCATCCACCACTAGTTTCTTACTTATCATTTTTTAGAAATCTTCTTTTTCAAATGTGTCTACAATGGTTTTTAAGGGATCATTGTCACCATGTAGTATACCAAACATCCCATTCAATGTCGATGATGTCTCCCAAATATTGAGATTCCAAACAGTTTATCATCCTATAGTAGGGTCATGTTCCATGTAGTTCGCCATCATGTGGTAAGGATGTGAATATGGGTGGCTGGGGTAGGATATAGAATTTTGGAATCCCTATATATCTCATTAGTATGAGAATCAATCCATAAATAGTTATAGAATACAAGTGTGGTAGGATACCAACACCAGCAATAATGGTCCTCTTAGGAGAGGTCCATAGGAACCTACAGTTTAATTTCATGTAAGAGACATCAACCATATTTATTTTACATCATATGATATGGAATCATGGTATACCTTTTATCATATTTCATTCAAGTTTATAATGAGATTTTCAGAAGTTTTCATGCCTTATTTTTTGTGGGGAAACCCTTACTAAAATTCCTAAGCTCACATGAGCTATGCTTGGTGTGAGAAACAAGTAATGGAAAGGGTTCCTTTAACCTTGAAGAGGCAATAAATAATAAGATATTATTATTTTTCATATTGTGATGGATGGACCAAAATATTGAATGGAAGAATCCCAATGTATCTCATTTGAAAGAGAATCAAGCCATAAGTTGTTTTAGAAAACCCATGCAATTTAATGTCTTGAAGTAAGGATAATTTCCATGTAATTTAATGTCATGTGGTAAGGATAGAATCCATTTAGTTTAATGTTACGCGGTAAATACAATGTCCATGCAATTTTATGTCTTGTGGTAAGGACATCAGTAGTGTAGTTTAATTTCTTATAGTAAGGATGATGGTCGCACAATTTAATGTCATACAGTTAGGATGGAGGTGAATAACCTATCAGGGTGGTGGATCTTTTAGAGGATCTCGGAAAATTCTTATGCATATTTCATGAGTTTCAGGATCATTCTACTCTATCAGTCCTATCGACACCGATCTCTTTAACCAATATTTGAATAAAAAGTATCTTTTAATTGTGTGCTCGAGGTGTTGATGGTATGGGATATGGGTTTCATGGCACATCAACCCTACATTACTCAAATATCTCATCATTGGGAGCTCTATCAAGACATTTTCCATGGAATAGTTGAAATACCCAGGAACATGTTTGGATTTGAAGGAATATAATTTCCACTACCTATCTTCAAGAGATGGGTGATTGGGATACTTCTCCTACAGGTTATCTATACCACCATTGGTGCGGGTACATGGATGAGTCTGGATTCTATGGTGCAGAGTCCGGATCTTTATTGGTCTGGGGGAAGATCTTTAATTATTCAGGGTCTCAGATGAAATAGATGCTTCCCGTTAATTAAAATATCCCAACTCTCCTGTGGGATTCGTGGAGACAGTTGAGTTCATATGGTTTCTAGAATATCCCTGATAAGGATGTGGAAAATATATAAATTCCCTAATCCATGTGGGATGGGGAGAGGGGTATAAATGTTTGGATTTCACTCATTGAGGGGAATAAAAATATGAAAATTCCACTAGCCCTATGTGTTGGGGTACTTCACTACAAGGTGGGATTTTATAGGTAGACACCAGTACATCATCCAGAGGTATAGATCTTCAGAATATTCCCAAAATTATCTCTTGGAGAACCTTATTATCCTTTTTGAGTTGAGAGATATTTTTTTCTATATAAATTTTTATGTCATCCTCAAGGGGTTGGCTAGTTGGATCCATGAAAAAACCCTTTACTTTATTTGTATTAAGGTTGGTGGATAATGATGGGAGTTCCGATGTGGATCCTATAGACTGAATCTACTTTTCCAATTTTCATATGCTATATTATTACTACCCTCTAAAATACCAACATGGTCAGTAAAACCATCTATATATTCCTGGTAGATATCGATGAACCCTTTTTCTCTTGAGATACTGGTGGGAGGTATGGTGACCTATTGTGAATATGATTACTACAGGCTGGTATGATTGTACCCATGATGTGTGTGCTTTTCTATATCTGATGATGAACCTTTGGGTATGACTGATATCATATTTTTTGAGACATAATAAAGTTGGGGCTCCTCCTCAATGGAGTATCTCATTTGACAGTTCAATGCACAATGTACCATTTAAGGGGTCGATGCTCATGGTACCATTTGAGGGGCCAGTCCCCACTATACTATTTGAGGGGTCAGTTCTCATTGTACCATTTGAGGGGTAGGTTCCCATGTTGATGATGATACTCAGGTAAAATATGATAAAATACCCCCAAGAATATGGGCTGAGGTACTCCCTGGGATTGCACAATCACCAAGGCTGGTTGTGATAAAGTTAGAGGATCATTAGTAGCGAATATATGAGATTTATTTTGGGATTCTATTTGGATACAATGGTGTGCCTTATAAGGATTGGTCATAGCAAGTATATAAGCCTGTGCTGGAGCTACATTGTTTCGATTCCCGTGGCAGTCTCTCCGGCTTGGTACCCCAACTCAAAAAGTTGTTGTAGGCACAACTAATTCTATAGATCCTTGTGGAATCATGGTCACATGATGATGATGAAGACCAAAATAGATGGTATCCCTCCTAGGTAGATATTTAGTGATTTATTTTATCAGATGATTGTACTCATCCACCTCCCTAAGGTAGGGAATGTGTGCACTGCTGAGCTAGAGGGATAGGCTCCTAAAGCGGTTGAATGTAGTGATAAGGGCCACTTCCTCTCCTACAACATGTCTTGGTAATCATGGTCGGTGAGAGCCCATCCTCAAAAACATTTCTGAGCTAATTATATAGTTGTGATGGAATTGTTCATGTGGTATCCCCGACCCAAGATGTTCACCATTTGATACTAGAAGTGGTGTTTTGGTAACAATGTAAATCGGGGCCTTAAGACCAAAGAATCTTGTCCAGTGTTCTTGGAATCCATTGTCACCTTTGATGATATCATTTTGATTGAAAGGAGTATTTGAAAACCCTTGGATATGAAACAAGTAACATTATTTTTGTAGCATCATATATAATATTACATGTTCAAAAAATAACATTCAAAGTTAACAAATAAAGAGAAATCCCCTTATTTTTACACAATGTTTAGTGTAGTTAAAATAAACATGTTACGTTATCTATTTGGTTTTTAAATGATCATTGAATAAACTATCCTTATGGGCACTCGACAATATATCCTCTTTTAATTGTGAAAGTGATAAACATAAAATGGAATTTACAATTGGTTCAAACAAAATTCGTTATGATGTAAGTTGTGGATGGGATTCCTATGCTCGATGGATTGATTGATTATAGGGGTTAAAGGCCTCACTCAATTTCTCACATCAGCTTTTTCATTTGTTTAGTATTCCCTAGAAACTCTTAATGGTTCCCTCATCCATAGCTGGGAATAGACCTATTTTCAAAATCAAGGTGGAAATTTGGGGTTTCAATCCCAGTTACTATTGAAGACTCACATTGGTTGAGAGGATGGGATGCCAAGCTCATCACACCCTTTTAGGGGGAATTGTATCATAATCTATGACTCTATTATAGATTTATGATATGTTCTTGAAATACTTCCTATAACCTGATACGAGACTAGTAACCCCTACATCATTGACTTGATTATGGACATGTATCGATAGGAACTATGACATTCATATCATGGGTTTCCTATCACTCTTTATTTATTTATGATGTTTTGTGTTAGGGTCATATTTTGACACTATAGATTTAATTTTCTTCCAGGGAGGCGGTTGGTGTTCTGGATATGTGATTGAACCTTTATGAGGAATCCTACATATCCTATGAAAATATAAATCAAAACCCACATATTACATTATTAATAGTTTAAGGTCATGTGACTGGCCCCATCTATGAAGTATAAGGTCTTTCAGTATGGGTGTGTATATCTAGCTTGGACCTCAATGAGGCATCCTATGTATCATGTCTAATATGGGAATATGAGTCTATGTAGTTCTTGTAATGGGTGTCTTTGTCATGGGATATGTGACAAGAGATTCCCTAGATGGTACTCAGCCATATAAGGCTACCCGAGATTTCTTCAAAAGGAATGTGGACCTTTCAGTGGATACAGGATGTAGTCAGGCTAACATCCCAATTATGGGACCATACTAGGGGGAATCTCAACATGATTTTGATACAATCACCATGTGTCTCTAATATAACATGATCCATGATCAGTGTGAGAAATATTTTATAGTGATGTCTTGACATAATGAATGAGTGTATACCCGTGCGGGTCTTACACATTAAAGATTTCATGTGAGGGGAATGATTACCCATCTCTTGGAGAATATGGTATGCATCTCGGGCCTTAAGAAGGAATCCTTGGTATAACAACTCATACATTATATACATATATATTACTTAAATTTTTTAAGAATATTCATTATAAAACATAACAAAACCACACCTGTACTATATAGGTTTTGTGTCTTTAGAATCTGAGAAACATAAACAATTGGTTCATAAAACATCTACATTGCCTCACACTTATTTTTTCATATCAAGAACCCTTTTTGACATATCATACTAATACATTTATTCACAATCAAGGGAAAATAAACATACTAAAGGGTGATTTCATATGCTAAGTAATGGTAAACAAGGTTTATATCAATCATATCATAATCATAAGACCTAAGAACATAAAATTTGGATGTATTATCCAGTATACAAAAGATCAGGATATCATGTCATGGGATAGGTCATAAAATTTCATACAAAATCAATAAACATATTATGAAAATTTATAACATAAGAAAAGGAATTTGTGGAATACACATATGCATAGAAAATAAATTCATATTAGCAAAGCCTCATTTCGAAGACCATTATAGCAGACAAAGTACACTACTGAATCCGGTTAACTTCCTGTTCCAATCCTATATTACTGAACTGTGACCATTTACCGTTGCATCCATATCTATCTCACGAGATATAAATCTTTACCTAATTCATTGGAGGGAGATATAGGTCTCACCGATATCATAATGAAATCATTCTTACATGTTCCACAAAAACATAAATCATTAATCATAGCATGACCAAAATAATAAAATATGTTTCTAAAACATCATTCCATCACAACATAATCCATATGAAACAATTTTTATTCATAATTATAATTCCATTATAAAAATAATCAAACATGTGAATAATAGGCATAGAATTCATGAAACATATCCCTTTTAAATAATTTTGTATTATAAGAAAAATAATTTTTATATAACACTTGAAAATAATTTTTCAAGAAAATATCATTTCTTCTAGGAAAACATTTTCTTTTCTCAAAATGCCACAAAATTTTAAAAGAAAAATAATTTATTTCAAAATAACCTTGTAATATTATAAAGTAAGATTCATAGAAATATGTTATTATGAAAACTCAAAAACTCATCATGTTGTAATAGTTAAAAGAAACCATTCTACTCATACTTTTTTCAGATAAGTCAAAAACTACATTATATTGAAAAACCAGAAAATATTTCTTTCATAACATTGAAAAAATATCCAATGGGTAAAATTGACTTTAAAAAATTATAGAATAATATAAATAATATTACACATTTGGGAAAGATGTATGTGGATGATAAATATACCCCAATAAATACTTACATATAAACAATCTCAGATAATAATAAAATTGCAAAATTCTTCCTTACCTTATGTCTGATATCCTTTGTATATATCTGAACCTCCTTCATAATGATTAAAATAATTTCATTTGACTTATTACATAATCATATTCATTTTTATAATGTCATATATGATTATATTATCCTTTGTTTGTTAATAACATTTCATTATTACTCGTTATTCGGGTATAAACAACTTCATTTTCTTATGCATGTCTTATTGAATAAGTTCTGATTATTCTTCATTGGTTGTTGTTATATCATTTAAAGAATCATATTAATATAATATATGTCATATTTATTATTTATAAGCATTTATATAATCTTTCTATAATGTATATATTGTATAATTAATCACATGGCATTGCGGAGATGGTAGGTCGTACGTACGCACAAGTGATGATAAAATTCCTTTAATTATAAAATGGTATTGAAGTGGATTATATATATATTGTTTAATAATAAATATATTTCTATAATAATCCTATAAATTTATTATTTCCATCATTATACCCATCCATTTAATGTTGTTGTGAAAAAAATATTAAACCATGGCATGGAGATGGTAAGTCGTACGTATGAATGCGTGGTGATTTTTTTTATAAGATAGATAGAAGGTGAAATAAGGTTATTATGTAACCATAATAAAATATCAGTATATCATTTATACTAGGAGGAAGTACAAGAAGATATGATTTTGAGAGAGTTGGTAAAGGAGATTACCCCTTCTTCAGTGAGCACTTATAAGATCTCATCTTAAAGGCACTAAATATAGTCATTTGAAAGGCACAAAACCTCTAGAATTTGAATAAGGAAGTTATTAAGATAAATTGGTAGTGTATGGATGATCTTTAAGTCTCAATGAGTTATGAATAAATGAGGTAGGAGGTTCTCTTTTATAGTTGAGGTTGGGGGCACCTTTAGAATTTCAAAAAATATTAATTTATAATAAATTAAAACCACATCCAAAAAACCTCAAAAATGTATTAGTTTGTAATATGAGATACTATAAGGTTCTAGTATCATCATATTATAATTTTAAACATTTTTTTATGTCCATTTAAGACTTATCATTTTCATTTTACACTTAGTTTTTCTATTTAATTTTAACTAATGTAACAAATATTTCAATATTAAAAAGGTTAAATATTTACTTATTTTAAATAATTTAGATGATAAATTAATAATATAGAACATTTTAAACCATTTAATAACTATTATATATTTTTTAAAAATGTTTCTTGATTTTTAAATAATTTAGTAATACCATATTTTTATAAACAGTCAGTAGTGTAAATTTTGATATTATACAATTAATTGATTATTAAAAATATAAATATAACAAGTTAACATCGAAAAAAATGTTTTATTATATCAATAATATGTCAAGGTAATCTATCAAATTCGTTGGATATATTAATTGTCCCAAATTATAATTATTTTAGTATTTTTAATAACATATATTTATTATCTCCATTACTAAAATAATTACAACATCTATTTTATCTAATTATTTAAAATAATTATTTTTTGAATAAAAATAAAAAAATACAATAAAGAAGATAATAAAATATATTTAAAAATAATACTTTTAGTATAACATATATGTTGGAAAATCCAACATTTCAAATGTTATATTTATTAAAACATGAATGTGACAACTTTAACATCTCTTCGAATAAAATATTATAAGTGTCATAATTTTTCCATATGTATATGAATGGTCAATAACAAAAACCTGTGATGATTATGGTTGATATATAATCTTAAAAAATCATTTTTCAAGTTTTTGGGTCTTTCAATGGTTATGATTATTTAAAAAAATATTTTTTTTTGATTTCTCATCAATTAGATAGTTTATAATTCATCAATGTATAAGCCTTTAAAGTATATATCTATTTATTAAAAATTAAAAATGAATTACCATGATAAAGAAAAAAAATTTATCTTAAAAATGAGTATTTATAATTTAATTTATCTTCTTTATCCCCTTATATTAAAAATGATATGGTTATTAAAATTTGAGTGAGATATATTTAGTTTTTCTTTAAATAAAATAAATTAAATGTCTTCATCTCATCCAAGTGGCTTCCAAAGGAGACAATTTTGACCCAAATATTATTTAGGTCAAAAAAAAACTTTCCCAATGATATTTTTATTTGTTTTAAAGTAATTTTATAACATTATTTTTACCCTTAATTACCTGATTTACCATTTTACCGTATCAATTAGAATTTCCGAAGTTACTATTCATAAAGCCCAAAAATAAAATAAAGGTATTGAAATAATTTAAAAATACTGATTCCAAATATGGAATAAATTTTTCCAAATTCCAAACAAAAAGTTGAAATAATTAAATTAAAATTTATCTTGTTGTTGGAATGAGAAATCAGGTTTTAAAAGTTAAAATATAGCAAAAGATTGTAATATTTTTACATCTAAATTAATTGTAAATTTAATGCTAGTGACCTAAATTATATTAAATGATAAAATAATATTATATTTATAATTTTAAACCATTAAATTTTATAATTTAACCATATAAATTATTTTTTTGAAAATAGTTGTTTTTAATTAAAATTTAGTATATTTTTACTGTTAATCAAAACTTAAAAGTTATCATAAAATCATCAAGAATTCATGCAAAGTAAACTTTATATCCCACTTCCAAATAAAAGGTTTATTTTTTCATATAAAAATTATTAATGTGCCATAATTTTAATTTAAAAAGGGTTTCCCATTAAATAGAGGTAAAATTACCCTTTTGAAAAATATAGGTTTTATACATAAAATAGGGTTTATTCATATTCTATGACTAAGATATATATTGGATAAATATAAAAAATATTTTATTTATTATATAACATTTATATTTCATTAATTTAATTTACTAATTATAATTAACATAATTTATTAATACAAAAATACAGATATTTTGTTTACATTAAATGGGTTTATATTTTTTATAAATAATTGGCAGCCAAATAAATCACCATAAATTTTAATATGCTAGTTATATTTATTATAGATAACATAATGGTTGTGTTATAATGGTAATTTTATACCAATAGTGTCTCATGGTTTTTTTAACTCATGATTTCATGAACTGCAATCTATTGAAGAATTAATTTTTTTTAAAGAAAATATTTCATAAAAACATCCGCCGATTACATTCTACCCCCCATAAACTGAATTCCACCCTCTAAAATTTTCACATGGATAAAAATATAAGATGATTCTATTAACTCATCACACAATCATGTTCCCATGTAGATTTCTAAAATTGGTGGTTCTACCATAAAACTTTAACCATGCGAGTGGTCTTATTTCCTAGAACTTTTACACTACAATCCAGAATCTCTATCAGTTGTTCTTCAAAAGAATGATCTTTCACTAGCGGTATGAAATATCAGTTCAGTACATGTGAAGGATCAAGTATGTACTTTCTCAAGAGATATACTTGGAACACGTCATGAATATTAGATAGATTCAGTGGAAGTGCCAATCTATAGACTACCTTCCCAATACGATCAAGAATTTTAAAAGGACCAATATACATAGGGATCTGCTTTCCCTTCTATCCAAATCTCATTACTCTATTCTAGGGAGATATTCATAGAAACACCTTATCATCCACTTCTAACTTTAGGTCTTTTTGTCGGTTGTCAGCATAAAATGTTTTTCAACTCTGAGATAATATTTTGTGTGGTTGAATAAATCAAACTATCTCTAACATTTCATCAAAAGGACATAGTTTTAATAGATTTATTTCCCCAACTTCATCCCAAAAAGTTGGAGTTCTACACTTTTCTCTATAGAGGGATTCATAAGAATCCATCTGAATAGTGGAGTGAAAGCTATTATTGTAAAAAAATTCTATTAAACATAGGTTTTGATCCCAACCACTGTTAAAATACATAGAGAAGGATCTCAAAATTACTTCTAGAGTTTGAATTGTATTCTCATACAGATTTCCTTTCTGAGGATGATAAGAAGTTATGAACCTAAACTTTATATCAAGATCCTACTGAATAAATCTATATAAC
Organism: Viscum album; assembly: GCA_963277665.1. Lineage (NCBI taxonomy): Eukaryota > Viridiplantae > Streptophyta > Magnoliopsida > Santalales > Viscaceae > Viscum > Viscum album. The sequence goes on along the minus strand of OY728162.1, from coordinate 631,211,332 downwards.
ATCGAGGTAAACCTCGAATCCCAATCAGATATAGAGGAAAGTGGTAATTCAGGAAATATTACCACTTCCTTTATACATATATCATATAAATTTGATTAAGAGATATATCCTCTATAATATGAATGAACTATACTAACTTTTTAAGGTGGTAAACTATAACACAGATAGCATTATGGCCTTTAGATACTTTGTTAAGTATGACAAAAAAGTCTATAGTGATGTTTTCCCATTTACATTATGTTATGGGTAATGGTTATAACATCCCCTTATACTTACATCTCTTAGCATTAACTTGATGACAAACCAAGAGGAATGATGAACTCAACTAGTAAGGTCATGTCCTATGAATCCCTTTTGTCAATGCTTGGGAGGTACGTAGCATAACCGGTCTTCTCTCTTTACCAAGCCCATGTTGAGCTTCAATAAGTGAGGCTTGAATGAAATAACCAACCATAGAAGCTCAAGATAGTGAAGATTACTACTCGCATGACGTTAGATGAGCCACCCCATGAGTCTATCAGCATCACACACCTCACCCATAGGTCATATGTAGGTGTTATAAGGGTTTATGTGTTTAGGCCTTACTTACTTAATTTTTAATCCCTTTGTATAAATAAAATTGTTTTTCCATTAATTCCATTTTGGGAATAATATTACCTAAAAATATGGTGAATTTGAAAAATTAATTTTTCCAACATAAATTATAAATTACCAAAAAAATGATAAAATTATTATAATAAATTAAGGTATTGTGAAAAATTATTATTTTAATTAAATGGTATAGTTAAAACGCTCTTATTTAAATAGAAATGATTAAATATTTTTTTCTTTCAAGTGTTAGGAAATTCACTGTGCAATCTCACTATGCATTTTTTATCCACTATTATTTTTAATAAATAATTATTTTTATATTTAAAAGTTAAAATTCACATATTTCGGTAATTATAATGAAAGAAAATAAATTTCATTTTTAAAATCAACCCGTCGGAATTATGTTATAGAGAATTTATGAGAATTTTCTAAAATACTTCATTTTTTTCCTGAATAGTAAATATCACTTTGAGTTTTTGGATATGTTTAATGAAATCATAATGATTTAATAAGTAATATTAAATTTTGGTAGAATTTTGGGTTTTAAAATAACATAATTGGTATCCCAAGTGGCCAATAACAAGGGAAATCCCATGGTTTTCAATTTACCACTACCTAGGTATCCATGAAAAATATTAAACAAATCCTCCTCTTTCACTATAAATACTCAACCATTTCCCTATTAGATTTTATTTATAATTATTCCTTCAAGAATCTATAAGAGTTTTTCCTCCCAATTAGTCCTTAAAAGAAGTCCTCCAAAGGTTTCATTGAGCCCCTAAGGTCTCGATCCTCATGTTTTAGGAACACACTAAAAGGTAAGGGAAATCTCAACTTCTCTTTTCCTTTCATGTTTCCATTTTTATGTGGTATGTCATTAAAATTTCCAAAATATGTTATTTTATCCATTTTATTCCACATATTTATTCTATTAATTATCTTTTATGAATTTAATACCCTTTTACACTCCCTTTTTACCATTTTCTAAAACCATGTTCCATACCCGTTATCCTACCGAATTTTCAACTCCAAATTTCTCTATTTTTCCCAAGAAATTATCTCATTTTATTTTTTAAATACCCAAAACCAATTTATTTTATAGGGGTATTCCCCTATATTTCTAAATGATCTATTTTAATCTGGTATTAACATACATGAAACTCACCTTCCTTTTTCATGGGTTAATAATGACTTGAAGATCGTCTCTTTAAGCACCTTTTTAAAAACATCATGATTTTGATATGAAACCCCATTATTTTTTTATCCATATATTATATATAAAATGATTTATTATGATCTATGTGACTCACAATATTTAAGACATGTGAAGGTTGTTCCCTGATAGCATCCATTGCATTGGGTAAGGAATTTAATCCATGTAGATGACAAGTATTATGATAACTTGGGGATTAGACTTGTTAATTTTATGACACATAGATGATAAACCTTGGTGATATGCTTATGAATAACTCAATTAAATGTTTTATCCACATTTATATGTTATTATTCTTATTCTTTTTACTATGATATGTATCTTTTTCCTTTTCTCCTTATTTTATGATATTCTTCATATTCTTATCGTTAATTCTCAAGATCACTTGTAAACTATTTCAATTGGTTTCCCTTATTGGGTATTATTATTAACATTTACTTTGATGTACGTCCCTAGGTTATGATATGAATTAATATTACATAGCATGAACCAAATAAGAATCCATTAAAGTGGATTAAATGAATGTTTTATGTTTTCATTTATTATGTACCTTTAACCTATGAAACTAAACTTTAAAAGATCCTCTATTTGTATAAGGTATTGTAAAGATATGTAATAAATATTTTTGATGTCGTATGAATAGCCTGGTATGGATATTTAAAATTATTTTCCAATGATATCAGGTCCCGATGATAGTTTGGGACAGTCACACTAGGAATATCATATAACACTATCGTGTTCTAAGATCCACTGTGATTATGTCAGGGTCATAAGAAATAGAAATCCCTTTATATCAGACTAGAATGACTCAAGTTGGTTGGTTTAAGGCCTTCTATATTGATATCATGGTCAGGTAGAGAGATCTATTTGCCTTTTCATGGGCTATGAATTTTTTGTGATGACCAAAGACACATTAAATCATGAAGTATTATTTAGAAAAAAATGTAAGATCAAGAAGGGTTTGAGCACCCTAAAAGTTGCACCACCACCTAGAGAACATATTTGTGTGGTGAGGAAATGTGAAAAATAATTACTATAACTTTTATCTGGACAGGGGAGTCCAACAAGCACTGCTTGGATTTTACTAGGGTTATAGATTTGACCCTATGAGCTTTATGGTTTTTATTTCCACACTAAATTTTATACGAACTCTGGATATGAAAAGTTAAGCTGGTGGAGAATTTAATTTTTTTAGGACTCCCTTTACAGGTTTTAAACCTAACAAGTTTTGAGTCTCTTTTGATATAAGTTTAAAATGTATTGATTTAGACCATAGTATGATAGAGTTTAGGGTTGTATAGATTTAACCAATATGTGGTCCATTTTAGGTCCTGACACACATAAACATAACATGGGAGATGTTACACAAGAGATTAATTAGTATGCCCATTGTCAAGAGCACTCCAACATCATTCTGATCGGGATATGAAAATGTTGTAAATCACAGCTCAAGTTCCTCCGGTCATGATAAATGATATGGGGTAGTCATACTGAGTATATCCCATAATGCTCTAAGATGATTGGTTCTTCCACAGTGATGTTAGGCTCACAAGGATTGGAAATCCCTCCTTATATGGAAAAGATGTCACCATTTGGTGGGTCTTAATCCCTTAAACATCAATATCATGAATGAATAGATAGATCCTGTTTCCATTCTAAGGGCTATGAAAGTCTTGTGATAACTTAAGGTACACAAGATGTGAAGTTTGGAACATAGATTGAGGTTCTTTTAAAATATGTGAGAAGCAACATGTACTCTGGTTTACTGGGATAATGTTCCTGTGATCCATTGATAAGGAATTAAAAATGGGTGACGGTCTTCATAATTTATCATTTTTTAATGGGGATGTTTTCTAGGCAGTTTAACATCATGTAGTGAGGACGTTTTCTGTGAGTTTATCAGCATGTGATAAGGATATATTTGTTGCGTAATTTTAATGTCATGTGACCAAGATGTTGGCCTTTTAATTTAATATCATGTGGTAAATACATAATTTTGTGTTGTTTATCATAAATCAGTAAGGATGTATGAACTAATGTGAATGGATGGAAATGATACGGTTTGGACCAAGGGTGGATGCCTGGGTGTCACTAAAAATCTCACAACAAGGAGAATAAAATCACACATAATTCTAAAGATCCATGCATTTTAACTTCATATGGTGAGGATGTGGGTCAGTTGATGTGAAATGATGGTATCACAACTGGGTCCATGAATGGAATTATAGACATCACTATATATCCCATTGTGATGGGAATCAAACCACATGTAGTTCTTACAAAAGTTCCTTATGCAGGTCTGACACATATGCAAAGAGGGAAATTTTTATATTTTTTTGTGATAGGTCCTGATGTTGGGACTCCTAGAATCACCATGTATCTTGTGAAGATAGAAATCAAGTCACACATAGTTCTTAAATGGTAAATCCTATACAGATTTATTACTCATACATAGAGGTTGAAATTATTTCTATCAATTATTGTAGCTACGCCTAGGATTGAACACCCAGGTGTCACTACAAATATTTTGATGATAGAAATCAAGACACATGTGGTTCTTAAAGAAATATGTAGTTTAAAATCATGAGGCAACGATGAAGATGTACTGACATGGAAAAGTGGTGATATTGTTGTTGGGTTCAAGGATGGAGGTCTAGGCATTGTTACCCGTCTCATGAAAATGAGAATCATGCCATACATAGTTCTTAAAGAACTATATATTATCTCATCATGTGTCGAGGAATCATGTAACTTTATGTGAATGAAGATGGATGTTATATGTTCATGTAGTTTTACGTCATGTGGTTAGGATACTGACCATGTAGTTTAACGTCATGTGGAAATGACTTAGGGTGTGACTTTTATGGTATTGCAGTTGGGACTGTGATCAACATGTTTAATGTTGTCATTCATTTTTTGGGGGGTAATCCCTTACTAAAATTCCTAAACTCACATGATCTATGATTGGTGTGATAAAAAAAGAAGTATCAAGGGGTTGTGTCTCAATACAGAGGTAGTTTAGGGAACAAAATGAGTATTTTGTATCATGTTGTGGTTGTTCCAAGATATAAGATCGAGGAGTCCCGTCAAATCTAATTAAAAATGAGAATCAAGTCATACTTAGTTCTAAATTGTTTGTTCAGTTTTAACATCATGTAGTAATGAAATTATCCGTAGAGTTTAATATATTGGAGTAAGGATTTAGATCACCCAACATGAAGGAAAAGTGATGTTGTATAACCATTTAGTTTTACATCATGTAGTAAAGACATTTTCCTTGTCGTTTAATGAAATTTAGTAAGGAAATTGGATCAACCAACATGAAAGGAAAGTAATCCTATGGATAAGCCAAATAATTGTGGTTTGGGAATCTCTAGGTATCTTTTGATAGCAGGAATCAATCGATACATAGTTCTTGAAAACCGTGGAGTTTAATGTTATGCGTGAAATATGAGCTCTGTATAGTTTATCGTCATGTGGTCAGGATGAAGGATACCATGTAGTTTAAAGTCTTGTTGTTTAGGAATTGATGTAGTCATTTTAATTTTTATTGGTAAAGATGATTTCCATAAAATTTAATTTCTTGTGGTAAGGATGATGGATTGCCCAATGTGAAGGGGGGAGTTTCTTGATCCGTGCAGTTTTATGTCATGTAGTGATGACTTGGTATAAAGTGCAGTTTAATATCATTTTATTAGGACATAGTTGTATAGTCTAGTGTCATGTAGCCTGGATGAATGCAATTTGGGTTCCAAAGGGAACTCTTCCATCAGTCCCTTGATGTAGACAATGAGGGGGTCCAATTCATATTTAATGGCATATTCACCATTGATCAACTTTATCACCAATTATGAGTCCCATTTAATATTTAGGGAGGCTATGTGTAGCTATAGGGATAGTTCTCATCCAATTATGAGGGCTTGATATTAGACCTCTTTATTTTTACATTCTTCAGATAGTGAGAAAGAGTGGGGAAAACTAATTGATTAGGATAGAAAAATATGTCCCTTAATCCTACCCGATTGAGCTTCAAATATTCCATCCTTTTGTAGATAGTGATTTCATGAGGCACTAACAAAATAGATATCCCTTGTGGGAGGAGTACCATGTGAATTAAAGACCTCCTCATCTAGGATCTTGGTGTCTTTAAGTTTATTTCTAGGGTAGGATGTTCTATGATTGAATTATCCATGGATTTTAATTTCATTGACTTTTGAGCAGATCAATATGAGAGATGATATGGACTTCGTGGTACTAGCATCATCCAGTTGAGCTATTAGAGACTATTATAACCTCTCACATCATTTTCTATCCATGGAGGGTTCCCAGTGATCCTTCCATGAAGTCCATATATAAGATAGGTTCCCTCCCTTCTACTCAAGGAAGAAAAAATGGTGGGTATAGCAGAATATTCTTGATAATTTTGAAGCCTTTTTGGTATGACAGAGTAAATCATCTTGGCTACCTTCATGATACCTCAATGTTCATTGGGTATTAAAAGATTTTGTGTAGCCACATATTTATTCATTCCAAGTATTTATGTATAGTTCCATGTGAACACATATCATTGATTCCTTAGAAATGTGATGTACATATCTTTCTCTTCGATGGATATGGTGGCACTAATCAACGTAGGTTGTGGGTATTCTTTTGATCCCAGATTTATCGAGTAAAATCATATATGGTGGTGAAAACACTATCTTTGATTCCTGGAGGGGAATTCTTGATATCATGCTCATATTCCTCCAATTATTATTTGTAGAGGCATTTTTAGATGAACCTAGGAATCTGGGGGCTTCTTCGTCACTGTCTGGTTGTGGGCGGATGTTAAAAGAGACATCATTATTCCTTGTTATCTAAGTTGTTGTAGATAGATGCCGGAGATGATTTTCTTTTACACAGTACCATAAGAAATGAGGGTCTCATGCCTTTGCGGTTATATTCATGGCCTCGACAAGATCTCTTGGGAGAATATGGTTGTTTTTGAGAATAATACAGGGATCCACTAGGGAGGTCCTCAAGCCATTGGGGGATGCATCCTATATATCATCATCCACCACTAGTTTCTTACCTCCCCTTTTTTATAAATCTTCTTTTTCAAATGTGGCTCCATAGGTTTTTAAGGGAGCATTGTCACCATGTAGTATACCAAACATCCCATTCAATGTCGATAATGTCTCCAAAATATTGAGATTCCAAACAGTTTATCATCCTATAGTAGGGTCATGTTCCATGTAGTTCACCATCATGTGGTGAGGATGTGAATATGGGTGGCTGGGGTAGGATATAGAATTTAAGAATCCCTACATATCTCATTATTATGAGAATCAAGCCCTAAATAGTTATAGAATACAAGTGTGGTAGGATATCAACACCAGCAACAGTGGTCCTCTTAGGAGAGGTCCATAGGAACCTACAGTTCAATGTCATGTAAGAGTCATCAACCATATTTATTTTACATCATATGATATGGAATCATGGTATACCTTTTATCATATTTCATTCAAGATTATAATGAGCTTTTCAGAAGATTTTATGCATTATTTTTTGTGGGGAAACCCTTACAGAAATTCCTAAGCTCACATGAGCTATGCTTTGTGTGAGAAACAAGTAATGGAAAGGGTTCCTTTCACCATAAAGAGGAAATAAATAATAAGATGTTATTATTTTTCATATTGTGGTGGATAGACCAAAATATTGGATGGAAGAATCCTAATGTATCTCATTTGAAAGAGAATCAAGCCATAAGTTGTTTTAGAAAACCCATGCAGTTTAATGTCTTGAATTAAGGATAATTTCCATTTAATTTAATGTCATGTGGTAAGGATAGAATCCATTTAGTTTAATGTTCCGTGGTAAATACAATGTCCATGCAATTTTATGTCTTGTGGTAAGGACATCTGTCGTGTAGTTTAATTTCTTATAGTAAGGATGATGGTCGCACAATTTAATGTCATACAGTTAGGATGGAGGTAAATAACCTATCAGGGTGGTGGATCTTTTAGAGGGTCTTGGAAAATTCTTATGTATATTTCATGAGTTTTAGGATCATTCTACTCTATCAGTCCTATCGACACCAATCTCTTTAACCAATATTTGAATAAAAAGTCTCTTTTAATTGTGTGCTCGAGGTGTTGATGGTATGAGAAATTGTTTTCATGGCATATCAACCCTACATTACTCAAATTTCTCATCATTGGGAGATCTATCAAGACATTTTCCATGGAATGGTTTAAATACCCAGGAACATGTTTGGATTTGAAGGAATATAATTTCCACTACCTATCTTCAAGATATGGGTGACCGAGATAATTCTCCTACAGGTTATCTATACCACCATTGGTGCGGGTACATGGATGAGTCTGAATTCTATCATGCAGGGTCCTGACCTGTATTGGTCTGGGGGAAGATCTGGAATTATTCTATGTCTCAGATGACATAGATTCTTCCCATTAATTAAAATATCCCAACTCTCCTGTGGGATTTGTGGAGACATTTGAGTTCATATGGTTTCTAAAATATCCCTGACGAGGATGTGGAAAATATGTAAATTCCCTAATCCATGTTGGATGGGGAGAGGGGGATAAATGTTTGGATTTCACTCATTGAGGGGAATAAAAATATGAAAATTCCACTAGCCCTATGTGTTGGGGTACTTCACTACAAGGTGGGATTTTATAGGTAGACACTAGTACATCATCCAGAGGTATAGATATTAGGAATATTCCCAAAATTATCCCTTGGAGAACCTTATTATCTGGTTTGAGTTGAGATATATTTTTTCTATATAAATTTTTATGTCATCCTCAAGGGGTTGGCTAGTAGGATCCATGAAAAAACCCTTTACTTTATCAGTGTTAGGGTGGGTGGATAATGACGGGAGTTCCGATGTGGATCCTATAGACTGAATCTACTTTTCCAATGTTCATATGCTACATTATCACTAACCTTTAAAATACCAACATGGTCAGTAAAACCTTCTATATATTCCTGGTAGATATCGATGAACCCTTTTTCTCTTGAGCTACTGGTGGGAGGTAGGGTGACCTATTGTTAATCAGATTACTGCAGGATGGTATGATTGTACCCATGATGTGTGTGCTTGTCTAGATCTGATTATGAACCTTTGGGTATGACTGATATCATATTTTTTGAGACATAAGAAATTTGGGGCTCCTCCTCAATGGAGTATCTCATTTGATGGGTCAATCCACAATGTACAATTTAAGGGGTCGATGCTCATGGTACCATTTGAGGGGCCAGTCCCCACTATACTATTTGAGGGGTCAGTTCCCATTGTACCATTTGAGGGGTAGGTTCCCATGTTGAAGATGATACTCAGGTAAAATATGATAAAATACCCCCAAGAATATGGGATGGGGTACTCCCTGGGATTCCACAATCACCAAGGCTGGTTGTGATAAAGTTAGACGATTGTTAGTAGCGAATATATGGGATTTATTTTGGGCTTCTATTTGGATACAATGGTGGGCCTTAGAAGGATTGGTCATAGCAAGGATATAAGCCAGCGCTGGAGCTGCATTGTTTAGATTCCCCTGGCAGTCTCTCCTGGTTGGTACCCCAACTGAGAAAGTTGTTGTAGGCACAACTAATTCTATAGATCCTTGTGGAATCATGGTCATATGATGATGATTAAGACCAAAATAGATGGGATCCCTCCTAGGTAGATATTTAGTGATTTATTTGATAAGATAATTGTACACATCCACCTCTCTAAGGTAGGGAATGTGTGCACTACTGAGCTAGAGGGATAGGCTCCTAAAGCGGATGAATGTAGTGATAAGGGCCACTTCCTATCCTACAACATGTCTTGGTAATCATGGTTGGTGAGAGCCCATCCTAAAAAATATTTCTGAGATAATTATAGAGTTGTGATGGAATTGTTCATCTGGTATCCCCGGCCCAAGATGTTCACCATTTGATACTAGAAGTGGTGTTTTAGTAACAATGTAAATTGGGGCCTTAAGACCAAAGAATCTTGTCCAGTGATCTTGGAATCCATTTTCACCTTTGATGATATAATTTTGATTGAAATGAGTATTTGAGAACTCTTGGATATGAAACAAGTAACATTATTTGTGTAGCATCATATATAATATTACATGTTCTATAAATGACATTCAATGTTAGCAAATAAAGAGAAAGCCCCTTATTTTTACACAATGTTTAGTGCAGTTAAAATAAACTTGTTACGTTATCTATTTTGTTTTTAAATGATCATTGAATAAACTATCCTTATGGGAACTTGACAATATATCCTATTTGAATTGTGAAAGGGATAAACATAAAATGGAATTTACAATAGGTTCAAAAAAAAAACCGTTATGATTTAAGTTGTGGATGGGCTTCCTTTGCTCGATGGATTGATTGATTATAGGGGGTTAAAGGCCTCCCTCAATTTCTAGCATCAGCTTTTTCATTTGTTTAGTATTCCCTAGAAATTCCTAATTGTTCCCTCATCCATAGCTGGGAACAGACCTATTTTCAAAATCAAGGTGGTCATTTGGGGTTTCAATCCCAATTAATATTGAAGACTCACATTTGTTGAGAGGATGGGAGGCCAATCTCATCATACCCTTTTAGGGGGAACTGTATCATAATCTATGACTCTATTATAGATTTATGATATGTTCTTGAAACCCTTCCAAGACCCCGATACGAGACTGGTTACCCCGGCATCAATGACTTGATTATGAACATGTATCGATAGGAACTATGACATTCATATCATGGGTTTCCTATCACTCTTTATTTATTTACGATGTTTTGTGTTAGGGTCATATTTTGACACTTTAGATTTAATTTTCTTCCAGGGAGGTGGTTGGTGTTACGGAGATGTGATTGAACCTCTACAAGGAATCCTACATATCCTATGAAAATATAAATAAAAACCCACATATTACATTTTTCATAGTTTAAGGTCATGTGACTGGCCCCATCTATGAAGTATAAGTTCTTTCAGTATGGGTGTGTATATCAAGCGTGGACCTCAATGAGGCATCCTATGTATCATGTATAATATGGGAATATGAGTCTGTGTAGTTCTTGTAATGGGTGTCTAAGTCATGGGATATGTGACAAGAGATTCCTTAGATGGTACGTAGCCATATAAGGCTACCCGAGATTTCTTCAAAAGGAATGTGGACCTTTCTGTGGATAGAGGATGTAATCTGGCTAACATCCCAATTATGGGACCATACTAGGGGGAATCTAAACATGATTTTGATACAATCACCATGTGTCTTTAATATAACATGATCCATGATCAGTGTGAGAAACATTTTATAGTGATGTCTTGACATAATGAATGAGTGTATACCTGTGCGGGTCTTACACATTAAAGATTCCATGTGAGGGGAATGATTACCCATCTCTTGGAGAATATGGTATGGATCTCGGGCCTTAAGAAGGAATCCTAGGTATAACAACCCATACATTATATACATATATATTACTTAAAATTATTAAGAATATTCATTATAAAACATAACAAAACCACACCTTGACTGTACAGGTTTTGTGTCTTTAGAATCTGAGAAACATAAACAACTTGTTCATAAAACATCTACATTGCCTCACACTTATTTTTTCATATCTAGAACCATTTTTACATATCTTACTAATACATTTCTTCACAATAAAGGGAAAATAAACGTACTAAAGGGTGATGTCATATGTTAAGTAATGGTAAAAAAGGGTTATATCAATCATATCATAATCATAAGACCTAAGAACATAAAATTTGGATGTATTATCCAGTATACAAAAGATCAGGATATCATGTCATGGTATAGGTCATAAAATTTCATTCAAAATCAATAATCATATTACAAAAAATTATAACATAAGAATAGGAATTTGTGGAATACACATATGCATAGAAAATAAATTCATATTAGTCAAGCCTCATTTCAAAGACCATCATAGCAGACAAAGTCCACTACTGAATCCGGTTTACTTCCTGTTCCAGTCCTATATTACTGAACTGTGACCATTTACCATTGCATCCATATCTATCTCACGAGATATAAATCTTTACCTAATTCATTGGAGGGAGATATAGGTCTCACCGATATCATAATGAAATCATTCTTACATGTTCCACAAAAACATAAATCATTAATCATAGCATGACCAAAATAATAAAATATGTTTCTTAAACATCATTCCATCACAACATAATCCATATGAAACAATTTTTTTTCATAAATATAATTCCATTATAAAAATAATCAAACATGTGAATAATAGGAATAGAATTCATGAAACATATCCCTATTAAATAATTTTGTATTAGATGAAAAATAATTTTTATATAACACTTGAAAATAATTCTTCAAGAAAATATCCTTTCTTCTTAAAAAACATTTTCTCTTCTCAAAATGCCACAAAATGTTAAAAGAAAATAATTTCTTTGAAATTAACCTTGTAATATTATAAAGGAATATTAATAGAAATATTTTGTTATGAAAACTCAAAAACTCATCATGTTGTAAAAGTTAAAAGAAACCATTCTACTCATACTTCTTTCAGATAAGTCAAAAAGTACATTGTATTGAAAAACGAGAAAATATTTCATTCATTCCATTAAAAAAATATCCAATGGGTAAAATTGACTTTAAAAAATTATAGAATAATATAAATAATATTACACATTTAAGAAACATGTATGTGGATGATAAATATACCCCAAAAAATACTTACATATAAACAATCTCAGATAATAATAAAATTGCAAAATTCGTCCATACCTTATGTCTGATATCCTTTGTATGTATCTAAACCTCCTTCATAATGATTAAAATAATTTCATTTTACTTATTACATAATCATATTAATTTTTATAATATCATATATGATCATATTATCATTGGTTTGTTAATAACATTTCATTATTACTCGTTATTCGGGTATAATCAACTTCATTTTCTTATGCATGTCTTATTGAATAAGTTCTGATTATTCTTCATTGGTTGTAGTTATATCATTTACAGAATCATATTAATATAATATATATCATATTTATTCTTTATAAAAATTTATATAATCTTTCTTTATTGGATATCTTGTATAATTAATCACATTGCATTGCGGAGATGGTAGGTCGTATGTATGCTCGAGGGATGATAAAATTCCTTTAATTATAAAACAGTATTGAAGTGGATTATATATATATTGTTTAATAATAAATATATTGTTATAATAATCCTATAAAGTTATTATTTCCATCATTATACACATCAATTTAAATTTGTTGTGAAAAAAAGATTAAACAGTGGCATGGAGATGGTAAGTCGTACGTATGAATGCGTGGTGATTTTGTTTTTTATAAGATAGATAGAAGGTGAAATAAGGTTGTTCCATAACCATAATAAAATATCAGTATATCATTTTTACTGGGAGGAAGTACAAGAAGAAATGATTTTGAGAGAGTTGGTAAAGGAGATTACCCCTTCTTCAGTGAGCACCTACAAGATCTCATCTTAAAGGCCCTAAATATAGTCTTTTGAAAAGCACAAAACCACTAGAATTTGAATAAGGAAGTTATTAAGATAAATTGGTAGTGTATGGATGATCTTTAAATCTCAATGAGTTATGAATAAATGAGGGAGGAGATTCTCTTTTATAGTTGAGGTTGGGGGCACCTTTAGAATTTCAAAAAATATTAATTTATAATAAATTCAAACCACATTCAAAAAACCTCAAAAATGTATTAGTTTGTAATATGAGATACTATAAGGTTCTAGTATAATCAAATGATAATTTTTAAACATGTTTTTATGTCCATTTCAGCCTTATCATTTTCATTTTACACTTAGTTGTTCTATTTAATTTTAACTAAGGTAACAAATATTTCAATATTAAAAAGGTGAAATATTTACTTATTTTATATAATTTAGATGATAAATTAATAATATAGAACATTTTAAACCATTTAATAACTATTATATATTATTTAATAATGTTTATTGATTTTTATATAATTTAGTAATACCATATTTTAATAAACAGTCAGTAGTGTAAATTTTGATATTATACAATTAATTGATTATTAAAAATATAAATATAACAAGTTAACTTCGAAAAAAATGTTTTATTATATTAATAATATGTCAAGGTAATCTATAAAATTCGTTTGATATATTAATTATCCCAAATTATAATTATTTTAATATTTTTAATAACATATATTTATTATCTCCATTACTAAAATAATTACAACATCTATTTTGTCTAATTATTTAACATAATTATTGTTTGAATAAAAATTAAAAAAATACAATAAATAAGATAATACAATATATTTTAAAATAATACTTTTAGTATAACATATATTTGGGAAAATCCAACATTACAAATGTTATATTTATTAAAACATGAATGTGACAACTTTAACATCTATTCAAATAAAATATTATAAGTGTCATAATCTTTTCCATATGTATATGAATGGTCAATAACAAAAACATTTGATGATTATGGTTGATATATAATCTAAAAAAACATTTTTTTCATGTTTTTGGGTCTTTCAATGGTTATGATTATTTAAAAAAAAATATTTGTTGATTTCTCATCAATTAGATAGTTTATAATTCATCAATGTATAAGCCTTTTAAGTATATATTTATTTCTTAAAAAATAAAAATTAATTACCATGATAAAGAAAAACATTTTATCTTAAAAATGAGTATTTATAATTTAATTTATCTTCTTTATCCCCTGATATTAAAAATGATATGGTTATTAAAATTTGAGTGAGATATATTTAAATTTTCTATAAATAAATTAAATTAAATGTCTTGATCTTATCCAAGTGGCTTCCAAAGGATACAATTTTGACCCAAGGATTATTTAGGTAAAAAAAAACTTTCCCAATGATATTTTTATTTGTTTTAAAGTAATTTTATAAATTATTTTTACCCTTAATTACCTGATTTACCCTTTTACCGTAACAATTAGAATTTCCGAAGTTATTATTCATAAATCCCAAAAATAAAATAAAGGTATTGAAATAATTTAAAAATACTGATTCCAAATGTGAAATCCATTTTTCCAAATTCCGAACAAAAAGTTTAAATAATTAAATTAAAATTTATCTTGTTGTTGGAATGAGAAATCAGGTTTTAAAAATTAAAATATAGCAAAAGATTGTAATATGTTTACATCTAAATTAAATGTAAACTTAATGCTAGTGACCGAAATTATATTAAATG
The DNA here is from genome assembly GCA_963277665.1 of Viscum album. Classification (NCBI taxonomy): domain Eukaryota; kingdom Viridiplantae; phylum Streptophyta; class Magnoliopsida; order Santalales; family Viscaceae; genus Viscum; species Viscum album. The sequence goes on along the minus strand of OY728162.1, from coordinate 631,196,293 downwards.
ATAAAAGTATATTATATTTATAATCGTAAACCATTAAATTTTATAATTTAACCATATAAATTATTTTTTTTGAAAATAGTTGTTTTTAATTAAAATTTTGTATATTTTTACTGTTAATCAAAACTTGAAAGTTATCAGAAAATCATCAAGAATTCATTCAAAGTAAACTTTATATCCCACTTCCAAATAAAAAGTTTATTTTTTCATATGAAAATTATTAATGTGTCATAATTTTAATTTAAAAAGGGTTTCCCATTAAGTAGAGGTAAAATTACCCTTTTGAAAAATATATGTTTTATATATAAAATAGGTTTTTTTCATATTCTATGACTAAGATATATATTGGATAAATATAAAAAAAAATTTATTTATTATATACCATCTATATTTCATTAATTTCATTTACTAATTTTAATTAAATTAATTTATTAATACAAAAATACAGATATTTCGTTTACATTAAATGGGTTTATATTTTTTATAAATTATTGGCAGCCAAATAAATCACCATAAATTTTAATATGTTAGTTATATTTATTATAAATAACATAATGGTTGTGTTATAATGGTAATTTTATACCAACGGTGTCTCATGGTTTTTTTAGCTCATGATTTCATGAACTGTAATCTATTGAAGAATTAAATTTTTTTAAAGAAAATATTTCATAAAAACATCCATCGATTACATTATACCCCCTTAAACTAAATTCCACCCTCCAAAATTTTCACATGGATAAAAATATAAGATGATTCTATTACCTCATCACACAATAAAGTTCCCATGTATATTTCTAAAATTGGTTGTTCGACCATAATACTTTAACCATGCGAGTGGTCTTATTTCCTAGAACTTTTACACTGCAATCCAGAATCTCTATCGGTTGTTCTTCAAAAGAATGTTCTTTCACTAGCGGTATGAAATCTGAGTTTAGTACATGTGAAGGATAAATTATGTACTTTCTCAGGAGAGATACTTGGAACACGTCATGATTATGAGATAGATTCAGTGGAAGTTCCAATCTATATGCTACCTTCCCAACACGATCAAGAATTTCAAAAGGACCAATATACATAGGGCTCTGTTTTCCCTTCTATCCAAATCTCATTACTCTCTTCTAGGGATATATTCATAGAAAAACCTTATCATCTACTTCTAGCTTTAGGTCTTTTTTTCATTTTTCAGCATAAATTTTTTTTCAACTCTGAGATACTCTTTTGTGTGGTTGAATAAATCAAACTATATCTAACATTTAATCAAAAAGACATAGTTCTAATATCTTTCTTTCTCCAAATTCATCCTAGAATGTTGTAGTTCTACACTTTTCTCTATAGAAGGATTCATAAGAATCCATCTGAATAGTGGAGTGAAAGCTATTATTGTAAAAAAAATTCTATTAAACATAGCTTTTGATCCCAACCACTATTAAAATACATAGAGAAGGATCTCAAAATTACTTCTAGAGTTTGAATTGTATTCTCATACTGATTTTATTTCTGAGGATGATAAGAATTTATGAACCTAAAATTTATATCAAGAGCCTACTGAAGAAATCTATAGAACATCGAGGTAAACCACAGATCCCAATCAGATATAGAGGAAAGTGGTAATTCAGGAAATATTACCAATTCCTTTATACATATATCCTATAAATTTGATTAAGAGATATATCCTCTCTAATATGAATGAACTATACTAACTTCTTAAGGTGGTCAACTATAACACAGATAGCATTATGGCCTTTAGATACTTTGTTAAGTATGACGATAAAGTATATAGTGATGTTTTACCATTTCCATTATGTTATGGGAAATGGTTATAACATCCCCTTATACTTACGTTTCTTAGTATTAACTTGATGACAAACCAAGCACTAAGAGACATATTCAGCAACATCACTTTTCGTGAAATCCCGCCAGAAATACTCTTTCAGGTCCATGTACATATTTGTTCTTCCAAGATGAATATATAATGAAGAACTATTAGACTCATCCAACCTCTCCTTATTTAATTCTGGCATGGGAGGAAAAAAATTATTCATAAACCTTATTTTCCCATCATAATCAAGGCCAAATTCAGAAAGATTTCCCACCTTCTTTTGTAGTTTTAAATATTCCTTATATGCCTTCTTAATCTTCTCTTGTATAGATGGTTTAAAATTCATTTGAAAAAGATAGGATTTCTCTCCTTATATTAAAATTGCAAGACACATCCTTCAAAATTACATAAATATTGGATATTTTTTATCCCCATCATGGATAGGCTAGCATGGTCCTTTTGACTCAAGGAATCTTCCACATTGTTCACTTTACAAGGATGGTAATGAATCGAGCAGTAAAAATATTTAATCAACTCCAAGCATATTCTTTGTTTCTTATTAAGATACTTTAGTGTGAAAACATACTTTAAACTTGTATGATCTATATAAATATCACACTTTTCACTATAAATATAATATATCTATATATTTAATGCAATGATTACCACAGCTAACTCTAAATCATGTTTTGGAAAAAATTTCTCAGGGATTTTTAATTATTGTGAGGCATAAGATATCACCATATCATTTTTCATGAGAACACATCCCATACCCTTCTTGGATTCATCACTGTAGATCACAAACCATTCTCCACTATAAGGAAGTGTGAGCACAAGTGCACTGGATAACCTTATTTTTATCTCATTAAAATTCTATTCAGATTCTTCTGTCCATACGATTATAACTCCTTTCCGAGTCAACATGGTGAGTAGATTAGATATTTGTGAAAAATATTACACAAAATTCCAATAATATCTATCCCATACATGAAAAATTTGGATCTCAGTTACCATTTTTGGTCTAGGAAACTATTCAATAACTTATGTTTTTGTTGGATCCATAGATATCCCATCTCTTGAGATTATGTGACCTAAGAATGAAATTTTATGAACCCAAAATTCACACTTCATATATTTTTAATAAAGATTATCCTTTCCTAGGTTTTTTTGTACAATTATCAAGTGATCTTCATGATCTTCCTTTCTCTTTGAATATAGAAGAATATCGTCTATACAGACTACAAAAAACTAATCAAGATAGTCTCTAAAGAATCTATTTATTAGATCCCTAAAGATATTGGGGGAACTAGTAAGACCAAAAATCATCACTATAAATTCATAGTGTCCATACCTTGTACGGAATTCCATATTTGATATATTATATTTCTTGTCCCTTAATTGATGATATCATGAATGAAGATCTATCTTGGAAAATTATTGATCTCTGCATATTTGTTCTAATAATTCATAAATGTGGGGAATATGATATTTTTTATTGATAGTGATCTTATTAAGTTATCAATAATCAATACAGAGTTTCATTTATCCATATTTATTCTTTACAAATAGAACAAGTTCACCCCAAGGTGATTCACTAGGGAATATGAATCCATTTTCAAGATTCTCTTGGAGTTGATTATTTAATTCCTAAACATAATTAGGGCCATTCTTTAATGTGTATTTTAAAAAGTCATATCACCTAGTATGATTTGTATTGAAAACTCAAATTCACAATTTAGTGGAAGACTTGGAAATTATTTCGGAAATACATCATAAAACTCTTGCACAATAGGTGTATTCTTAATACTGATTTCTCCCCAAACCATTTGAAATTTATAACCTGCATTTATAGGAATCAATACCTATAATATTGAATAATTTATACGAGAAATTCATACTCATCCTTGAATCAATAGATGATCATAGATTGATATGAGATATGAAATCTAGATTTCCTTCTTTGGAAATTGATATGAGATCCATATATAGAAAGGAAATCCATGCCAAGAACCCCATAAAATTCCACTAAAGGAAGGATCACAAGATTTTTAGGAAGCACATTCCCACAAACTACAACCTGAGAAGAATTATAAACTTTAGATGTGACTATTTTTCCATTAGGATTTGTCATAGCTAAATCAAAATCTAATGGTTGAGGTAATATGGTGAAACCCTTAGAAAAATTTTCAGAAATAAAAGATTAGGTGGACCAAGAATCAAATAAAACATTTTCTACTTTAGAGTGGATGTTAAGTGTACCTTTCACCACATCATTATTATACACCACATCACCAATAGTGATGTCATGTGGCTTTAATTTTCCTTTTTCCTTAAGATTCTGTTTTCATCAATCATCATTGATTACCCATGGATAAAGTCATTATTTGGCATAATTCCCCATTTCCTTACACTTGTAGAATTGAACTGTAGGAGGTTAATTTTGTATAGCCTTTTCTCTATTTGCATCATTAGACACCATTTTACCATCAATTCAGAATTCAACTACACGATGACCTTCTCTCCCACAATAAAAACAATTTCTAGTCCCATTAATAGAATTTTTTAGAAGTTTATTTCCACACTTTGAGAATAAGGAAAAAAATAACTTCTTTTCAGTGTGGTCTTTAGATTTTCGCATCAATTACATTTTTATATTCTTATCAAACCCATAACACTAATGGGTTACAGCAATCTCCATCTATACCTTAGGAGAACATCAAATTATTTCCACCTAGATATTGAAGTTCCTTATAGATAATTCCCTTTAGATACTTTGTTTTAATCCCATAAAGAACATATCAATTTTACTCTTAGGATAGATAATAATTCCAGAAGCATACCTTGTTAATCCTGTAAGATTTTCTTTGTGGGTACCAATGGATTCATCGTCCTTTTTCTTAAGTTCATGGATCTCCTTCTCCATCATTGTTTGATGAATATGAGGTAAGTACTTATTGAAAAAAAAATTCTTGAAGTCATCCCATTCCATGTATTCAATTTCATCTTTTAACCTCATATTCATGATAAGATTCTACCGTTGATCAACTTCAACTTCTAAATGATAGAATTACAAGATGATTTTATCATGCTTTGAACATTAGAGAACTAAAAATATATTTTTAGTGGTACTAATCATTTTTTCATACATTAGTGGATAGAAGACCCACTAAAATAAAGTGGAGCCTTCCTCATGAAGTAATCAACAGAATGTTGTTCCCTTATTTTTTTGTGTTTGTTAGTCCGACATGATTCATAGTTTGAGAAATTTTTGTGATAATAGAAACAACATTTTTCATTCTATCTCCCAAAACATTCGGTTTCTCAGGAGGATAATCATTTCATCTCTTATCACATTCATCATTAAAGCGGTTCCTTCGGGTTCCAATCATTGAGTAAAACCAAGAAGCATATTTTGAGAAACACTAATCATAATGGGAAAACCACACAATCAAGAATAAAATTTCAATTGATGAAACTTTCGGTTTTCCTAAGGTTATTCGTTATCATTTCTAAAACACTATGATTATAACCGATACTTCAAGATATCTTTACGATTTTTACTAAGATTTTATTATCCTAGTTCCCAAAAGATTACTATACCTTTGCTATGATATAAACTATAACAAACCATAATTTAAAAACATATATATTACTTCGAAATTTGAATAATATTATTTACAATACATAACAAAACCATTCCATGAACATATTGGATTATTCTTTTTAAAAATTAAGAAACATAAATAACTAGTTCAATAAACATCTATATTTTCTCCCACTTATTCCTTTATATCTAGACCCATTTTTGAAATATCTTAATAATACTCTTCTCCATAAACTAGGGAAAAGAAACATAATAAAGGGTGATCTCAGATGATCAGTAAGGGTAAGCAAGGGGGTATATCAATCATATAATAATCATAAGACATAGGAACATAACAATTGAAAATCTAATCCAGTACATGAAACATTAGGATATAATTTCATGGGATAAATCATAAAAGTTCATAAATAATAAATGAAAAAATTCCCAAAAGTAATAAAAAACGACCTGGATTTTTTGGCATACACATAATCATAGAAAATCATTTCATATTAGTCAAGGACCATTTACAAGACAATCATAATGGACAAATTCCATTACTAAACTGGGTTTGCTTCCTATTCCAACCCTGTTTTACAGAACTGAGATCATTTCTTGTTATAACCCTATATATCTCATGATATATAAATATTAATGTAATGGATTAGAGGGAGATATAGGTCACAACCATCTCATAATTAAATCATTCATACATATTCCATAAAAACATAAATCATTCATTATAGTGTAACCGAAGGAATAAAATGGGTTTCTTAAAAAATAATACATCATAACATAATACATATAAAAAATAGATTTCATAAATATAATTACATTATAAACATAATAAAAATTATTAATAATTGGGATATTATACTTGAAAAATAACCCTATTAAATAATTTCATTTTAGATGGAAAATATTTTTGATAGAACACTTGAAATTAATTCTTGAGGAAAATATCCTTTCTTCTTCAATAATATTTTATTTTCTCAAAATTCTAGACACTATTAAAAGAGAATAATTTATTTTAAAATAACCTTGAAATATTATAACAGATGATTCATGGAAATAAGGTGTTATGGAAATGTAAAAACTTGTCATGTCAGATAAGTTAAAAGAAAACATTCTTCTCATACTTTTATCAAATAAGTCAAAAAGTACCTCACATTGAAAAACAAAAAAAGATTCCTTTTATACCTTTTAATAAAAAATCAACAATCGTTAAAATTGAATTTAAAAATTATATAATAATATAAATAATATTAAATATTTAGGAAATGTGGACATGGATGATAAATATACACCAGTAAATACTTACATATAAACAATCTTAAATAACAATGAGATTATGAAATTATCCCTTACTTTAGGTATGATATCCTTTGAATGTATATGAACCTCTAGTATAATGATTAAAATAATTTCATTGAATTGTTCCATAATCATATTAATTTTCATGAAATCATGTATAATCATGTTATCATCTATTTATTAATAACATTTCACTATTACTTTTTATTCGGGTATAAACTGCTTCATTTTCTTATGCATGTTTTGTCAAATAAGTTTTGATTATTATTTATAAGATATATTTATATAATTTATAGAATAATATTAATATAATATATATAATATCTATTTGTTATAAACATTTATATAATCATGCTTTAATGGATATCCTCTATAATGAATCACATCGTATCATGGAGATGGTAGGTCGTATATACACATGAGAGATGATATCATTCCTTTAATTATGAAATGGTATGGAAGTGGATGGTATATATTTATTTCAATGTAAATAAATTGATATAATAATCTTACATATTTATTATTTTCATCATTATACTTATCCAAGTAAATATTTGGTGGAAAACATATTACACCACGACGTGGAGATGGTAAGTCGTACGTACACACACATGGAGATTTCATTTTTTGTATGATTGATTGAAGGTGGAATAATGTTGTTTAATAACCATAATAATAGCTCAATATATAGTTGATACTATAATTATTACTTAATAATGGAAACAAAAATGGAATAAGAATAGGAAGAATAAGTGATATTGAGAGAGTCGGTAAAAAAGATTACCTCTTCTTCAGCGAGCTCCCTCTAGATATCCTCTTAAAGGAACTACGTTTTGAGAAGGCCAAAAGGTAAAGGATGTGACTAGGGAAGTTTATAAGCTAAATTAATAGTGTATGGATGAACTTTAAGGATTAATGAGTAGTAAATGAATGAGGGAGGAGGATCCCATTTATAGTTGAGGTTGTGGGAACCATTAGAATTTTCAAAAATATTAATTTATAATAAATTCAAACAAGATCCAAACAACTCAAAAATGTCGTATTTTCTAATATAAGATGATATATGGTTGTAATATCATCAAAAAATATTTTTTATACCTATTTTTTTGTCCATTTAAACCTTATAATTTTCATTTAACACTTAGTTATTCTATTTAACTTTTACTAAGATAACAAATATATCAATATTAAAAGTGTGCAATATTAACTTATTTGATATAAATTAGACAATAAATGTATACTTTAGAACATTTTTAACCATTAAATATTTATTATATATTTTTAAAAAAAATTTATGATTTTTAAATAATTTAATAATACATTATTTAGATAAACAATTAATAATGTTAATTTCAATACTGTACAATTAATTTATTATTAAAATTTAGAGATAATAAGTTACATTCGATCAAAATATTTTATTATATTCCTAAGAGGTCAAGGTAATCTATAAAATTAATTTGATATTTTAATTATCCCAAATTTTGTTTACTATAATATTTTTAATAACATTTATTTATTATCTCTATTAATAAAATAATTACAACATCAGTTTTGTGTAATTATTTAACATACATATTTTTTGAAAAAAAATTAAAAATAAAATACTAGGAAGAATTTAAATCTTATATTTTTTAGAATAATACTTATAGTTGAACATATCTTTGGGAAAATCCTACATTAAAAATATTATATTTATTAAAACATGAATGTGATAACATTAACATCACTTTAAATAAAATATTATAAGTGTCATAATATTTAACACATGGATCCAAATGAACAATAACTCGACCCTTGTATGAATATATTATAAATATACTTGAAAAAAAATATTTGGTCAAGTGTTTGGGTGTTTTAATAGTTATTATTATTTTAATAAAAATTATTTTATTGATTTATCATCAATTAAATAATTTATGCATCATCAATGTATATGCCTTTAAGGTAATTGTTTTTTCCTAAAAAATAAAAATAAATTACCATGATAAAGAAAACGATTTTATTTATATGTATTTTTTATAAAATATTTAATCTTCTGTGTAACATTAAATTAAAAATGATATGGTTATTAAAATTTGAGTGAGACATATTTAACTTTTCTGTAACTAAAATAAATTAAATATCCTAATATCATCCTAGCGGGTTCCAAAGGATAGAATTTCAACCCAAGGACTATTTCTGTCAAAAGAACCATAAAATTATATTAGGAAAAGTGTTAGGGTAATTTTTAAAATTATTTTTGCCCCTAGTTACTTGATTTTTACTTTTACCATATTAATAAAAATTACCAAAGTTACTATTCACAAAGCCCAAAAATAAAAGAAATATATTTACATAATTTGGACCAACTAATTCTAAATATGGAATCCATTTTTTCAAATTCACCATACATAATTTTCAGTAATTATATTAAAATTAATCTTGTTTTTGGAATGAGAAAACGAGTTTTAAAAGTTAAAATATTGTAAATAATTGAAATGTTTTTACATATAATTCGATATAAAATTAATTCCAATTAACTAAATTAAATTAAATGATAAAATTATATTATATTTATAATTTTAAACCATTAAATAATATAATTTGACCATATAAATTATTTTTATGAAAAACGTTGTTTTTAATTAAAATTTAGTATAATTTTACTATTTATAAAAACTTGAAAGTTATCAAATAAAATATCAAAAATTCTTCCAAATTAAAATTTTTATCCCAATTCAAAATAATAAGTTTATTATGTCTTATATATATATTATTAATGTGTAAAAAAATTAATTTAAAAATGGTTCTCCATTAAAAGAAAGTAAAATTACCCTTTTGAAAAATGTAGTTTCTTATACAAAAAATATGGTTTATTCATATCCTATGGATAAAATATCTATTAGATGAGTAACCAAAATATTTTATTAAATATATAACATTTATATTAGATTAATATCATTTACTAATTTTAATTCACTTAATTTATTAATACAGAAATACAAATATTTCCTTTACATTTAATTGGTTTATATTTTTCATAAATAATTGGTAGCCAAAGAATTCACCATTCATTTTAATATGATTATATTTAGTCCTAATAACTTAATGGATAGGTTATTCTGGTACTTTTATATCAAGTGCATCTTACAGTTTTTAAAAATTACGATTTCATGCAATACAAACTATTTAAGGTTTAAAATTTTTTAATGAAAATGTTTCATAAAAACATATTGGTGTTAAACTATGTGTCCTGGTTATGGTGGGAGTTAGAATTCTCATGGTTCAGTTTATACCCCAACCCATTGATGAGTTTAAGGTACTCAAGGGCCCGATTGAGACTTATGCATAAAATGATGATCATGTATGAATCCTCTTGTCATACTTTAATGGATGAGGAATAATGGAAGATCTATGAGAGGATTTAATTCCATTAGTCAAGAATAAATGGAACAGGAAGGGACTTACACTAATGTAGATTCCTATTAGAGCTCAATACATAGGAATGAATCCTATGTATCCTAGATATGGCGGGAATCAGATTTCCATAGTTCACTTTTCCCTTAACATGATAATAAGATAAGGTGGATGATCACACTCGGATATATTATTTTTATCCCTGAGGTTTTGGGAATGCTAGGGATTTATTCTAGGATGGATTTCCTATTGATCAGGGACATATCATATTATGTTGGTAATTGTGGATTGCACACTGAGGCTACCCAATTAGTCTAGTATTACACTCTGAGGCTGCTTGGTTGGCCAATAATTACACTCTGAGGTTGCCCATTAGCATACACATTCTTTATCCTCTAATGGATTAAAAAGAGATGGTGATGACCATGAGATGTTTGTCCGAGAGCATGAAATTGGTTGGTTCACATAAGTGCATAACCCTAACTAATCAAGAACACTCACCATATAAAATCGTAATGCTGATGAAAGTTCTTAGTTCTGGTCCACATAGTATGAGTCCAAATGATAGTTCTAAAAAAGTGGTTGACATGTCTTGTGGGATCTATCTGAAATGTTTTAGATGTTTTATAGGCATGTTTGGATTGTATTCCCAATATATTGGGGCATCAGTTTGGCATGACAGTCACATCCAAGGGTGTCTACCTAAGATGTTAATGATGCCTCTCATGTCTTAGGTTGGAATGCCCAAGATCTTATACATGAAAAAATTGGTTATGTATGGGGTCTTGCACACCATCGATATAGAGATGTCTATGCATCATCACATGGTTGTCCTAACATTACTTTGGATTGTTGCATGTACATGGGGACATGTCTCTAGAAAATCTCAAAATCATACCAAAATATCAATGAACCCTTCACATTATTAAATTACATTGTCTAGAACTCATCTTGAAACAATATGGACATGTCATAGGGTCATCGCCTAATCAAAAGATACATGTCTGCGTTCATGTAGATTATCAATTGACTTGTCTTCAGACTGCCACATGACAATAGTGACATATTGACCAACTATTGTGAGGTAAACCCAACCTATCCAAGGCTTACCTTATGACCAATATGGAGTGTCCAAGGTCACCTAAGGTCATCAGAAGACCACCGAAGAGTCTTGCAATCATGTGTCCTTAAACTATTCATGAAATGAGGTCTCGCAGATGAGTTTAGGGTCTTTCACTTGTTTGAGTTACCCAAGTACACATCCAAAGGGATCATTCCCTAAATTTAATGGGAAATTATTTTCCTAGGATAAGGGATGCATAGATATATAAAGGTCTTCCAATTAATTATTTAGTGGGTTGATCCCCTGTACATGTTGGGGATTTTACACATGAAGGAGTCATATAAAGTTACATTCTTTATGAAATTCTCACGATCCTAAAGGAATATTATAAAACGATATATACCTATATGCGATAGGTTCCTATTAATTCCATCTCATGCTTAGATTAAGACTCACACTAAATGGAGAATGTGGGTGTATGACTTATGAAGGGTGAAAGTCCTCGAGTCTGTATTTCTAGGCTGAGAAAAGGAGGCATTGCGAGGCTAAGGATTCCCAACACCGCAAATAACCATTTCCACTAGTGTATATCTCTAGAAATTGACTTGGTAATCTATTATCTACAATTTCATGACCTTTATGAGGTCTTGAGATAAACTTTTTGACCCTTCCAACAACCTTCATGGTTTTTTTATCAAGTGGAATCCATGTAAAGGGTTGCATTCCATCATCACATGAAAAATGTGCTCATGGTATTCATGAGACCTAGGGTGTTCCTTTTTTTGTCATTATGAGAAGGAGGTGATTTCCCAGTCTTCACCTATGCATTGCATTATATCATGATAATCATGCAAGAATGTAACCTCTAAGGGTTCATGTGGGAGACTCTATGGATGTGAAATGTGGATGCCCGCTAGTTCCACATACACATACATGGTTTTTATATCCCCAAAAGGCCAAGTATGACACACTGTGAGATCGATCAGGGGGCATCAGAAGACTGAGAATGTTTCTACCTAGCATAATAAGGAACCCATGGGGAATTATCTCCTTCAATCCATTACTTCGAAAGCTATGACCAAACATCGCGATACTGAAGGAATGGAATTTCAAGACACATTTCCCTTAGAATACTCTTACAGCTGCAAGAATGTATCTATGGTAAGTCCATGGAATTTTCCTAAAGAGTCCCATGAGGTTCCTTCACTCATGCAATCATGTGATCTTAATTAGGGCATTGTTGGAGGTCTCATGAATGAATGAAGGGGCATGCACAAGTCTAAATGAAGGTTATACTTGGTGAAGTCACAAGATCCATGGGGTATCATGTGGTCACATGAATATCATGCATGAACCAGACAATGCATGATGCTCAGTTCATCATGTGACTACTCAATCATTAAAAGGTCATATAGTAGGATCTCACGATCACCGAAAGATGTTTTTAGGGATGATTTCCAATGCATTCCATTCCTATAACCTCCTTACTTTTAAGAGTTACCTTTTCTTCTCCCTTGTGCGAATTTTTACTGTTGGGATTGGGGTTTATATAGGTCAAAAGATGCCAAGTTCGATGACTCTTTATACGGGATGTATATCGTGTTCACCAGAGAGGTGGTGGGGGTTTTATCAAATGATCATTTCATCTGGTCGTGAGATCCTTTATTTATTTTTATGGAACCACATGATCTGAAAAATATGAATTAAATTAGATCAAAATCATAGGAGGTGGAATGGTTCATGGTCATAAAATTCTTGTGATGCCTCCATTGATTATATTCACTTTGAATTCATGATCATAGGATGATCATAGGATGGATTCAATGAATAGTTGGAGATCTCAGGGCATGACACTTGCGTTTGTGATTGGATCTCATGGTAGATAGTACTAGTTGACTTGGAATCATTTAGATATTTATGAAGGATCAATATGGTGACTATGGTGATCATAAAATGATCATGTGACTATATTGGATTTTCCATATTGAACTAGTGGTGGAAGAGATAATCAGTTGTACCATAGGTTGAATATGGAGGTTTGTTCTATTCAGGATCAACTAATTTCAAAATTATATAGGTGATTAATCAGCTCAATATTGAACTTGCGATTCGTGGGGATGAAGTGAATGGATGGGATTAGCAGAAGGTGTGATCAGATAGCACGGATCATCAACAGTCTTGATTGATTGGTCCATATTTGATTAAAACAAAAATATGTCACCCCACATCAAAACCTTTTTATCGCCTTCCTCTAGTATATAATTGAGGATGTGGTTGTTGTTTCATCGATCCAATAATGGGGTCAGTACCCATACAACACGTATCACTACCACCCAAGCTTTGCTCCTACTGGCCTTGACATATACTATTCTTAGCGATAGTTATGGCCTTGCACACCCCTGACCCTATACATGTCATGCTTACTTCTTGTGGGAGTTATACTCCCTCTACTTGTTTATTAGTTGTCCCTAGATCCCACTGGGCGAGGTCAACCTGTCCTGGCCATATTTTTTTGAAAAGGGAGGTGTTCAACTCAGAGAAGGAAATTATAAAATTAGTGAAACAAGGTCCCAAGATGTATCTTCTTAAACCAAATCCCAATCCTTCATCTATGTCATTTCCAAGTTCATCATGAAAATTACATCAATGTTTTTCGTGGTCTTCACATTCCTTGAATCATAGATAGAAAATTGTAGAATAAAAAAATTTCTTCAACTAGCTAGCCTTGGATAACTCCCATTGGATGAGGACATCCTCTGGTCCCACATGGGCATATTGTAGAACCTAGCTTGGGTGGCTAGTGTTATGTCCATATTTTTCGGAAAAGGGAGGTGTTAAACTCAGAGAATTGAATTTTAAAATGAGTAAAACAACGGCCCAAGGTTCATCTTCTTTACCCAAATATCAATCCTTCATGTATGTCATTTACAAGTTCTTCATAAAAATTAAATCGATATTTTTAATGGTCTTCACATTCCTTGAATCATATATTGAAAAGTGTTGGATGAAAAAAAATTTGGTGTCAAAAGTGATAGGAAAGACTCCTACTATGAAAGGAGGATAAAATGTAGAGAAAAAATGATGTCATGTTGGATGTGATGCAATATAAATTAAAAAATAAGACATAAACGTATATAGTAGTAGTAATTTATATAAAGTGATATAAAATAATGTTTTTTTCTTTTTTGGGGAGTTTTTTCGACTAATAGTAATGAAAAAAGAAAGAATAAAAACCCATCATCAATAATGGTAATTGATGTGGAAATCAAGTAAATACACTTGCACAAGAATAGATGAAAATATAAAAGATGAAACTGCATTGTGGAAATAATTATTATAACATGGTTAAAGGAATAATGTGATCAATAATGAAACCATGTTATGGTTTTTTTCCATGGTAACGAGTGATGTCATATTTCATAGAGAAAATAGTAAGAGGAAAATAAAACCACATCATGGTTATATGAATAAGATAAATATTAACCCCTCTATGGTTGCAATATTTTATACCATTTTTCTTATAATATCAATGAGTGACACTAGACTTCTATGATATGACTATAGTTGAAATTTTTGGTGCACAGGAGGTTATTTTTTAAGAAATATATCACTATAGGTGTTTTAGATTGTATATATCTCTTTCTATATAATTTTAAATACATGATATGATACCATGTTGCAGTGTAATATTGAAATTTTTGGAGGAAGTGTGGTTGAATAAATATGATAGATCCATAATTTTTTCAAATATTACCATATCATAATGAGAAGAGAAAAATAATAACAAATTGAAATAAAAATTAACATGTTTTATAGGTAGAGAGATAAAGTTGAAGATTTTTTATAGAAATAAAGAAATATTAAAGATTCATTCATGGGTATAATGAAGAGAGTTAGACCTTAAAGATAGATAGATATGGTAATTTTAAGTGAATAAAAGGTAGTTTTATAGCTGATTAATAATTTTATTTAAACCCATACCCATAATAGAGAGAGAAATCAATAATATGGATAATGAGTTTGACTAGGATTTAGAATAATTATTCTATGTTATAATAGTATAGGATCAAATGTTGTTCTATTATACTCACATATTTTTATCATTTTAATTTATCAATATTTTTTTGAATAAAGAATAGATATTTAAATGTATAAAGTTTATGGAGTAATTTTATCCATGAACATATAATTAATTTGATTTATATATGTTTAATTATGATTTTAATTTTCTTATTTATCAAATTAATTTTAGTACCAAATCAAGTGAAATTATTATTTTAACAATTAGAGAACAAACACATTAATTGGAATATAGTTAAAATTAATTCCTATGAAAACCAATTACAAATTATTATATTTGACGACTGTATAATTTATGACCCTATAAGTTATAATTATAAATATATATATTTTAGTTGAATTTTACTCATTTATTTTTATTTTTATTCATTAAAATACATTTCAAATCACTTGCATATTGTAATGTATCATCCTCGGATCCAATTAACCAATACTATGAGCTAGTGGGTCACAAGGAATCAAGAACATTTCCCTGTATGTCGGAGGCTACCAACTAAAAGTGAGGGTGTAAAGGTGGTACGATGCGGAGACTATACACTCATATAAAAGTGGAACATTGAATAAAATAGATAAAAATAGAATAAGCATAATATATTAAATATAATAAACATGTGTGGAAGCATAAAAATATAAAAATTGAATAACAATATCCAAATCCATAAGGCGGTGTCATATACATTGATGCATGGAATGATAATATACAATGGTGCAACAGGGGACAGAAAAATAAAATCATTCTATAAAAAATAGAAATAAATAAAAAAGGGTTCCCCACTAGCATCTTCAGCATGTTCTCAATCCTCTTCTACTATGCTCCATCTAAGGTAAAGCATATCAAAAACTAGAAGAGGGGGCTTACCCTTATATGTACATGTTGACATGAAATCTTCTTAGGTACCAAAGGCAGCCTGAGTAGGGTATGAGATAAAATCACATTAGGCCACCACCAATTATTTCTAAATGTAATTGAAGCAGTGATCATAGCTAAATAGTGCATAGGTATAAATGAAATAATAGAAAATATTGAAATAAATAACGGGCCTCCTCAGGTTCCTCAAAGACACCTAGTGGCTCTACCAACATCAGCTCATGGCAAAGAAGTATTTCTAATGAGTATCTATATATATAGTAATAATACATATATAGTATAGTTATATATTTCATCCACCTATATGGACCAAGTACATGCATACATAAGTGTCCATATATCTGGTATACTATGTGCTAGCTAGACTGGGCGTAACACAGACATTCATAACTAGTCTAAACAAACCTATAAGCTCATGAAATAGGGTAAAATCCCTAAATATCAAAATGAGTGTAACATTACATTCTCTTCACTCAATATAGGGAGTGTTCTATCATGATAACACTCAAAACAAGGGAAATGGTGCGTTATTCCCACCATCCAAATAGTATCATTGGTGTGAGATGTCATTCTCAACACCCAATGTAAGGGAGCGTGAGACCTTGATTACCAAAAAATATCCTTACCATCACACCAAAACCCACAAAAACAGTGTAATTGTATTTATAATATTATGAATAAGTAATTTCCTATCATTATTTTCATTCATAAAGCCCATACATAAGAAAGGATTTACAATTTATCTAATCATTTAATAAAAATGAACAAATGGTGTGGCCTTTCCACCCTTAATAGGTCATTCCATTTAAACTATTTAATTCATTTAATTAAGGGAAAAACACAATGAACATGCCATTCAAAATGATTAATCCATTTAATTAACTAAGACATTGAAATTCAATTTATAAGGCTCAAGGGGAATTTAGATATTGTAATGATCAATTATTCAATTTCTACATGGGAAATTGTGATTATAGGATGGGCCAAGAACTTAAGAGGAGGTTTCTTTGGATTAGTTAGAATTTTTATAGTAGAGATATAATCAATTTATAACCATAGTTGAACACTCAATATTTGTCTCAGGTATTTAAAAAATTAGATATAAACAGAAATTCAAGGTGGAACACCCATGTGGTGTCTATAACATATGTAAACATCCCCAAATCTACTAAATAAGTAAAAACATTCATATATCAAGGTGTGTTGATAAATTTAATATTAATAACTCAATTAAATGGCGAAATACATATAATGAAGGCATACAACATAATGAAAAACTATGAAAATGCAAAAAATTTTGGGGAACTTGACAAAAACACCTACTTTAGGGTTGTTGATGACTCCTTGTTCAATAAAGGCATAATATTTTAAGTAGGTTGGAATAAATCTATGAAATGGTCTAAATCCCTAAAAATAGGATAGATATTTTTTCACCTAAACAACATAACCAATATGATAATATACTAAAATATTAAAGGATATGAATTTAGATCTTACCAAGATAGATATGATGCTTCTGATGGAGCTTGATTTGGAATTCGGATTGGAGAGTTGTGGGAGGAAGAAACCCACTTCATATGTAGGAATGAAGAGAGCAGAAAATAGTATGAGGTATATAGATTGATGATGGTAAAATTGACATTTCACCCTAAAAATAGGGGGTTTAGGGTTTGGCTGCACAGTTCATCCAAACCATGTACCACCCCCCACTTAACGAAAAACTTCATAGGGTTTAGGCACATGATTTCCCTTACCATATGAAAACCATGCATAATACCTCTATCAAAACATATATTATTTTCACATGGGATTGTGTTTGGATTAACATAGTTTTAAACAAATAGTGTGACTCATGCTACTCCTCTATCTCTTCACACATGGTTAGTAGAGACTTTGCGGGTTGGGTTAGATGGTTTTACTAACTGTGTGCTCAGTATATGTTTCAAAATCCCAAGCTTCTAAGCACTGAATAAGGCCCAGACACCCCCTTGACCCCCATGAATCCATTGGGTAATATTATGAGGATCATTTAAAATATATTAAACTCAAAACAAACAAGTTGTACCTTCATGAAAAGATGGTCTATTACAAACTCCCTTATATAAAGAAACTCCTCCTTGAGTTGGACTTCCAAGGGTAATGAGGTATCATCGGAAAATAGTTTCATTCATTGATCATGTATATGAGATTCCCATTCCCATGTCCTGTTCGATACATGGCTGTGCTGACATAGCACCCAAAATAAAGGAACTAGGCTACCTCAAAGTGTTTTCATGCTCCAATCCATAGTACGAACTGGGTATTCCTTGAAGGAAGCGTCCATTTCCAACTCAAACTAATATATATGAAAGATATGTGATGGGTTTGGATAATATCGATGAATATTAGATATGTGAAAGACATCATTCATGAAATGGTATCTCTGAGAAAGTTCTATCTTGTAAGCCACTAGTCTGATCTGCTTCCCAATCTGAAAGGATGAAATGAACCTAGGTGAGAGCTTACCCTACCATTGAATATGATTATGTCCCAACCTGAGTGATACATGCAAGAAAATATAGTCTCTAACCTCAAACTCCATATGTCGTCAATGTCTATTTGAATATTACTTCTATCTGGACTGAGATATCATCATGAACTTTCTAATCAATAGAACATTCCCTATAGTCTCCTAAATTAGGTGAGGTCTAAGAAATATTGTGTAATATACCTTTATCCAGCACATAGGTGAATGGAAAGGCCAACCAAATAACTATTTATTAGGATCCATATCGATGGTATCCTGAAAGCTGTTATTATAGGATAAATCCATAAGGGGAATTTTTTTCTCCTAAGAACCCCAAAATTCATGGAAACTTGAATGGAGCATGTCTGCTACCACATAAATTATGAACTCTATCTTCTAATTGGTATGTGGGTGATAGGAGATTATTAGAAACACCTTTGTACCCAATGTCTTATGTAACACCTTCCAGAATCATTACATAAAGATAACTTCTTAGTCAAAATTGATATATCAGGGATCCCCATGAAGATGTAAAACCTCCCTAACATATAGACTTCCTAGATCTTCTATCAAGAAGGTCTCTAGAATAGGTATGAAATGTGAAACCATTTTCTAATGATCAATGAATACCCATACTATATCATTTCCATGAGGTGATCTAGGTAGACTAGTCACAAAATCCATTAAAACATCATCAAATTTCAACTCAAGAATGGAAAACAGCTGTAAAATATTTATCAGATGTTGATGTTCTACCTTTAGCTTCTGATAGGTGGAACACATTGTTTTGAAGATTTAAATATCTCATTTTATACCAGGCCACCAATATTGGGGTCATAAGCCTAAATCTAACATGGTGGAACCAGAATGGACTACCCATACTAAGGTATTAGATTCCAACATCAGCTCCTCTCTAATGTCTTCTGGGACCCATACATTCCCATGTAATAGGAGAGTATCATCCCTATCCAGGGTCCATCCTAAATATTTTTCATCATCTAAGATTCTTTTCCCTTGGAAAAGGCCATCTGAATATGATAGATGCCTTTTTCCTACCCATTCCTATATAGTAGAGTACATTGAAAAGGATGAAGGGTTAGTCTGACCATCATCCTCCTAAACCTCAATTTCCATCTCTAAGAATAAGTCCATGTGCTTCAATTCACTATTAGACTCTTGGAAAACATGAGTCTAAGTCTTCAGGATTAGAGTACCAGACACAACATTACCTTTACCAGGTGTATAGGAAATCTTGAAATCAAATGACTATAGGTACTCAACCCACTTGTGCTACCTGAGATTCAGACCCCATTGTGTAAAGATGTACTTGAGGATTTTGTGATTAGTGAATACCACAAAATTCTCTCCAAGTAGTTAGTATATCCAATATCACTGAGAATGAACTATAATATCTAGCTTGAGATCGTGTGTCGGGTAATTCCGCTTATGAGGCCTCAACTGATGAGACCCATACATGATGACTTGCTCATCCTACATCATGACATCTCCAAGCTGAATACCTGATGCATCATAACATACAGTATCACTCATGCCTATCTCCATCAGAATCAGTATCAGTGCTGAAGTAAAACAACCCTTCAACTCCTTAAAGGATTCTTCAAAATCTTCTTACCATATGAATTTCACACCTTTGTTTTTCAAGAATTTATAAAGTGCTGCAGGACATAAAAATTCCTAGATTAAGTTTATGTAATACCTGGATATCCCCAAGAGACTCCAAATTTCAAAGATATTCTTAGGATGATGGTAGGAAACTATAGCTCTTAATTTATCTCGGTTTACTAAAACTCGTTCCTCTGAGATGACAGGACCCATGGAGTGGAAATTTTCAATCCAAAAGTGGAATTTATTGAGGATAGCATAGAGATGATTATCTATCATTTTATTCATCATGATATCATGTTTATTGGAATTATCATGTATGGAACATGAATATACTTGGATATAATCAGTAAAGACTACCATGAATGAATCCAGAAATTGGTGGAAAACCCAATTCATAATATCTAGTAATACTACTGGTGTGTTCTTAAGACTGAATGGCATGACCATATACTCATAAAGGGAATACCTTCTCCTAAAATATGTGTTAGGTATGTATGAATTCCTAACATGCACATGATGATAGCCTGACCTCAAATCTATCTTTGAGATTACTCGCAATCCTTGGAGATCATCAAAAAGGTCATCTATTATAGGAAATGGATATTGATTCATTACTATGAGATAGTTTAAATGATAGTAATCTGTGAAAATACTGAGGGTACAGTCATCCTTATTGTCAAAAAAGACAGTTGAATTCCAATGAGATGTGTTGGGGCATATAAATCCTTTAGCCTTCAGATCCTCCAACTGATTCTTTAACTCTAGAAGCTCCATATCTACCATCCTATAAGGAGGAATAGTCACTTTTTATACTGTTAGAATAATATAAATGGGGAATAATACCTCTTCAATTGGAGGTAGACCATATAATTCATCAGGAAAGATGTCCCAAAGGAACTCCACTATAGGAAGGAAAATAATGGGAAGTAGCCCCTAGTCATCCATGAAATGTCTAGCGATCAACCATATCACATTTCCAAGACATTGATGCATGTACCCAGTTCTAGTCTCACTAACATCCCATTCTCCCTAATTCACATACCTAATACCCTTAATGATGTAAAAATCACCCTTCAAGAATAGGCGTCAATGTGGGATCAATAGGGAACTAAAAAAATCAATCCTGATGATTAAATCAAGTCATACCATTTCAATGATGAAAAGATTCAATACAAAGAGGTATCCACTTATATCAAGGGGATAGTCCTTAAAATGGTGACGCCCCTATAATTGTATACCTAATGAGGTATCGACCATCATAATTCCATAGAAGTTATCAATATTGAATCCCAGACTCTCAGTGATTTCCTCAAATATAAAATAGCAAGATGCAATTGTGTCAAATATAGAATACACTAATGTGGAGTCTAATAGAATAGTACCATGAACTATAGAAGGTTTGGTGATGTACTCCCTAGGCATATCCATGACTATATGTAACTAACCAGTACCACGAACCTAAGTCACTACCTAAATTCCGTAAGTTTTCCCACTCTGTTGGCACTAAGAATCAAAAATTTAACTACCTTTTACTCAACTGCAACCTTATCCTAAGTTCCTGGTGGTATTCTAGTTTCCTCCCCAATGTGATCCTACTATTATTGCTCCAAAACACGGGGTAGGAGTAGATCCCTACTAGGTAGGAACTGATGAGAATGTTCTACCAAAACACCAGATATGGACCATCATACTATAGCCTTTATATTCCACTGGATATCGTAAGAACTAAAGATTAGTTTGTCCTACATTCCTACACTGGTGAAATAATAGAAAAATGTCAGCATAAAGATCATGATTGTCTCTACCTTAACAAGTTTCATAAAAACAACTCTTTATCCTAGGAGAAGAAGCACTGATGGATATAGTTTTTGAACCACCCTGACTCGCACCATCATCCTCCATCAAATTCCACTCTATGATAAGGGATTGGTTGATGATTTCATAATTTTTTTTCAAACTAAATACATTGACTTTTTGTTGAATGGTGTATACCATCCCATCCTCAAATTCCTAGGTGGTAATAATATTATCACCCACTATAATAGGATCAAACTATTACATCTCAATAAATCAGGAAGAGTATTCCATCACGGGCATACCTCCCCGCTATAAGATTATGAATTATCTAGATTTTACCATCCCTTAGAGTCTGTAGAAATAAATAGTTATAGAAAATAGTCTATAAATAACCCCAAACCATATATCTATGTTAATCTATATGGGTAATAATATACCAACACCACATGGCAGAATCACACAACATATACCCACCAAGTTTGACCCTCCACTCTAAAGGCATCTCTAGATGCTCGAATATAGAAAGGATATCTTCAACCCATGACTCGGTAGTGTGTAGTACTCCATCACCCAAAAATGTGGGAGGATAATACTACTAGAACTCTTGGGTGAAATATTCCATACATAGGGAATTTGGAACAACACCTTGCATATTATTCAATATATATATAAACCCCTCTCAAAACTGGTCATTGTTTCTCATATTAGAAACACAGAGAGGTTCCATAGGTGGTTCTATACAAGGAATCACTGGAAGCTCAAAGCCCTCCCACTCAGGTGCATGGTCATCACTATCTTAAGGGTGTGTGACTATGGGATTTTGTGGAAACATGAAACTATAATTACAAATGAATGCCTCAAAATAGATTTTAATAGTTGAAAAGATTGTAGATATAAAACTAGGATATGTGTATATCCTCCCTATAAAATATTAATTCCTCTCTTCATGCTCTGTAATCTAGGACTAGGTGTTATAAGAGACCATAATAGGCCATAAAAATGTAATAGCCTCCCATAAATCCACTACTAATGTCAGGTTCAGGTATGAGTCTCAATTTCACATGTATAGCGTAATTAATTTCACATTCCTAGTCATATTAATTTTGTATTTGTGCTTGTTCAAATATTTAAATTACATTAAATGGTTGAACCATATGGATTACAATTTCCAATCCATAATAGCCCATAGTCCTTATGAACCAAAATAGTTCATCCACTTAACCCACAACAAAACACGTTCTAGAACATGTGACCAATGGACCATGGTTCAATGTTCCATAATTAACCGCTTAAGATGTCTATTTTAACCTATTCATGGAAACACTGTTATGTTAAGGCGTGAAATTTAAGTGTCAATTATTTTTTCCAATGCCTACAAGAATTTTTAACACATTTCATTAAATAATCAAGGTAACACCAACATGAAATATGAAAACTCACGCAAAAAATAGACATGACATGGAAAAATTCATGGCATTTTAGTACTATTATGCATATAATTATGCATTTAATGCAACACCAAAACCTCATTAGGACAATATAAATTGAATAAAAAATTCAATAATATTAATATAAAAAACATCACAAAATAAGTGTGTCAGCCAACAGTGAAGTTTTATCAAATTTAAATGAAATAATCAATAACAATAAATTCTCATCCTAGGTAATTTTGGTTTCCCCAATACATGAGTCATTTAAAAATCCTTTTAACTTCTTGAATCATTTAAAATACAAATATAATAAGAATGAGGAAACTTTTGGCTCCAATACCACTTTGTAATGTCCCGACATGAAATCCCCTTAACTCGTGCCCCAAGCTGATGGGTCACATAGCCTCATGCGTGCCTCCCTGTAGGCCAGAGGCTTTTCACTAAAACAAGTATGTAAAGGTGGTGTAGTGGAGATATAATACCCTCATATCAGAGTGGAACAATAGATACAATAGATAACAAACAATAATGGAAGCATAATATAACAATTATAATAAACAAGTGTGGAAGTGTAAATAACTAAACAACTGAATAACAATATCAAAAGACACTAGGTTGTGTCATATATATGGAGGCATGGAATGATGATATAGAAAATGGGAACATGGGAGAGGCATATATAATAATGTTATAGAAAAACTAAAAAGAAAGAAAAAAAAGTTCTCCACTAGAATCTCAAGCATATTCTCAGTCCTTTGCTTCTATGCTCCATCTAAAGGTAAAATCATATCAAAACTCTAAAGCAGGTATCTTGTCCTTATCTATAACTTCAAAGATGTAATCCTATCAAATACCAAATGCATCCTAAGTAATATGTGAGACAAAATCCCAATATTCCACCAGCAATGGTGTCTAGAAGTAATCAAACGAGTGGTCATAACTAAACATTGTGCGGGTATAAATGAAATAATAGACAATGCTGAAATAAATCACCAGCCTACTCAGGTTCCTCAAGAACATCTTGGGGATCCACTTTATTTGGCTCATAACCGGGAATAATGTCTGATGAGTAACTATATATATAGTAACAATATATATTGTAGTTATATATTGCATCAACCTATATTGACCAAGTACATGTGGACATAGGTGTCCATATACCTGGAATACTAGGTGCTGGATGGATCAGGGTGCAACTTAGTCATCCATAACCAGTCCAAATGAGCCTAAAATATCTAGTACTAGGGAACATACCATAAAACTCATAATTTTTTGAATATTCCATGATCATCACTCAATATGGTGAGTGTACCATCATTTCAACACTCTAAATGAGGGACATTGTGCATCATTCCCTCTAACCAAATAGTATAAATGGTGTGAGACGTCAAGCTCAACACCTGATGTAAGGGTGTGTGAGACCTTCATTACCAAAGGAACCCTTACCATCATACCACATACAATAACAAAGGCATAACTATAGATAATAATAGGAATAATTTTTTACCTTTCATTGGTTTCATTCATCAAGCCCATACATAAGCAAGGAATTACATTTTAGTTAACCATTTAACAAGAATTAACAAACAGTGTTGCCTTACCACCCCTAATAATTCATTCTATTTAAACCATTTAATTTGTTTAAGGAATATAAAACCACCTTGAAAAATCCATTCAAAATTATCAATATATTTAATTCCCTAAGACATAGAAATTTAATTTATAATGATCAAGGTGTATTTAGAAGGTTTCATGATTAATATGGAAATTTTCTACATGGTTAATTCTAATTATAAGATTGTAAAATCACTTAGGAGGTCCCTTGGGATAATTTAACATTTGTATAATAGAGGAATAATCACTTTATAACCCAATCCAAAAACTCAAGTGGTGTCCTGGGTATGTAAATAATTAGATAAAAAGGGAAATTCAAGTCAAAACACACAATGGGTTTCCATAAATGAGGTCAACATCCTATAATATACTAAAAAGGCCCAATGAGAATATATCAAGCTGTGTAGATCAATTTAATATGAATAACTCAATTAAAAAGTGAAGTGCGGTTATGTCCGGCATGTGGCATGATGAAAAATCTTTGAAAACACCAAAACACTAAGGGAAACCAATGAGACCACATACCTTAAGGTTGTTGATGACTCCTCATCCGATTATGTCCTTATATTTGAAGTAGGTTGGAAAAATTGGTGAAACCATCCAAATCCCTCAAAATAGGTGAAAATATATTGCACCTAAATAATGAAATGGATATGAAGGTATACTAAAATAAGAAGGGAGATGATTATAGATCTTATAGAGATGGATCTGGTGCTTCCAACAACGCTTGATTTGTACTTTGGATCAGAGAGACAACTCAATGCCTAGATTTAAGAAGATGATAGATCTTGCAGGGAAGAAACCCACATCATACACTGGATGAAGGGAGGATAAAATAAAATGAGGTAAATTTATTAATGAGTGGAAAATTATATTTCACCCTCAAAATAGGGGGAACACTATTTGTCCAAACCATGTGTAAACCATTCTAAACTAACTACTTATGAAAAAGACCTGCACGGTTAAGGTTCACAATTTCTCTAACCATGTGCAAACTATGAAAAAGGCCTCTATAAAAACATCATTGGTTTTAACACAAGTGTGTTCCAGGATTCACACTATTTCAGACAAATAATGCAGTTATTAATGCTCCTCTTTTTCACCCCATGTATTTAGAAGAGACTTTGTGGGCTAGGTTACATAGTTTCTACTACCTATGTGACCATGTATATTTTTCAAACTCCAATGGTCTAGGTTTTGAACAATCCTGAGACTCCCCCATGACCCTCATGGTTTCATTGGGTAAAATAATGAGGTCAATTTAGACGAAATTAAGCATAAAACTAATGAGTCGTACCTTCATGAAAATATGGGTCATTATAAATTTGATTGTTAAAAAATTGAATTAAAGTAATACTCCATAAAACCCATTCTTGTTTATTGGATTTAAAATCATACTACACTCTAATATTTTAGTATATAATAATTGTTATTTTAAAATTTAAAATTTACACATTAATCAGATTTATCATCACATGAAACAGTTTTCAATAAACATGTGTGATTTATTTCTCTTATATAAATAACTCCATAAATAGGGAGTGATTGTGAATATATTTGTAGGTTTTTAATTACCATAAGGTTGGTTGAGGGTGGTTGAAAGCTGATAGGTCTTGGGTTTGAATTACAAAACTCATTAAATTTAGTGGGTTACTATAGTAATATTATATAATTCATTTTCGTATTCCATGTTGTTTTAGAACTCAATTTCTAATACACTCTTAAACTAGTTCCTCATATATATATTTGAGTCTCTGATAAGTGGGGGCCCATGCATATATAATTTGGTCACATCAAGTGAGTCTTTGGGTTATCAAATAGACTTTGAGGTATCCTTGAGGGGAATTGATCTAAACTAAGCACTATTGGGGACTTCTATTCAACTATAAAATGTTCAAGATACTAGAAACTAAGAATAATTTATCAAGTCGCAAAGGTCAGTCCTCAAGTGTAAATATTTTTAACCATTCTTCAAATGTAAAAGCTTTTTATGTCACCCCCTAATATAAACACAACTACATTTCTCAATTTTATCATTGCTAGATTTTTTTATCATTGCTAAAAAAGCACAAATATTTTAAGCACTAATAAAAGTGAGGTTCTTGTAATAGTGAAATGAAAAATTAATAAAGGCCTCTTTTATTAGTGATAAAAGTTCTAATAAATGGGGCCTTTATCAGCATCATTTGTATCACCGATAAAGGTCCCATTTATCAATGATAATTTGTAACACCGATAACTATAACTTTTATCAACAACAACAAAATGAAGCTTTATCGAAATTACACCTAGTGCTGATAAAATCCATTATTATCAACTGTAGAGTTTTAAAAACTATATCCATACCATTCTATAACAAATGATTAAATACATAAAAAGAAATTTAAATTGTTGTATAAATATTAAATTAAACATAAAAACAATTTAAATTTATATTACAAAATTATTTAAATACATATACGACAACAAATAATTTTAGTGAAGTACAATTACATTGACATAAAATTCTCTTTAAAATAAACAAAATTACTACCAATATAAAAAAAGATTTATAGTATGTCTGCACTTATAATCGACCCAAAATCATAGAAAAAAGAATATGTGGAAGAGTCCAATATGTATATGGATTTTATTTTTTTCAACTAATTTTAATTGGTTGAAAATAGTGATCAATGAGATAATAACTTCTCATAATAGTAAATTTGATGAAGTAGTTACAAAGTTAGTAGAGCTTAGATATTATAATTTAAAATGAAAATTATGTCCTGAACTGGCCTAGATAACCTGGTGCCCTTACACTCGATCTAGCACCAACATAGCCCAAAGGGTGTTCCTGATCTCCATGGTTTGGAGACTATCACCTTGCATTATACAATATAATGGTGGTAATGAATTTTCCATAAAACAACATATAATAAAGATGTGTATCAGTCTTCTAAAAAACTCTAAAATGAGACAATACTGGAAAATAAATAGGTATATCAAATACCAAAAGTATTTTATCAAATAACCAAATTCTTACAAGAAGAACTCAACATCCCAATGGACACGTCACTAGAAGCCCTAAGGGGTTAGGAAAATCCACCTCCTTCAAGTGGAAGTTTCCCTTTACTCAAATCTAGTAGAATAAAATATACAAACACTTTAAGGAAAGGGTTGGTTGTGAGATCAAAATCCCAATAGGGTCCCACCAAGTGTTGTATAATAAGATTCCATAACAATAAACCATATTATGATTTTAATTTTAATCAAAAAAGTCATCATAGTACATTTTAATATTTAAAAAATTCTTTATTTTAGAATAATGGAAAATAATTAAAACATTATTTAAATAAATACTTTACATAAAAATTATATAAATAATTAGGAATGAGTAAATTATTTCTACAATCAATGAAATTTATATTCAAAATAGTCACAATAGAACCATGGTAATCTTTATAGAAGTAAGATAGTTTCTAGTTATCGGATCTTCACACTCTCATATCATTGATCATAGAAATTTGTGTACAGACTTCCCACAGGCTTAGGCCTAATAGGAATCATCAACATCTCATCGGGGATAAGATCTTCCTAACTAGGTATTTTAGAGTTATCTCAATTAATCCATTACTAGGGAATTAACATCCTAGGTGTTTGTCCTAAATAACACGCTAACTACACACATTTTCATGTCCTCAATCAAACAATATAATAATAGAAAATCATTTCATTTCAATTCTATCTTCATTCATAGTTCAATTTCTAAATTTTCCTTTTAAAAATGAAAATTCTCTTCCAAAACAAAAACATGGGTTTTTCATAAATTCATACATTTTCAAAATAAAACCAATAATATGTTTTCATTAATTAAATTTAATCTATTTTCTCAAAAATAAATTCAAAAATCATTTCATAATTTCCATCAATTTCAAAACACGCCCAATTTTCCAATTCCATTAGAATTGGGGGTTTTCACAAAATCCATAACATATCAATTTCAATACGAATTTTCATAAAAATGGGAATTCAAAAATAAACTGAAATAAGTTTTAGACAACCAAAAATTTAGGGTTTAATAAATTTTCCAATCTTAAATGTAACAACCTACCTCTTTCATGGAAATAAAAAAACTGCAATGGGACTCACCAATTGAAAAAGATGTTAAATAAGATTAAGGATCTCAACCTAGATGAAAGATTCAGAAACATAGAGTTTAAATCCATCAATCATAAGAAAACCTATCAAACTCCAAGGATAAAGAGAGAGATATAGAGATAGATAAAGATAGATAGAAGAGGCAAGATATCCTCTTACCCAAAGACATACACCAAAACCAACATGACAATCAATCACTGAACAAATGATCTTGAGGGATTAGAGATCTCCAAAATAACCTAGGAAGAGCCTCTATGTTACAAGCAAGGAATTCTATAAGAATGAAATCAGGATTTCATCCAAACTTCTTAATTAAAACCAAAACTTGGGATTTGACATGGATTGTGACCCGGTTACATGTCTTGTGACATTCAAGTCCTGCGTATATTGAAAACCCCTCCCCTTTTGTTAAAAAAATTCAATTTTAAGATTTACATGTCCTCTAACCCTGAAAAATGTGTACCCATTTCACGAAATTTGTCATGTAATGATTACATATCATGTAACCCTGGTACATAGTGTGTAAATCCTTATAAGACCACAAAACTATA
Source organism: Viscum album (assembly GCA_963277665.1). Classification (NCBI taxonomy): domain Eukaryota; kingdom Viridiplantae; phylum Streptophyta; class Magnoliopsida; order Santalales; family Viscaceae; genus Viscum; species Viscum album. Next base: position 631,166,509 of record OY728162.1, on the reverse strand, counting down.
TGTTTTATGCTGAAAATCCCAAAAAATCACTGACTTCACCTTTACAGGTATCCTCCCAATTCCTTCTTGGTATTACTCAACCAATGAAAAAGGAAATCTAAAACAAGGGTTAAAAAAACTAACATAAAGGTAATTAGTCATTACAAACTCCCCACCATAAAAACATTCTATCCTCAAAAAGGCTGTCAAAAAGCTTCCATATCAAGAAGGTGAGGCCCGTGATCTATCATCGCTGACTCATGATCCCACATCTCATGTGAATAAGAACTATTCTTCCATATCCCATAGACCAAAGGTGTCATCTTCCCATGATATACCATAGTCTTAGAATCAATTATTTGGAATGGATGCTCAGTCGTGGATAAATCAGGATCAACATCAATATCACTCCAACTCAAAACATAAGATGGATTATAAATATTCTTTCATATCTATGATACATGAAAAATATTATGTATTGTTTTCAATGGTGGAGTAAGTTCTACATCGTAATCCACTTTACCCACCTTCTCAACAACCACAAATGGTCCCATAAAATGAAGGGAAATCTTCAATTACCTCCCAAGCTACTGATGACCTATACGAGGTGAAACATTCAAGAACACCTAATAACTAGATAAAAACTCCAATGGTTTATGATAATGATTATTATAATATTTATATTGGGTATTTATGGTCAACATTCTCTGAATAATCAACTAATACTTTGATGTAGTCTCTTAAACCAAGATCGGTCCAACCAATGAACATTCACCAATCTCTGACCAACACCACAAATATCTACACACCCATCCATAAAATGATTCAAAAGGATTTATTATGGTCATGAAAAAGTAACTATTATTATAAGAAAACTCAAATAGTCCCAAATGGTCAACCCAAGAACCACCAAAATTTAGGACACAAACATGAATCAAATCCTCAAGAATTTTTATAGCCCTGTCTATCTAGAAATACTTCTATGTATGGTATATTGTATTAAAAAAACATGATATCCCAGTGCATCCTAAAGGCCTTTACAAAAGTGATAAGTAAAATGAGTATATCTATTAGATACTATACCAGATGAATCTTTGTGAAAATAAAAAATCTCTCTCCCATAGTGATTTCCCAGATCCTTAATAATGGTTGTATCTTGAATGGGTATAAAGTGAGCTGATTTTGCCAGCATATCGATCAAAAATCGTTTCTCATTCTTCTATAACTAGGTACATAGAAACCCAACCAAAAAGTCCAAATAAATATCATCCCACTTTCAAGTCAACACTGGAAGTGGTTAAAGAAATCCTGATGGTCTCTAATGCTTGGACAAAACTTGTTGGAAAGTGTAGTAGTGTTAAAAAAGTTAGTGATGTGTTGTATGATACCCAGAAATCAGAATCATCTCTATATTTAAAAGAACATATTTTTGGTTCCTAGGTGCACATCCCACTAGGAATTATAGTAATCCCCCATCACAACTTTCTAAAAATCTAATGGCACAAAAAATCAATTCAAAAACCATATAATACCTTTCGTAGATAATTACCCCTTAGCAATGGTGTCCTCACTATAAAGAGAGTCTCCAATACTGCAGAATTCATTATCAAGATACAATTCCTAAATAAAAATATCGATAAGATTAGAGATCAAATAAACATTGTATAAGAAAACCTTAGACTTTGTTTCTCAAACTGAAATATGTAACTATGCAAAAATATATATCAATTTCCACACTTTTGATGATTCTTTTGTGACATGGGTTGGTAGTTTCCTGCTCAACGCATCAGTAATGACATTCCCTTTCCCTGGGGTATAGGTAATGTCATAAATCAAAATAGTGAAAGTAATCCACCCAATTCCTCTAGTGGAGATTCCAATATTATTAAGATAAGATATAACTCAAGATCTTGTGGTTAAAATAAATTTAAAACCCTTCTATCAAAAGGAAATACCGCCAAATCTTAAGTGCGTGCATCACAACTACTTGTTCAAGGTCATGGGTTTGATAATTCTTCACATGTGACCTATGATACTAGGATCCATATACAATGATGTGATCACCCTACATAAGAAAAAAATCCAAAACTGAACCTGATTCATCAAAGAAGACCACATAGCTCTGCCCAGCACAAGGAAGATTCATCAATGATGCAGAAGTCAAAAGAGGTTTCATCTAAAAAAATAAATCTATCATTTCTCATACAAAGATAAATTCACTCCCTTATAAGTGAGATCGGTCATTAGATAGTCCATCTTTGGGAAATCCTTTACGAACCAATTATAATATCTAGCTAAAATGAAGAATATCTAAATCTCAAAAACATCACGCTATTTCTCCCTTGTCAAAAAAACTACCACCTTCTTAGGTCCAATTAAAATATCATGTTTTGAGAACACATATCCTAATAAATTAACTTTATAAATCCAGATATTACTTTTTGATAGCTTAGAATAATGTCATTGATTTCTCAATAGTTTGAGAACTACTCTCAAATAATGCACATTATCCTCCTCAGACATAGATTAAACCAATATTTCTTCCAAAGAACACCATTAATTTATCGAGACAGTGATGGAAAATCATATTAATCAAATCCTTAAAGACTTCATAATCATTGGTTAGAAAAAATGGCATGAAAAGGTACTCATAAAGTATATACCAACTCCAAAAGGCAGTTTTATAAATGCCAGATTCTTTTATTCTCAAATGGTGATAACCATATAAAATATCATTATTTGAGAACCACTTCACCCATTTCAACTATTCAAATATATCATGAATCTATAGAAATTTAAAGTTCTTCTTTTCCATAACTTGGTTGAGTTTTTCGTAATCAACACATAGGAGAAGTGTCCAATCATCTTTATTAGCAAAGAGAATAGGTGTCACCCAAGGTGACACACTCAATCATATAAATCCATTCTATAAAAAACATCAAACTGAGTATTTAACTCTTATATTTTGGTTGGTGTCATGCAGTAAGAAGTAATAGATACCAGTTGAGTACCATAAATTATATCAATAAAAAACTCTACCTCCATTATCAATAAAAAACTAGGGATGTTAGATGGAAAATTTTCAATAAACTCGAAAAAAATGGGGTGAGATCACCTTATAATGATTCCCACTCAAGATCAAAAGAAAACTATGATATCACATTTCCCAACTCTGGAAAAGAAGTATTGGCTATACTCGGCCTCAAGCCCCATTCTCCCTAAAAAATATAGAATACTCCATCAGGCTCTATGAAAGAGACCTGTTGAAGATAATAATTAGTTCAGTATTTATTATAAATGAACCAATCCATCCTGAAAATTACATCAAGATGATTCACATTAAGAATAATAAAATCCCAAGTAAGATCAATCTATGATAAAATAAAACACAATCAGGACAATGAAGTCCATGCTCTCTCTTCATTCTGAGTGGCGTAGTAATATCCATCACATAAGATAAAAGTTATGTAGAAAGATTTAGCAGATTCACAATAAGAGATTATATAAATGAATGAGATGCACCAGTATCAAAAAAATAAATCCCTAAAGATGAAGCTATAATGAAGTTACCTCTCATAGTTTCTAGACTCGTATATACTTCATTTGGAGACTCTTACGCGATGTAAAAATCATTTTTCTGGATGGCTATGGTTGAAACCCCTTAGATCATGAAGCATCTGGTTACATTGTAGTACTTTTTTGGTTCTGATGAGATTTTACCACTGTGTAGGGAAGTGAAGATATAATATAATTTCTTCAAATATCCTGAGTGACCACATTAACCACGTATCTTGGGTGCCTCAATGAAAACCTATTTCAATTTCCCAATATTTCCAAACTTGAAGAAAATTAATGGGCCTCTTCCAGGAACTACAGGAGGTCTGGAAGAACAATGATGTCAAAAAATACTACAATAATAATCACTCATTATCCTCCATTTATGGTAATTCCTAGAACTTCTACTTGGGAAAAAAGAAACTCCATTCAACCCCAACTTCCCAACTAGATCATGTTCATCTATAACCACCCTATCAAGCACGTCAGCATAAGAATAGTTCTTTAGTAAGAAAAACTAATATGCAATAGCATATCCATGTTCCATATTGAACCCTCGAGTTTTAATCATATAATTTTATGTGAAAAATATAGAAGCTTAGTGAATTGGTTCATATATTCCTTCACGAACCCGTCAGCCTACTCGAGTTTGAAAAACTCCATAGCCTTAGCTAGCACCAAAGATTCTAGATTGAACTCATTAGTGAAATAAACATTAATACACTTACACTATAAAATATCATACTTATTCACCATTACCATTGATTCCCATCATCTCTTTCTTGGTACCTCCATCTTAAAGCTAGCACATATCACTTTAATAGCATCAGGAGTTTCCCAAAAATCAAACAGAAGTTCAATATTTATTAACCAATCCCCAGCCTCTTGAGGATCATTAGAGCCTTGGAACATTAGTGTATTATGGTGAAGGAACTCATGATAAATATTACTAGATTCATACCTCTATATTTTCACAATATAATCATGTATGGGAATGGGTGTGGATGTTTGTCCCATAGCTTGTACAACACACCTAATAACCTCAATGAAATTCTGGTCTATGGGAGGATTTTTTTGTAGTGGTTCATCAGTAGGTTCCTGCTAGATCATATTCACACATCTTATCAGATGAATGATTTTACAAAACATCAATAAAAAACAATAAAGACATTATATGATTAATCAGATCTAAAAATCAAACAATATTAATCGGGAAATTTTTCACATTAGATATACAAACAAGATTTGGATCTTTACCTATCCAAATCTAAATGAAAGAAAAGACTGGAACTAATCCTCAGGAAGCAATTCCCAAGAGACACATGGTTAATTAAGGATCATTATGATGATATATGGATAGGCACTCACTTTTAATTACCTTTTAATTAATGAAAATATATCCAACTTCAAACTTAAATTAAGGAAATATTCTCAAATTTCACCATTGATACCACATTGTCATGAACCGTCCTAGATATCCTGGTACCCTGACACCTGACCCATCACCGACATATCCTGAAGGTAATTCCCAGTCCCCACGGGTAGGTGAATAACACCTTTCATTATACAATATAATAAGGGGAATGAATTTCCTAAAAAATAGCGGAAGATAAAGATACATATCCTTCTCATAGAAAACACCAAAAGGAGATAGTACTAGAAACCAAGAAGGTACATCAAAAACTGAAATAATATAATCAAATTACCAAAGTCTGACAAGAAAAACTCTACATCCCAAAGTACACATCACTACAAGCCCAAAGGGAAAAAGAACATACACCTCCACCAAGTGGTGCTTTCTATTTTCTTGAACCTGGTAGAAGAAAATATACAAATTCCTAAAGTAAAGGTTTGGTGTGAAATAAAAAGATAAGTAGGGTCATAAAAAGTGTTGTATAATAAGATTACGTAATAATAAACCAAATAATTATTTCAATTTTAATCCCCTCAACCAAAATAAATATTTTTATTATTAAAGGAAAAGAAACAAGCTAACATGAGAACCTATTAGGGGGGATAAAATAATGTAAGCAAAATGCATACCCCAAAACTATGTTCACTTATTATGGGGGAAGGGATTGAATGATATGGTATAAAGTCATGTTTTTAGTGTGATGTGTCCAAGAAGAAAAGAAATTTGCAACCTTGTTTCCCTCCCTCTAGGTGTGGAGTACACTCACCTCGTTATTAATAAACCTCTGACATATTTCAATTGTATGTGAAATAGACCTGGGAAAACATTTATTATTATTAAATTATTCTAAGGGGATGAGTGAGTCTATTTCAACCAATTCCAAGTTAATGTTCTTCTAATGGAAGTCCTAAAGGCCAGTGAGGAGGGTTTCGGCTTCTTCATAGAGAGAGTGCCCCTGTTAAAAGGAATCATTGATCGCAAGAATGAGAGATCCATTTGAGTCTCATACCATAACACCTCCTCTAGGCATCTCGAGATACAAGATTCATTAGTATTCAGTTTGAGACCTAAAGGGTTGGGATGAAAATGAACCTAATGGACTTGTCCTCCGCATTTTCTGAGGTGACAAAATGAGACACCTGTATGAAGAGGACTAAAAGTGGAGTTTCCCCCAGTTCTTTATAATTTAATCATGTTGATTAAAAAAAATTTGGCGGAGATTACTAGTTTTTATTATCAGGATCGGGCATCCTATAAATGATTAATTTTTGTTACCCTCCAAATACACCAGCAGCATTCTTTCAACACAACAGATCTCACCTTTCATTCAGGGCCTGTATCATTTTCTCCATGAAACCAACACTGAAAAAAATTACAGTACATAAAATCCATGGAAGACAATCATGTAAAGTCTCAAAAGTACCTTAAAATTGTGCAATCCCACTCACTTCCAAAAAATACATGATTAAGAGTCTTTACCTCATGTTTTTTGCAGCATGAACAACTAGATTCCAAGTGAATTCCCATGCATTGGATATTCTCACCAGTAGATAAATTTTGGTTCTTGAGTCTACACAATAATAAATTGTACTTATCTGCATTCCCTTTACTCCACAGCATCTCCCCCCCCCCACATCTACGCTTTCATATGGGTGATCCACTTTTTGATAATCCTTCATATAAAAAGATATTAAAGTGGAAGCCACGAAAAATAATTTATCCTGATCTATATTGATATAATTTGAGTCATACAGGTGATGTTGGTCTGAGTTAACAATATATTCAATGAAGGTAAGCCGATTGATGGACTCTTGAAAAGATAATTTTAGGGTAGGGCATGCATGGAACCAATGATTGAACAAACATAATTATGAAACAAAAAAATAAATACCTCCCCTTCCCATGATCCAACATGAATTCTCTAGAAACACCTAAATATGTGGTAAGATCACCTACCAAATAGTGGAAAAGTTCCCCTGGATGACCCACAACTTCATATTTTTTTTCATTATATGACTCCCCCAAAGAGACTATTCTATTATGAATTCCAATGCATGTTTTTCATGTAAGCAGCACAAGGTGTCCTCTATATTCTTCGCCCATATCCCTCCCTCTTTAATCGTTTTTTCTATCCTCTACTATAAATCCCAGTGGTGCCTTCCTTCAGATTGAGAATCCCACAAAAATGATGCTAAAATCCTATCTATGTTATGGATCCCCAACATAGAAACCCTAATAGCATATAATGCTTGAACTAGAAATAAGTGTACACAAATCCATCAGGCTCAGATAGAATAGGACTCACCAACATCCATTTAAGGATAAGATCTTCCTAACAAGTTTTTTATTATTTTTTTCATCATCAATCCATTTCTAAGGAATTATCTTCCTATTGTCCTTAATAACCCACTAACTCCACAAGATCACATGTTCCTAATAAATTAGTAGAAAAAGGGAAAATAATTTCATTTCAAATAAATCATTTTTCAAAGTTCAATTTCCCAAATTTCCTTTTCAAAATGAAAATTCACTTTTCAACCAAAAACAAGGGTTTTTCATTAATTCATGCCTTTTAAAAATAAAAAAATCATAGTTTTTCATCATTTTAGTTAGTGAAATTTTTCTCAATAATCCATTCACAAGTCATTTCACAATTTCCTTCAATTTCAAAACATGCCCCAAAATTCCAATCCCATTAGAATTGGGGGGGGGGGGGAGTTTCCAAAATCCATTCCATATCAATTTCAATCCAGATTTAAATCAAGTTTCATTTTCACAAATCAATTGAATGCAATTTCAAAAAACAATCAATTCAGGGTTTAATCAATTGGAAAATTTTAAATGGAACCACATACCTTTTTATAGAATCAACACACCTATAATGGGACTTGCCAACAGAAAATGAAGGTGTAGAAGATCATGGAAATTAACCTAGAATCAATATTCAAAAACATTGATTTTAGATCAATAAATACCAATAAGATATATCAAATTCCATGGAGGAAAATGTAGAGAGATGGAATAGACAATAAAACTATTTAACTGGATAGATTTACCATAACCGACATGATGACCAATCACCGAACAAAAATGGAAAACCAAAATAAGGGTCAACTCATTCCTAGAAAAAAGGGAACGGGGTATTAAAAATTATCTCCTATCCATTAAATTGGTGCTTATGAATAGGAATAACAAACTTATGAAAATATATGGTTGAATTCATTGGTTACTAATTAATTAGAAATTAATATAAAAATGGATTGCATATAAAGGAAATTTTTTTATAAAAGAACTATTATTATGTGCCAAAGGCATTTTATCCAAATAAATCAAATTAATTACAATTAGTAAATGATATTAATTAAATTTATATATTATTTATTTAATAAAAAATAATTCATTCAATAAATTTTATAGGTATAAAATAAGAACAAATCCACTTTTATGCATAAAATGCTGTATTTTTTTAAACGTAGTTTTCAAACCTTTTAATGGAGAAATTATTTTAAATCTAAATTTTGAAACTTTTATAAATTTTATTTGAAAAAATATACTTAATATTTTGTACTATTAATGTCAAATTTATCTTAGGATGAATTTTTGGTATTTTTCTAAGAAGTTTCATTTTTTGATGAATAGGTGAGAATACTGTATTTCAATTCAAAACTGTCTTTTAATCTTAATGATTTGTAATTTTAAATTATATTTTGAATTAGTTTTAAAGAAAAAATAGTTCAATTATATATCTATTAGTCTAATTTATTTCATTGAAATCATTTTTATAATGAATTTTGATATAACAACATTGTAAATGTTTGATCATTTTCCATTTAAAAACCTGCTTTCTCGTCATGACTACAAAATTAAATTTAAATTAAATTATCAAAATTCTATAAATTGAATTTATAAAAATAGATTACAAATTTGGAATTAGAATAATTTATAATGTTTAATAAGTTCAACTTAAATTTTGACCAAAATTACTAGTGAAAATAGTTAAAATTATTTACATTGGTTAAAAAGAAAACAGGTTTACTTAGTGATTAAACTTAGAATATAAAGTTTAAAAATGAGCGAAAACTTTTCCTACACCGATTTTCTGGAGATATATCAACTTTTATTAATTTAAACTCTATATTTTTGAGTTTTTGGGACACTTTTCCATGAAATTAACCCATATAATAATTTAAGCAAAGAAAAAGACAGAAAATATTCTTTTCTTACTTTTAATTTATATAATGCATTGGGAAAGGGAGAAAAACAACATTAGTTCTATTATAAAAATTATTTTGAAATATAAATAAGTTATTCACATCCTAATAGTTTATATTTATTTTTAAATATGAATTAGTTACTTTAAATTCTTATGAAATGCTAACACAATAATTATTTAGTTAACAATTAAATAAAGTAAATGATACTAAAAATATTTAAAGTGAAGTAAATTGAATGAATTTTTGTATTCCATTATTTTTAAGATGAATATTTAATATTAAAAATATTTTAACTTAATTTATTTTAATTTAATCATTTTCTTAATATTATTAATTGAAAATTAAAATAATAATGTCAGGATTGACATTAATGGTATTTTATAATAAATTATATTTTAATAATTGATTTCAAATTACTAAAAATAATATATAATGAAAAATAATTTAAAAATGTTAATAAATATAAAATATTTCCAATTAATAGACAAATTTTTCTATTATAATAAATTTATTGACTGTTTAATAGTAAAAAACTTTGTTATTGTGGTTACAGTTTAAGTGGTGTTTTTACACGATACATGCACTTGTGTTAAATTTAATTTCCAAAACATGGAGGATTTTTTTTATAAATTATCTATTATATTTTTAATCCATGGTGTAAAATTATATAAAAATTATCATTTTATTTTAGTGTTAATCGTTAAAATACATAGGTTAGAAAACCAATTACCCTAATAAATAGCCAAAATAATAAAATAAGGAAACAAAGGTGTTAAGGAAATAAATGTTTAAAACTTATGTTATAATGTGTGTTTGAGGTGTTTATTGACCAAATTATCCTCAAACACCATTAATTATCAATATTTGATCCACTTAAGGCAATATTTACCTCCAAATAGAGATTACTTTTTTAGTATTTATAGGAATGAAACTTCTCCTGAACTATAAAAATGTACTCAATCCCCCAACTTCATCACACATATGAATAAAGTTTTCTCAAAAAATATTTACAAGAATAACTTCTAATATTTTATTCACTAATCCTAGAATCCTTATTTTGGGCATAAATAAATATTTATATGGTTTTAGTGCAAACCTAAGGAGGATACCCTAAGAAGAGGTAATGCTCTTCTAAAAGTGTTTTATTTTATTTCCTCCTCCACATCCTACAATTAATTTTATACAATTATTATATAATAAACTCAGTATATTAAATATATTGAGATGATTTTATGTTATGTTTATTCCTAGAAACTTTACACACTTCTATCTAATGGGTTATGAAATCATCGTTTGTGTGTACGGCAAATTACCGCCTTGCGAATCGATGTCGTTCGTTTTTCCATGACAACATTTTGGAGTTTGAAATAATGATATATTAATAATTTATATATGACATATATTTTATTTAAAATTTTATTTTTATTCTGTAATTATTATATCACATATACCTTCATGTTTTTTATTTTTTGGTAATGATATAATTTCATTCATATATACGACGTACTACTGCCTCGTGAAGTGATTTTATTGATTCATGCTTTACATGGAATGTATTAAGGATGGTTTTAATTAACATATGTGATATATATATATGAAATAATAATGATACAATAATGATAATATATATATCATTTACTTTTATTTCTTTCAATACAATAATAAAATGGAAACAATGTTCTTACGTACGTATGACCTACCGTCTCCATGAACGATGTATTTCATTTCCCATCACCAAATTTTATGGATTAATATAAATAAATATATAATAAATATATTATATATTTACATCATATTTTTAAAAAATTATATGATTAAATAATTGTACTGACCTGAACCCGAACAGCCACCCAAATAGTGCTAAACGGGTCAGGTGTTACTACCTTAGGCGCACCTCCCTGAACACCAAAGGTTGCTGACTAGTAGAGAGGGTCTGTTAGGTATAGTGGGGAGGATATACCCTCTCGGAGGATAATAATAATTGTACTGGTCCATGCATAACAGTAAATATTTAGTGGACTAAAAGACTCAGCAGACTCGAAACAGACCCGCAGAGCGGAGGCACATTCAATCACAATAAACAGTGGAAGAAATAAATATAACAACAGTAGCAAAAATAAATAAAACAACATGCTGAACACATATAACTACTACTGAACCATAAAACATGCATCCTAAGTAGGTAAGACATATCTGAATATAAAAAGGCACCAATGGCTAACCAACAGTAGCTACATCAAGTAAGCATGATAATATAGGAAAGGAAACAAAACAAGATAAACTCTAGCTAGGTAAGACTGAAAGGTCCATACCATCTCCACGCAACAACTAACGTAGCCCAGCTCCTAAAACTGGCCTCTTTCCTTCACATAAATCCATAAATTTTTCATTCATCCCAAAGGGCGCATGTAGGGTGTGAGACAAATCTCAGTAGGATACCACCCAATGGTGCGTACCTAATATAAGTGCACAAAAAGTCTTGAATTTATAAGGAAAACAAAAAATAGTACGGTGCACAAATAAACACAAACTCCACTAGTGCTCAATAGACACCATAGAGTGTCACCTGCTTCGGCCAACACTAGAATCTCTATCATGTAACCCGGCACCATGTTACCCCTGACACCACGTGTCTCAAGTACCGATGTCCCAAAGGCACACCCAAGAATAGTAATCCGGCACCTTCTGCCTCCTGACACCTCGTGTCTCAAGTATCAACTTCTTGAGGGTATGCCTAAGAAGTAACCCAGAGGAACAGCGATGGTTGTCCTCAAATAAATAATCGGAGGGACAACGATGTCTGCCCTCAAATAAAGTAACTGGAGGGAAGGTTATATCCGCCCTCAAATAAGTAACCTGAGGGGTAGCGATACCTGCCCTCAAATAAATAATTGGAGGGATAGTGATACCCACCCTCAAATCACGGTGAGCCTCGTCACCCAACCTGATATCCTCAAGTTATCCCTTGGAGGCTCCTCACCTCCAACATGGATTTCTACGACAAGCACCCCCAACCAAAATACCTAAACCGAATCTACAGGGGCCTCTACCCACACAAGTTTTCAAAACCACCTCATCATGGAGTATCTATGTGTGCACACTACTCAAGTTCCGAGTGAGTGGTAATCACCAAAATAGTTCCTAATCCACCACACATCTGACACTTCGTGTCCCTGCGACCATGCCTCTCAAGTCTGATGGCCTTTCCATCCAAATAACCCAGGCCATTCCAAAACTGACAGTCATCCTACCTCAAGAAGATGTCCATGATGCCCAATCCTTTGGTTAAACCACCAAAAGTAACCTTGGGCCAAGCCCAACCTGACAGTCATACTGCCTCAAGCCAATGTCCATGACGCCCAATCCTGTGGTCAAGACCACCCATGTAACTCGGGCCATACCCATCACAACCCAAAGGTTCCAGCATATGAAAAATCTCACATCACATATATAATCACATTTTAATAGAACACATGATAGGAATAACCATCTAAAAAGATGAATTTCACTAAGCAAGTGTGGCCCCATACCAGCACTGAAGTTTCTAAGGTCTCCAACAATTCATATCAAGGTTTAAATAACTAAACCTAACAGTTTAAACAAGTACATTTCAAGTATTATCATTTTGGAACCCCCGACCAAAATGACCCATGTGAGCAATGGCCTCTCACCTAGCCCTGCTCAATCAATACAAGACAAAGGGCATACCCAAAGGTGTCCCATAGGTGTAATAAATAACTTAATATGAAATAGTAGATAATTTAGGGTCTCTCTCAAAATACCCTAAAATGTGCCATAAGATGCACCACACATATGTCCATGAAAACAAAAAAGAAGATATGTACCACCTACCTCATACTAGTATGATGATACTCTTTTGATATCAGACTCCAATTAGGTCTAAAATGAGGTAGATCTGCAAAAGAAGAAAAACTGCTCAAACCACAACAACTCATTCTAGGAAAGAAATCATGAAGAACTGATCCAGAGGAATCAAGGCCTTACCGACAGGGTTCCAATGGATCAAACGGTGCTCGAAACGGAGTTCGGACGAAGATCTGGGAGGGATTTGAAGGTTGGTTGGATCTCCCCGCATAAGGCCCGAGTGGATGGAAAAAAGGAGGAGAATGGGAATTCTCGGGTGGACCGAAACTTAACAACCCTAATTTTAAGTGGTAGTATGGTTAACCAGCATGGTATAGAAAATCATACACCAACTTTGTGGTTACACTACCTTACCCAGAAACATCGCACGGCCAACCCACACGGTTTGGAAAACTGTGCACCGCCCATGTGGAGCCCACTGTCTCACCCAGAGACTTCGCACGGTTTGTCCACACAGTTTGTTCAGACCATGTGCCAACCGTACATACCTAAACGACCTCCCTAACATCAAAAGTTTAACCTAGAATTGTCCAATTTCTCTAGTTTTCTCAGAAGAAAGTCAAAATTCAAACAGGGTCAAGATTTTTACCTGTTCCAAAAACTCGGGTTCTTACAATCTCCCCAACTTAACATAGCTTGTCCCCGAGCTATCAGAAAAAACCCAGAGATGGCACCAAACATACCAACCCGATCAAAGAAACCTAGACATCCCCGGTCACAAGGTTCTGGCTAAATTCTTCAAGGGGCTCCCCACCTTAGGAATCACCTAACTTGGTCTCAACCCGACAAAACTCAGAACAAGCAGAGGTTCACAAACCTGTGTTCCAGACTCAAGGTCCTCCCATGACGCATCATCACCCCTGCCCCTCATTGGTGCTCCCATGTCGTTTCTGACACCCAAATGTATCTCACACCGCATCGGTGTCTGCCTCCGCAAGGTCCTGCATCCCATGGATGCTCAAAACTAACCTGTTGCCTAGCACCTCAAGTAACACACATCCTCGATGCCCTGATGCCCATGGAACCTCAAGTAACCGGCATTCTGGATGCCCCAATTCCCTTGGAACCTCATAGATATACATATATAAAAGAAATCACACACTTGATATGGTGACAATCCCACTGAACAACATCTAGGTCATCCACATAGGTCATGTGCATCACGTGCACCCAAAACAGACATACCTCTATAGGTCATGCCAAAAGACAATGAGGGAATCACGACCACACCCGTGGTGTACCTCTAACTGTCATTGGCTCACTAGCCTACTCAGCCTCTGGAAACTCCACGGCTTACACCTGGCCTGAAATACAGCTACCTGATGTCTGACCTCCTTACGGTGCTGCTCCAGCCACCGGCCACTGACCCCTCAGCTGGATCCCGCTATCTCTGTCACGTCCTCCACATGTAGTTGAACCTCAGCTACCCTCTCTTGGTACTGAACCTAAACCAACTCTATATGCCACTGTCTATCCTGGTCCCTGTCTGTCAGCTGTCTAGAAAGGCTACCAACAAATCCTCTCTAGATGCCCGACCTATCCACATGCCCATCACTCCTTTGGAGGCCTATCGCATTGAGTCCAAACATGCCCCGGCTATCCACACTAGAGGAAAACTGCTGAAGAACTTCTATGTGGTGGTCTAGCTGAGTACCTGGCTTGACTGCCCTACTGGAACTCCTCCTGTCTTCGCTTCCTGCTATCTGAACCCTCACCACAAGCCATCTTCTGGTCAACCTGAGGTAAATCCCTCTGTTTTCCCTCTGCTATGAGCGCCTGGTTCACTACCTCTGAGAAAGAACCCAGCCTGAAAATATACACCCGGACCCGAATGGCATGTCGTAAGCCATCCTCGAAGTGCCTCACCCTAGCCACATCATCGCTTACCATACCAAGTGAAAAGATAGACATCCCAGTGAAAGTAGCTTCATAGTCCATGATAGACATGACTCCCAACTGAAGGCTCAAGAACTCCCGATCTCCCTTTTCTCTTAGTGTCTCTGGTTAAAAGTGCTCGAAGAACCTGTCCTCGAAGTCCTTTCATGCTAGTCCCTCATGCCTGTGAGCCTAAACCTGCACATCCCACCAACACTTTGCTGGTCCTCACAGCATGTAAGTCACCAAATTGACCCTCCTCCCTGGAGGTGTCTCGAGCTACTCAAAGATCATGTTCATACTCTCTATCCAGTTCCTAGATTCCTGTGGACCACCCTCACCCTGAAAAAGCGGCAAGTGTTGCGACTAGAACTCTTGCGTTGGGTACGCCATAGATGGCTCCGTACCCTGTGCTCCTCTGTTGATCCCCTGCAAGACATGTATCGGGCTAGCTCGGAGCTTCTCATCAAGCCATGGCCCGAACGCTGCCAAACCCAGCTGTTGTCCTACCTACACTAGATCCTAAACCTGATCCTATCCTTGAGCTTGCACCTGTGGCTCGTGATATGCCTGTATCGAATCCTGAACCTGATCCTACACCTGTGTCACTGTATCCTCACTTTCCTAATGCTCCATTGATACATGTAGGAGGAACCCATTGAATACCATAAATGGTCAGATAGCCCATATATATATATAACAATATAAATCCCACGCAGATAAAGAAAGCAGTAAAAGTCAGTTCCTAACTACTGCCCTTACTTTACCCCACTGCAACCCATGCCCCACGACATCCTGGCCTCATGGCCTCCTTACCCGCCCTTAATAGATCCAAGTATCAAAAGTACCTCGGTCCATGCCCATCCTAACAACCAATGTTGCCTCAAACCGACGACTGAGTCATGTGTCACGACCCATCCTTGGGACCCGTGTCGTGACTACCCCAAGCCCGCCTCCCATAGGCCAGGGGCTGGCCACTAGAAACAAGGTGTAAATCCCAACAAAAGGGGAAGGCATTGCCATTATAAAGTAAACAAACACCAAAGAGTAAGCAGGCAGACATAAACACTAAGTAAAACTGGATACAAAAGTAGTGCGGAAAAGTAAGTGGGCCAGAATACAAACCCAAACTGAATGTAAAGTACAACTGGAAAGAATGTACAGCAACTGAAAGTAAAGCAGCAACGTCGAGTCGTCCTCTAGAAGTCCCACCTGAAGGTTGGGTACAGATATCCACCTCAGCTCCACGGGTCTAGCCTTCCGCTCCATGTACGTCCCGCCCAGTGGTCCACCTCCAGGTACCGACTGCTCCACCAGACCCAACCACGATCAGCACTGTCCGTCGTCTGCATCCAACACAACATAGTGCGGGCATAGATCATGCTGGGGTGAGTATACGCTACTCAGTAGGGACCCCGAGACCCCCGAAGGTCTCCCAGAATCCACAAAGGAAAATCCACAACGGGAAGATACAATCATGAAGTAACAACCAACACTACTTAGATATATTACCATACATATACCTAAGTCATCAATTCCAGTTCGGCTCCAACATCCGGAACCAAGTTTGATCACGTCCACACAAGATAGTACAACCCAATCCACCCAGGAAAGCACAACTCAATCCACATAAGAAAGCAAGTCAATCATATCGAAGATAATGATTGGAAGTCAAGACTCAGCTCACATAGGTATAATTCTTCGTAAGGTGATAGAGATGATCAGATATAGCCACTGATTCATCTAAGCTGGGACCCACATAGGATACTAAACCAGCTAAGCTTTCATACCCACATAGGATACAGACCAGCTACTCTGCCTGACCCATGATGGATAGCAAGAACAAAGTCATCACCGTCGAACCCATGGAGGATTTCAGTACGATCTTCATTGCTGCCGAACCCACAGAGGATTTCAGTGCAGTCTTCATCACTGTCGAACCCATGGAGGATTTCAGTACGGTCTTCATCACTACCGAACCCACATAGGATTTCAGTGCAGTCTTCATTGCCTTCGAACCCACGGAGGATTTTAGTACGGTCTTCATCACTGCCAAACCCACATTGTATTTCAGTGCAGTCTTCATTTTCGTCAAACCCACGGAGGATTTCAGTACGGTCTTCATCACTGCCGAACCCACATAGGATTTCAGTGCAGTCTTCCTAGTCCCAGCCAGCTCTAGGGTTCCCACACACAGCAAGCTTGATTCTAGGGGGGTCCGCTCCTTGATCCAAGGGGTTTGATACATCAACTAACAATTATTCCAGAGTTGATGAATCTCAATGTTTTTTCTTGACAAGAGGAACTCAACGTGACAGACGACGCGTCAATCGGACCCCCGGTCTGAGAGTTATTGGCTTTTTCGTTCCAGGGGTCCAGTTGGTTTTTAATTCAAAACCAAACCGAACACACTCCAACTGCGTCCAAACCTCGAGAGGAGTAAGCCAAAAGGTCCTTCTCACTAAGAGGAATCCAACAAAGTCGATGGCACATCAATCAGACGTCCAGATCTCAAGTTATAAGTTTTTCCGCTCTCAGGGCCCGGTTGGATTCCTATTTGAACCAACCCGGTCCTACCCAAAGTTCTCCAAAACCCTTAGTGTAATATACCAAAATGACCGTTTCGATCCAACGATCTCATCGCAACTGACAGTGCATCGATCGGAGGTTTGTAGAACAAGATATGGGCAAAAAAATGAACCTGTCCGATTTTAGGGTGTTTCGGGCCCGGACCGACCCGGCCTGAGACCCCCTGGGTGGTCCCGAACCAGGTCGACCTGAACCGAGTCCGGGTATGGCCCAATAGGGTGAGGCCTGGCCCAGTGGGTGCAGCCCAGCTCGGCCTGGGCGGCCAGTGGCCTGGCGCGCTCGCACGGCCCGCGTGGCCAGCTCGGCCAGCGCTGACATGAGAGGAACAGGGGGGGGGGGGGCGCACTACCCCCATGATTGACAAACCACGGCCCCCATGTGGGTTGCCGCTCCTTTAGCCAGTCAGGGGTTATGACCCCCGGTTTCTTGGAAGCCAACCAGCCCAGACCTGCCTGACGGTGCTGCTGCAACGAGACCGCTGGGGTCCCGCCCTTCCGAGGTTCCAAAGGCCGGCGGTTCTGGCCGCCCCGCCTTGCACCACCGCGGCTTTGAGCCGCGACCTTGTCTGACCGGTGCGGCATGACGGCGCCATGCCCCTCCGCTGCGGCCCCACTCCGGCTGCGGTGTCTTCGTGGTTCTCTGGCGCGGCGCGACGGAGCCGCGCCCCTTAGCTGCGGCCCGACTCCAGCCGCGGGTTTGTTTGGCCTCAACGGGGCGGTGCGACGGCGCCGCGTATCTTCACCACATTTCCCCATGTTTCCGCGCGGTGCCGTCGCACCGCGCCACCTTCTTTCGAACCGCAACAATCACAATCATCAAAGGAGTAGGAGGTTCGGTCGTGTTCATGTTGTCTGACCTCCTCCCGTTATTACGATTACAGGCGGCCCAAAAATGAATGACGATGACAATAAAAGGAATAATTCATAGACAAAAACAAATAACCCCTACCTCAAGCGTTGTTGAACGAAGGTTCATCGTGAGGAAGGGACGTCGCGGAAGACGGCATCGCGGAAGGAGGATCATCGGCATCGTGGTACACGGCGTCGCGTCATCGATCTCTGGGGAACTAGCATTCTTTGTTGTCTTCTATTGGAGGCCGGTGTTCTTTGTCGTTTTTCGCGTTCTCCAACGAAGAAGATGGATATCCAAAGGTTTTGATCAATTCCTCTCCCAATCCCTCTCGCACAATGAAACAACAATAATAAAATAAGGTGTTGCCTTATTTTATTACTCATTCCATCTGTTTTTGAAAATAAAAATTAAATCATGATTTAATTATCGAGCGTTGACCAATTCATGAGGTGTTTAATAATCCAATTAATCACGAGAGTTGACATGGAATTAAAGAGGGGGGTTCAGGTGAGTTACCAAATTAAATTCACGTGGGAGGTGAAAGAAAAATAAATGGGGTAGGGATCGTGTGGGCCCCACCTCACTAATATCCTACCTAGGAGGTAGGATATCAGTGGGTCCCACTCCAACCACCATGCCTAGGTTAACACTACTTAGAATAAAAATAAAATCTGTTGCACAATATTTTATTTTATTCTTTAGTTAACCCAAATAATTAGTAACCTCATCCGAGAAAACACAACTCTAGAAAAGGTGTTCTTAAGCAATTACCAGTGCTATGATTCCATCGGTGCCCTTGGATTTTTATTTTGAGCACCGGTTCAAAAGTTAGGAAAACCCGCTCGTTTGTTTACTGAACATACCCGAGCTAAACTTCGGAAAATGATTTCGGGCACACCGGGCCTCGGAATCAGGTTTCGTCAGAAACTGCTTTCTTGTAAAATCCCAAAGAAAATTAAGAAAAAAATTCCCTGGAATTTTATGGGTCTTTACATTACTCCAACCTCAGGGATTTACGTCCCCATAAAGAAACATCATAAACTAGGGGAACAAATGTGGGTACTGTGCACGCATCCGAGCCTCCCGCTCCCAAGTGCTCTCTTGGAGGTTCCCATGCTACCATATGATGTGCACTAGAGGCATCGACCGTCCACATAGGACCCGCTCCTGTCGATCCTCGATCTCCATCGGGCCTCCACAAAAGACGCCCCATCGTCAATGTCTAGCTGCCCATGGTCGATGATATGCATCCGGTCGTGCATGTATCTCTTCAGCTGAGATACGTGGAAGACATCGTGCACCCGGTGCAACTGAGGTGGTAGATCCAGGAGATAAGCCACCTCGCCTATCCTGTTGAGGACCTGGAATGGTCTGATGAAGCCCGGAGATAACTTTCCGCCTCGTCCAAATCTCTGTAATCCACGTCGAGGTCAGACCCGCAAGAAGACGTGGTCGCCATCCTCGAACTCCAGTGGCCTTCTCCACCTGTCAGCATAAGACTTCTGCCGGCTCTGAGATGTCCTCATCCGCTCTTGGATGACCTGGACCTTCTCTTTCGTGGCCTAGACCATCTCTGTTCCAACAAGTGCTGACTCCCCAGGGTCTGTCCAGCTTAGAGGTGATCTGCAAGGTCGGCCGTACAATGCCTCGTATGGTGCCATCCCGATGGTGGAGTGGTATCTGTTGTTGTACGCGAACTCCACCAAGTGTAGGTGGTCCTCCCAGCTGCGACCAAAGTCGAGGAAACATTCACGGAGCATGTCCTCGAGAGTCTGAATGGTCCTCTCCATCTGACCATCCATCTGAGGGTGAAAGGCAGTGCTCATACGTAGCTACGTCTCGAATGCCTCTTGCAACCCCTTCAAAAGCCGAGAAGTAAAGTGAGCATCTCAATAATATACGATAGATGATGGCACACCATGAAGCCGTACAATCTCCTGACCATAGAGACGTCCCAAAATCTCTACTGAGCCTTGATCTCTGATGGGTAAGAAGTGGGCCGACTTGGTGAGTCGGTCAACAATCACCCAAATGGAGTCATGACCTCTGGATGTGTGTGGAAGTCTGGTCACGAAATCCATAGATATCCCATCCCACTTCCACTCCGGGACCTCCAAGGGTTATACCAACCCTGCTGGTGCCTGGTGCTCTGCCTTCACCTGCTAGCAGGTGAGGCATCGAGAAACGAACTCTACCACAACCTTCTTCATACCCGACCACCAGTGTTGTCATCTGAGATCCTAGTACATCTTCGCCACTCTTGGATGTACCACTAAAGGGGAAGTGTGAAACTCTCTCAGCACCTCCTCCTGCGAAGAAGCTGGTACCATGGTACATCCTTTGAAAAGGACATTGTGCTCTCCCCCTATAGAGGATCCATCAAGTGCCTGTCCTGAGGATATTTGTCCACGTCGCGTCTCACAGTCAGCATCCCCACATTGTGCCTCTCTGACCCACTGCAGTAGTGGAGGAGTGACTGTGAGTGACTGAAGAAAGGCTGCTCCATCTCTATCCACGAAGGATATCTACAAAGCAGCTAGCTGGTTCATCGCCTCCCTGAGTAGCTGGATGTCCGTCCTCCTGCTGAGAGCATCGGCTACTAGGTTCCCCTTTCCAGGAGTATAGACTATCTCAAATTCATAGTCCTAGAGGAACTCGAGCCATCGCCGATGTCTCAGATTCAGGTCCTTCTGCGAGAAGATTTACCTGAGACTCTGGTGGTCAGAGTAGACTGTAAAGCGCTCTCCCATTAGATAGTGTCGCCACATCTTCAGAGCGAAGACCACTACTGCTAAATCCAGGTCATGGGTAGCATAGTTCTGTTCATGCTGCCTCAACTTACGTGATCCGTAGGTGATGAATTCCTGCTCTTGCATCCAGACACATCCAGTCCAGTCCCTGATGCATCGTCGTAGACTACGTACCCTACTCCCTCCTCCGGTAGCCCCAAGATAGGCGCGCTGGTCAATCTCTGTCTCAGCTCCTGGAAGATCTGCTGACATCTGTCTGACCACACGAAGGGTTTCCTCTTCTTCATCAAAGACGAGAGTGGTTCCGTAACTCTGGAAAAGTCTGGCACAAATCTTCGGTAGAACCCAGTTAGCCCCAAGAAATTCTGCACCTCCGTCACGCTCCTGGGTGGCTCCCAAGCTAGCACTACATCGATCTTCGCAGGATCAAATGCAACTCTCACCTCAGAGATGGCATGTCCCAAGAAGTGGACCTCACGTAACCAGAACTGACACTTCGAGAGCTTTCCATTAAGCTGGTGCTCTCAGAGTGTGTCTAGCACAACCCGCAAGTGGTAGGCGTTCTCCTTCTCAGTGGTCGAGTATATCAAAATTTCGTCGATGAAGACCATGACAAATCGATTGAGGTATGGCTGAAAGATACTATTCATGAGACCCATGAACACTGCTGGAGCATTGGTTACACCGAAAGGCATAACCAAGAACTCATAGTGTCCATACCGACATCTGAAGGTCGTCTTCTGCACGTCCTCGTCTCGAACTCTGAGCTGATGATAGCCTGATCTAAGGTCTATTTTTGAGAACCACCGTGCTCCCTTGAGCTGATCTAAGAGGTCATCAATCCTCGGTAGCGGATACTTGTTCTTCACAGTCACCTGGCTCAGGCGACAATAGTCGACACAAAGTCGCAAGCTCCCGTCCGCCTTCTTGGCGAACAATATCGGGGAAGCCCAGGGTGAAACACTGGGTCTGATGAATCCCTTGTTCTAAAAGTCCTCCAGATGTACCTATAGCTCTCAAAGCTCAGTAGGAGCTATCCAATATGATGGAGTGGATATCGGGGTTGTCCCGAGGTACAAGTAAATATAATAGTCTACCTCTCTGCGAGGAGGTAGTCATGGGACGTCATCGGGGAAAACGTCTGCATACTGATCCACCACTACAGGAAAACTCGGACTCCGCACGTCAAATGCTCCTAGGATGAGGCTAGACAACTGATGGGTGATGGGATTTCCTCTCCTCTACGTGAGTCCATCCTGCACTGCAAAGGCTCCCTTCTCACCGGTGAAGGCAAACCTGCTCCCATCGGTGGGTACACACCGCACCTTGTGCCAAATACAGTCGATCTGAGCATGAAATATAGATAACCAATCCATGTCCAAGATGACGTCGTAAGGCCTCGACGCCGCTACAAGAAGATCCCAGCCGAAGCTCTCACCTCTTAGAGTAATCTCACACTTCCATCACCAGTGTGTAATCGTCGAGTCTGCTCTCGTAGGAGTCTCTATCCATAAGGATCGAGCCGACGGCTCCATCAGAATCTCCGAGCTCCAAACAAGGGCAGTGGAAATAAAAGAATGACTCGATCTTGTGTCTATAAGAACTGCAGCAAGGGTGTAGTAGACAAAGATAGTACCTCAAATCATCTCTGGTGCACCGTGGTCGTAGGCCTCCACTGCCTGAGGCTGAGCCTGTCTCTACCCGCCAGCTCCCTGTGGTCGAAGTGGACCTCCTGGTGGTGGTGGTGGTAAAGCCTAAAATCATCTCCCACCACCTGCTGCTCAGCTAGCTCCCCTGACTCGTCTGCCTGCTCTCGGTGGACTACCATGGTCAACCCTCTGCCTCTGCCTGGGTGGCCCCTCAACCATCTGCTGCTCCTCTGTACGGCAGGTCGGGCAGTCATGAGCCATGTGGCCCTGCCCGCCGCACGCGTAGCACTGCCTGCTCCTCGGAAGGCTGGCTCTGCGCCCTATGCCCCGCACCTCTGAGCTAGTGTCCAAAGGTTGTCTTCCTGATGGTCTGGTCCGCCTGGACCCCTGTGACATCCGTCGACTGCCAGCTGCAAACGACTCTGCTACATGCCACCCTGTAGTAGGTCTCTCTACTGGAACAAGGATGAAATTCTCCCCACCATCATAAAATCTATTAATATCAGGTCTAGTGAAATCTTGTTATGTAAGATCTCATAGTTGGTATCTCTAAGACAATCCTCCCTAACACACTATAAAAGAACTGGGGTAACAACTATCAATTGGAGCTTTGCTACACCATCCTCTTCCTAAAAGGTCAACTATAAAGAGGTCAACTTCCACATCACATCATTCAATAATAGCGGATAGAAAACATTGTTGTGAGAAACTTCAACTATTTCCACACCCCCTGGTGGATCTCAAGCTAGAATTACCTCAAAATTTTTTGGCTTAACATTCACTCTCATGTTCTATAACACATATCACAAGAATTAGACCACCCAAATCCAGAACTAACTCAATGAGAACCCCTCCTAGTGATGGTAATCATGGAGCATGTCATGAACCACACTTAAGTTTAGTGCCTGATCCACCTCTGATTTCAAGTATAAAAGGATGTCACAAAAGAATACTTTCATGAACTAATCCAATAAGGGTTACAGATATGGTTCATAAGTTGCAATAACTCTGATAGGGAATTCAACATGCCAAATGGTATCACCAAGAACTAATAGGAACCATATCTTATCTAAGAATCCATTCCCGATACATCTACCTCTCGAACCTGGATTTGGTGGTAACCTATCCTGAGGTCAAACTCTAAGAACCACTTCCCTCCAACCACTGGTAGAATAAGTCATTGATTCTTGAGGTTGGATACTCCCTCTTAATTTTCACCTGATTCAGATGATTTCAATCTATACCTAACCTCAATCTCTCGTATATCTCCTAGAAGAACAAGATGTGGTTTCTTAGGTGAACACTCTGGGTCTAAAAATACCCTTCTCTATAGAATCCTCTAACCACACCTCTAACTATCATAGCTAAATGGGGTTATCTAATATTATGGAATATATATTAGGCTATCCCTAGTGAAAGTCTATGAAAAAAACTAGATTGTGAGGTAAAACTAGAAAATACTTGTGGAAACATCAACATTCCTCTTCAATATCATAGGAACTAAAATCGCATAGCATCTACTACTCCAAGGTTCAAACCAGCAAACTAATAAGGAATCAGTTGTATACTCCTTCACATGATATCATCTTGATATGATTCAGATTTCCTCTTAGTAAAAATGCATAAATTCCTTTGCACTAACTCAGTTACACCATGACCCTAGCTGGTAGTAGTAAAAATTGTGTGGATAGTAGGAAACCATTTCATACCAAGGAAAACATTGTAGTGTCTCACTGTCGGTAATAGAATTATTCCATGCAAGGCTCTCTCTCCCCTCAAAGTTAGGTCTCACTGTTAGTAGAAGAGTGTGATTACTGATCCTCCTACAGGAGCCTCTGAACACAAGGTTCAACATTAAAGGCTATACTAGTATTGATAGGCCTAAAAAAGTGCTATGTTCATGTAAAGGTGTCTTAATACCGTGTACCATAACTAAAACTAGAGAATAGAAGAAAATGGTCACACCTCGAACACACCTAAAGAGTTAAGGTCACAACCTCCTTTCACCTCATGCTATCATTTCCTTTTCGCACCTGTTCACCATGACCAAGGATTACATTAACACCATATGAAATCAACAAAACCATTTAAAGGAAATCATTTACCACAGCTTATCACTATCTACTTTGGGTGGCACTGACTCACCTGAATAATTTTATGTCCCATCACATGGATGTTTCTCAGTGGGGGAAGTGTCCCTCTTCCTTGTGTGTACAAATCCACATCAATTATCACTAAAACATGGCACTACTGATTCCCCAAATCACCTTGGTGAAGTCTCACCTCAAGGACCACCACCAAGAGGGGTCCTATGAAATCGTTTCTCTCTCACCATGGGTTTATTCCAATCCTCTACCACCTAATAAGGGGTGAAAGTTCACCATGAACCCTAGTTTTTATATATCTTGACAACCCATAATTTACAAAAAAATAATTGTTTTTCATCTTTTCATATCACCATAACCAACTTCTACTCTATGAATAGTACTATTCACGACCCTAACAATCCAGTCAATCAGGTCCCTCACAATATGGGTTACCTAGAACACATCCATGATCCAATCCTCTAATACTTAATGGTATGAATCATTGAAAAACCAGAGAGTTCTCTATCATTAGAACTTATGCAATTTGATAAGCCTAAGAAAATGATTTTCATATCTTTTTGGATCCATCCACTAATCAACATGTAGAAAATCATCTACATGGACCCCTAGAGGATGATCTATATGCTTCTCAATGGGTGATAGAACTAATTTGTTCCTTCCTAGAAGAAACACCTCATGAGTAGGTCCCTATACTAAGACCTCATTGCTCTGTTGGTCATTTCAACAACACTATCTCAAAATCCTAGTTGGCTTCCATTGCAATGGTATCATGAATTTTATCAAGACATACCATGATCAAATATCATATTTAGGGATATGACTCAATAAGTAAATAGAAACCAAAATCAATTCATATATAATGCATGTACTAATTTTTTCCCAACAACTAGTTTCTATATGTGTCGAGTCAATAAAAAGGTTAGTAGAGTCAAGGTGAATGGATACATCAACCTTCACACCAACACTGGGTTCCATAGACTAAGAACCAAACTAGAGATACTTTAACATCATTTCCCTGGTTCCCAACCAAAATCTCACAACTAGACCAACTACAAACTCTAGTGATATTATGAATTTCCTTGATACCACTCTATCATGACAGAGCCCACTATAGCCTTCCTAGGTTGATACAAGCTAAGAGTGGCATTCCATTACCACCTAAAATAGGCTATGGACTGGAGACAATAACTGTTAAGTAATAAATTGAAACGGGAGGCCTTATACTAATGTACATGTATTCATGCACCCAACCATCTCCATGAAAATGTGCATAATAATAATGAAATACTAAAACTTATAGTAAAACCATGCATGAAATAAACTCTAGGGAATACAAAAAAGTATGAAAATATAAAACCAAATAATAAAGGGAAAAAATACACACTAATATTGAAATTATGTTCCAACCTAACAATAATTATAAAAGGGGGAAAACTGAGAGAGCCTGACTCCAGATCTCTATGTTCTTGAACCAAACATGGTCAATAAACCCAAGTACCACTATGAAACATCAATGTTACCACAGATATTACTATCATCTATATGATACATGATAGATATGTGAAAATCCCAAGTATGGATAAGAATATACATACCTAATTGGATATCCCAAAATCACTAAACACCAATAATTAAGAGAGAGCAGTCATACCATCACAATGAAGGCATGTCAATCCATATATGAGGAAATAATAATAATGACCAATACATCCATAAAATAGATTTTCTCAATAATAAAACCAAATAAGATAGAAATCATATCTCCATGTCTATAACCTAGCTAAGAATGATGAGTCATCCTATATCTCCAAATGTTCATCTCCTATGCCTAGCAT
The DNA here is from genome assembly GCA_963277665.1 of Viscum album. NCBI lineage: Eukaryota > Viridiplantae > Streptophyta > Magnoliopsida > Santalales > Viscaceae > Viscum > Viscum album. The sequence continues at coordinate 631,139,804 of OY728162.1, read as the reverse complement.
CATATATAACCACACAAGAAACTATGTGGAGTACCCAAACCTTGAAGTTTTGTTACAAAAACAAGGGGAAACACTCTATAACCATTAATCATGTGTAACCTATTAATAATCCATGTGGAGATCCCACACCTCACTACTATGTTCCACATCCAACAGAGTACTAACTCTAGTGGAGAACATTCACCCTCCAAAGCTCAGAGACAGGGGTTCCACTCCATAGATAGGGGACCTCCACCCATTATATTATAGGGTTTAAAAACCCTATGTATGTAAATAGTATTTGGACTCATGAATTGGTGTGATAGAGGGATTAGAAACCTAGTAGCACTCTGATATCACACCCAGTGACTGCCATAAACTAAGATTATCTGAGTGAAGCATCCAACTAACATCACCTTTGATCATATCTCTTCTATTGAAATGAAATTGATTATAATGTCATAAATGGAAAACTAATTTGGATACGCTAATCATTGGACCAAATCTATGTCTCAAATAAGGAGATACACAAAGTGGAAGATCAAGGGCTCCAATTTGATTTGAAGGAGTACACAACTTGTTCCATGAGATACAAGACATTTCTATATAAATACGGCACTACCCATGTCACTCTATCTCCCATGGAATATATTTATACAGATACATAGAATGTACACCAGGGGTACATGGTGTTTAGAGGTCATCCAACACTTATCCTACCATCTGGTCTAGCCCATGTACCTTGGACAAGTTTGGTTCTATGCATGTGCACTCGTAGAAGTTCATGGCACGTTTCCCACATCACTGGATGTGTGGGAATCAACTACCGCTTGATATTTGTTATTTTATCATGCTTGTGTAGCTTCATAATTACATGGTTTGTTCACCACCATACATAACATGTGGGGTTTCATGGGATCTTCGGTGTGTACTCCCTATAAATATCAAGCCATCTTCCAAGGGTTACATAACATGTGACTTGGAACATGTAGTATGTATCACCACATAACGTTCTGGGCATGTACTCTCTATACACATTGAGCTACCTAGCTAAGGGTAACATGACATGTGGATCCACCACAAAACTTTTGATATTTATCTCAATTAAAAAAATCATATCAATAGTACAGAAGGGATTGCAATAAGTTTGTTCCTGAACTACTCGGTGTATAGTAAGAATTTTCTAGAAATCCTAGTCTATTCTACATGTCTCACCCACACCACTGAGACCATTGAATATACTGTCAATCACATTCATAGATCCTGGGCCTATGGAACACCACACCTAAGATGTCGCTAATGGGAAGATATTGGTCATCCAACATGCCCATAAATCATCCTCAACACACCACACATTCATCATATCACAAAACCAAAACTGCAAACCCTGATCCATTCCTGATCTATCAACAATTTTTTTATTCATCATTACACATTGTTCATTCCAACAAATCCAATCCCAAAACCATGTTATAAATCCATTTTAAAAAATAATGGTTTCTCAATGATCACCTTCCAGTTAATTATTGAACCAAACACCAAAGAAAATATTGATTATGAAGATGCAATGAATGATGGGAGAAGTATATAAAACACGTACATGAGTAATGAACCTCATCCATTATCCAGGTTGGCCTCAATAAATTTCCATTATAATGATTAATGAGTAATAGATAATCAAAATATATAAATTACCAAAACCTAGCAAGATAAAGAAAAACTCAAAAATCAAACATTGATCTATGAATCAATCATGTTTAAAGGATTTATTTTCCTTCGATATGGGATACAAATAGGGATAATATCAACAAACAAAAAACATCCTACATTGAGTTGGATCCATCATTCATGAAGAATTTTTCCTCTAATGATGAGTATGAAGATCCCACTACATTCATCGTCTGTCTTTCAGTTCACCTCAATATATTCATCGTTGATCCTTGATCCAAATCTTCCGACAATGAAAATATATCCAATATAATATCCTAGGGTTATGTGGATAACCACATATATTTTTCATAAAATTGTATTTATAGACATGGTTATGATTTTAGGTCAATTAAGTAAATTAAATAAATAATTTATTTGATGCACCCACCAATGGTCACCTCTAACTGAACGCCCGATGCAGACCAATATTATGTCTCACTTTGGGTAAAACCTACATTTCATATTTAAATTCATTATTAGATTTTTTTTCTATGAAAATATTTGTAAATTATTCCATTATTTATTAAAAACTTCACACATGTGATATAATATATTTATTATTTTTCTTATATCAATATTAAGAATCCCCAAGCCCTGAAAACGCATGGTGACTAGGCATCTGGCTTCAAAAATATTCCATAAATTATTCAAAAGTCTTATTGGTAAAAAAATATTCGTTTTATTTATAATCCTGTGTTCATAAAAAATCTCATCATATTTTAGTAACATGTTCTTCAAAAAATAAAGTAGTTCTGTAAATATTAATTTATGGATTTCAAGTTATATAGCTCTTGTATGGATTACAATGATTTATATTTAGTACAACTAGTATACAATTGTGTCTTGTCCCTTTCCTTTAACTTCTCAAATATGTGTGGATAATAATAGAGAAAATATTCAATTGTAGTTGTTATTTCCTCAATATGATCACCATCATCATTTATAATTATAATCATATTAGATAATCTATAAACTATATTGTTATCCCATTCACTACTAAGATTCATTTATTCCCCACGTTTAGTCCAAAATTTGTTACTTTTATATATTTCATTACATATCACATGATCATCCAAATCCTCTAGACAAATTCATCTTGAATAACAACAAAGTAATCATAGAAAATTGATTTGATAAAGTTCATTTTCATGCTCTAGATTAAAATTTAGGAACTTTTTAACTCCACCATTACACTCCATTTCAATATCATTGGCATACAACCATTTTTAATCCATATTTATCATATTTGGTTTAGAAATATTCATATTTAAAAAATAAATAAATTGATACATTGAATGTATGATATTATATTCCAAACATGCTATTATTTATATATACATACATATAGTTATAATATTTGATATAGGATTTTATTGCATGAACAAATTGTAAGAACATATAATTATAAAAAATTATCTAAATAAAAAGTGTAATAAAACTTATTTTTTGGCCAATGAAATAATATAACATATTTCATTCTATTTTTGGAATGGATTCATAAAGTGAGATTGAAAATTTTTAATACATAAAAAAATTAATTTATTAATATCAAAATAATAAATTATTTTTATTTATTTTTGTATTTCAAGATTATTAAAATTTTTAACGTTATATATAAGTTTTTTTATATTTTATTTTAAAAATAAAATAAAAAATGGGTTTATTTTTTGGACTCATATATGCATTATTTTTTATATTCTCATTATAAAATAGATGTATTAGTATGATCTTACACAATAACACTTATTGTTCAAGTAGAGAAAACAACATAGTATGTTTATTCTCACTCTGATTTTATATATCCCTTTTATTTTTAGATGTGTTATTCACTGATTACATAGACTTGAGGATATTTATGCGGTGTCCAATTACATTAAATTTTTAATGTGTTTCTTTGGAATCTTATATGGCTTCCTCATCACTTTTCTTTGGTGGTTTATTATAATGTATGAAATTTCCATGGATTTTGTTACAGTTTTCCTTATTTGAGCCACCAGAGTGACTCCACTGTTTTTCATTGTACTATGATTATCATTTTCATTTATAAATAATATCTACGCACATTATCTTTTAGCTAACCATTATATAATTTCATGATTAGAATAATGATTTGAATATTTTCATTAAAAGAATCTCTCAAAACAAATATATAAACTATTGATTATGTGTTTTTGATATCCAACATTGAACTTTGATGGATTCAAATTCTTAAATTTTCCTTATAATTTTCTATGAATGAAAAAATATCATAACAAAAAAATTTATAATGGTTTTATATCTTGAACATTTTATTTTCCTAGAATCTGGAAAAAAATATTTAAATAAAAAAAATATTTTTATTATGTAAAATATGATATTTTAATTTTAAAGTTATTTTGAATTAAGTATTTCATAATAATTGTTCTTCAGAATTTTTTATTATGATAAAATAAAAAATCACTATATTTTAATAAAAAAAATCAAATACTATGTTACAATAAATAATAAATCAATGATTTAATTACTAAATCCCTCAATGTAATTTAGTATTATATTTCAAAAACCATTTACAAAATGTGTGTCTTTATTTATAACATAACTCGAATTAAATATTTTAAGAAAAACCATAAAACTTATTAAATTAATATAAAAATAATCAAAAATAAACCCATGTACTTAATTTTTACCCAATATAATTCCAAAATCTAATTATATAACACCATTTCACCATTACAAAAGTTTAAACCCCACTTAAAAGACTAAAGCATCAAGAAAAAAATACCTTCCCCATAATTTAGTGAAGTCTACCAGGCCACATTGGGATTCATTCTAGAATCATCAATAATATTTAATTTCTTATCTTTAAAAAACATACATGGATCTTTAAATAATTGGATCATATTTAGAGACTCTCATATCCCTTAAAGGATATAAATAGAGACATAAGGAGGATTAGATCATAACAAAACATTATTAGGAACCTTTATGATGGCTACCCACTTTCAAATTGATTCATGAAATTATTTTTCATAATTTCTCCAAGATTATTTCAAATATAAATCGGTAATACGGTCTTTAATGACTTCAATACTTTTTCTCTTTTCCACATTATTTTTTATCCAATTACTCCCTTGATGTATTTTCTTAAAGGATATTTCTCTTGTACTTCCATATCTCTATTTCATGTTATTTTATGTTTTATAATGATATAATTTGGTGCTTTGCAAAGGGTTTGTAAAAACAAACCACTATCCTTATCTTATTCTTCTTTATGTTCTCACCACCATTAAAGTGAGGGAAAAAGGTTCCTAGTTTCTATTAAAAGTAAAGGTCTTATTAGGTCCTTGGTTTTTTTAAAACTATGTGATTCAATATTCTTATTTGGTTCTTTATTTCTATTAAAGCCAATGGAGTAATATAACCCTCACGAGCCATCTTGAGGGGTGGATATGTAGGGTATCATTCTTGAGTCACGTCTGACCTCCTTCACAAAGGTTTTCTATTTTAAATTTATGAAATTTATTTTACACTATGCCTACAATTTTTATTTCCACTACAATCTCTTTACATTGAATGTTTTATACATAAATTTAATTATTATATAATAATCCCTTTTTATAGAATTCTTTAAAAATTGTTTTTAATTTCAATTCACCCCCCTCCATTTTATCTCCAACCAATAATGTAAACATTAATTTTAACCCATTATGAATAACCAATATTATATGTATATTTTGTTAACTTTCTAACAATATATGAAATATTGGGTCTTGTTATTTTCAAGGAATAAAGAGACACCCGATGACCCTTTCATATACTAATTGAGTAACTACCTTACTAGGAATTTCCAATATCCTACTCTTTGAAGCATATGAGGTAGAAACTGGTGAAAAATTAAATTGGCCAAACCTATATAATATTTTTTCAATATAATGATATTGATAAAATAAAATAATTTTTTTATTAATAACAATTTTGATTCCCAAAATGACTTTATATTTACTTATATATTTCATGTCATTATTTCTAGATAATATAGACTTGGTATCTCTTACTTGATTTATATCCATTCCAAAAATTTACATGTCATAAACATATAAAAAATAACCAAATAATGGTTATTAAGAAATATACTATAAACAAATTTATTATCATGGTTCATTATAAATAAATTTATTAAAATTAATTCATTAAATTTATCATGACATTGTTTTGGATCATGTTTTAAACCATATAAGGACCAAAAAAAATTTATACCTTATTTTATTTTCTAGTTATTATGAATCCTTCAAACTGTTCCAAATATATTTCTTCATCAAACTCACTATTTAAGAATGTTATTTTGACATCCATTTTATGAATTTATATGTTATATATGTTATCTAAAGTGTGAATAATTCTAATTGAATAAATTTTTTCTATAAGAGAATAAGTACCAATATAATCAATTCCATCATTTTTGAAAACCCCTTGTATTCCAATCAGGGTTTATATTTTCAAACTATTTCATTAACTTTTCATTTTCTTCTAAACACCCACTTACAAGCTATAGGTTGTGAACCTTCAAGAAATTCAACTAAAATCTAACTATTGTTAAATATTATATAGTTAATTTCATCATTTATGGATTTCTTCTAAAAATATGCATCAAAAGATAGCATTTCTTATTTGAATGATTTTTTAATCAAACTCTATATTAATAAAACTATATTTTTGTAATAATACTATAATTTTTTAGTTACAATATATATATATATATATAAATCATATCCATATGTCTTGGGTATCAATATTTTTAATTTTATGAACCTCCTCAACCTTATATTCTTGAGATATTCTTTTTTTAGAAAGATTCATTTATTTGGACTTTATTAGTCGAAGAGGAATACTTATATTCATCAAATATAGAATATTTTGATTCATTAACTACATTAACAACATATAAATCATTATATTCAAAAATCATGAATATACACAATTGTGAATGCTTTTCATATCTAAGAAACATATTATCAATGACTCTCTTACCGAAATTTTCCTTTTTAGGTTTAAGTACTATTAAAATTACATGAAAACCCTAAACCTTGAAATAATTTAGGTTTGTTTTAATTTTCTTATAGAATTTATATGGATTCATAGCCTTACATTTTTTAGGAAACCTAATTAGGATGTCACACCTTCTTAATAATTCCTCTCCCTAAAATACTTTTGAGAGACCTAAGATATACGTAAGTAATTAAATATTTCCATTAATGTTCAATTATTTCTCTCAGTTATACTATTATATTGAGGTTTAAAGGGAGTTCAAAATTCATGTATAATTACTAGGGATTCAAACAATATATGACTATAATATACTTCTCCCCTCTCTAATATGAGACTTTTAATTGTAATCCCATGCTAGTTTTCAACCTTATTTTTAATGATACTAAATTTATCTGTAACTTTAAATTTAGCATGTAAAATATATGCACAAAAAATATATAATGATCATTATTAAATTTTAAAAAGTAATTTTTATTAACTATGGTGGTTATAGTATGAAAATCACATATATCACTATATATTGATCCTAAAAAATTACTTATCCTTTCTATAGTTAATTTTTTTTATACATATATTATTTTTCATGAAAGTGATACAGTTATGGTAATTTAATCCATTCTTGGTAATAATTCTATTTTTAACATGTCAAGCATTTTTTATGATTTATTTGGCCTTAATGATTATGTAATAAATTAAAATATTATAGAAATAAGAAACATAATTTGTATTTAATTTGAATAATCCATTGTACAAGTGTCTCTTTCTAACAAAGATCCCACCCCTAGAAAGAAAAAAAATATATGTCTCAAATGCAGTCTTAAACCCATGAATATTAAAAAATCACCCTAATACTAAGTTCCTATGAATGTTAGGAACATTCAAGACATCATTTAAATAGAGGATATTCTCCAAGGTAAAATTAGTAATGACTGAACCATTCCCATATATGATTATTCTTATAGAGTTACCCGCATATAATGATGTTCCAAATACCTAGAACCTTGTTTCCCAAGGTCAGTGGTCACATTATTACATTGGAACAAAATACAAGGGATCAAATCCTAAAGGAACAAATATTTTTTTATCTTAGGATACCTGATAAATATTTTATTCTCACATTATATTTGAGAACATAAAATACAATATAGTATTTTCTTTAAGAACATAATTTGTTTCTCTAAAATATCCTTATATATCATTCAAAGTATACTTCTTGGGATCTAGAGAAAAGGAAACATAAGAAAAGAGCGAGACCATTTTCTTAGTAAGGTAACATGTGTAGTATAATATAACATATAATAATTAAGTAATGAATATTACGGAGGGAATAAATGATGATTAAATAATTTCGTATAAATAATCACATTAACTTGAAACTTATCTATGTATAACAAAACTATTTGAATAATCACATAAACATAAATAATTGATTTCATAATGATGGAATGCATAATTTTGGACATATTAAACCTAAAATTGAGGCCTAGTGCCAAGACATCATAAACATATCAGCAAGGCCTAATGCTAACAAATCATCCATAAATTGGTAAGGAGTTGAAAAAATACCCCAAATAGTTTTTCTTGTTGGACCTATTAATGCATCAAGGGGAAATAAAAGGCCCCACCCACCACTTATTAAGTCTAATGCATTCATCATATGAAATAAGTGAATAATAATTCAATAAATCATCAACATAATCATCTGTAGAGAAAAACAATCACATGAAATGTTAATATTTTCATCCAATCAATAAATATAAAAACATGATCATATCCCATCCAAAGAATTATTTTTCATGTTATCATTAGATTATATCTTTATAAATCATAATATTGGTCAAAGTATGTTGACATAGATGAAAATATTTTTAAAATATCATGGAATATTTCTTGAGAAAAATACCCTTTTAATTTTGAAATCACTTATTGAAAATTTAAAATTTTGAAAAATATTAGGAATTTTTTTTATTTGTAATGAAAAATGTAAAATTATAATTAAATATTAAATGAAAATATTAGTCATGATATTAGTAAAATTTTTTCATGTGGTGTATGCTAAAATAAAAATTTCATTCACAACATTTGTAAAAAGAACCTCATTTGGAAAATGACAAAAAGGTTCCTTAAAAATTATAGAAATTAAAAAATTGGAAAAAAATTATATAATAAATAATTTTATAATATTAAATACATTTTTGAAAATATTTTAATGAAAATATATTCATGGAAGAAAAATAATTCCTAACAAATTGAAAAACAAATTCTGTTTTCCTTAAAAACATAATTTTTCACTTTTTGAGTTCCATGAATGTAAAAATGGAAATATTATTTAAAAAATAGAAATAAAAATAATATAAGAATATATATTGTCTTTATGATATAAATATCATAAAAACCCTTCATTGGGAACTTAGACGTAAATAATCTCGAATTAGGATGAGATCGTGAAATAAACTCTTACTTCGAGTAAAAATTGCTTCATAAGTAATTTAATCTTCTAGTATAATGATTAAAATTTATTATAATTCTATAATATAACCATATAAATACTTATAATATCATATATTAACCACTTATAATATTCCAATAAACTTTTATTAACAATTCATTATTAAAATCATTATTCTTTTGTGTTAACTCTGACATTTTTTATATATGTTTTAGTTTGGTAGTTTCTATCCTTACATCATTATCATGGTTCCTTAATATACATAATATTAATAATGTTATAGATATCATATATAATAGTTATATAAATATTTATAATCATTCTTGAAAGGTGTACATGAAAAATGAATCTCATCACTTTGTGGAGGTGGTAGTCCACAGGTCTGCACGAGTGACATTATCATTTTTAACAAGTCGAAGGGGATGAGGGTGAATAAAATATTATATTTAAAGGAAAATAATTATTTCATAAATCAAATATATATTAATTATTCTCTTAAACAAGAACATCTAATTAAAATGGTGATGAATAATGAATTACACTACTACGTGGAGATGGTAAGTTGTACGCACTCACGAGCAATGCTTTTGCCTTTTTAGGATGTAAACTAGGTGTAAAATGGTTATATCATAATCATAATAATATATAAATATATTTATTATACAAGATTAATTATTTTATTTTGGTTATAAATGATATATGGAATGTATAAGATGAAATAAATTCAAAAGTACCCAGTTAAGAGTAATACCTATTCATTGAGAAACCTCCTTTGTATTACACCTTAAGCCTCAAAAGGATGGTATTTTGGAAAAAAAACTAAATGATATGTGGAAGGAATCTAGGATTGTATTATTGTAGTTATTGGATGATATATAATTCTCATTAAGTTTTTATAAGAGGGGATAATTGGTATCCTTTTATAAGGGATGGAGAGGACACATTTACAATTTCTTAAATGATTAAATAATATATATATATATATGAAATATTCATATCCTGTGACACTAAAGAACCCCATATTCAAATATAAGGTGTTATAGGGTATAAATAAACTAAACTAATCACATTTATACATTTTTTGGATTCATTTTAAGCCATGTCTCCAAGTTAATTAACTTTAAACCCATTTTAACCTTAACCGTGATATCTTAAATTTTAACTACGATAACTTAATTATATGACCAAAAATAAAAGGTACCTTCTAATAAAATTATATATTATAATTCAAAATCTTAAATATATTTTATTAGATTAAATTTTAATAAGTTTAAGAAATTACATTTAATATAAAACTATAAAATGCATGGAAAATAATTTTTAGGAAAATACTTGACTTAAGAGTAATAATAATTGTTCCTTTAAATAAAGTGATAAATTTATTTAAATGATTTTTTTTCAAATAATAAAAAAAAATTAAGTTTTTTTACTTTTTTAGAAATAAACAACTATATATCATCTTCCAAGCATCCCATTAAATTTAAATACCCAAAAATGATTTTTATTTCGTATATAATATAACTTATCATATCAAAATTCAATCGTGTGCTCCCAATTTCAAAATAATGTTTTAAAATATATTATTTAACTCATTAAATATATAAATGTTTAAAAAACACTAATACAATGGATTAAATATGATTATTAGAGATATTTTAAATCTTTACTCCCCCAACATAGTTTTACCTTTTTTCCTTTACCGAGGTGACAAATATTTAAAATGGTTATTATTTGTAATGATAAAAACTTTTGTTGAATTTATTAAATAATAGTAACTATTATGATTATAAATATTTAATCCTATTAAAAAATCTATTTGTATAAGTGGTAAAATTAAATTTAAAATAAATATGAAAAATACAACAAAAACGTTTTGGGAGAAATGTGTTTTTAAGCCTAAAAATGAACTTATACCAAAATCAAGCGTAATTCTGATTTATAAGTAATTAATTAAATTATATATAATTAAATTAGACTTATTTTAATTTAATATAAAATTAAAAACATAATTTTACTTTTAAATTACTTTATTTAATGAAAATAAATGACAGTTTTACAAAAAAAATATGATTTTTTTAGTATTCACCGAAAAATAAATATTTTTAGAAAAATTCAAAAAATTCACCATAATATAACATAGAAATTATAATTTAAAAAATGATATTCATTTCCAAAAATAAAATTTATAAAAATTTCAAAAATTAATTATAATTTCTTTGCATAAAATGCAATAAAAACCATTTTTGAAGAAAACATATTTTTTAGCATAAAATGATTTTACTAAAAATGAGTATTTGAATATTATTATTAAATAAATTATATAAAATCATTATAATTTTTTTTTATAATTTTTTATTCCTATTCATACCTCCAATTTAATAGCTAGTTTTGATTGGTCACATTTTAATATTAATATTTTTATAGCATATCGCGGTTCTCTTAAAGAATAGTGTTTCATGTTAAGAAAGCTATAAAGAATATTATTCTTTTAAAATAATTTTTAAGGGTGTTAAATTCTCCCACTTTAAATAAATTTTTCCATCATAATTTTTTTCTCTCAGTAATCAAGGGATCAATAATAGTAAATACCTTTTTTTGAAAACACACATCATACAAAGGAATAATAAATATTATTTTGAAATTGGGAAGTGGGAAATGTTAAGGTTCCCTAAAATAACACATAATTAGGTTCCATGATAAAGATAATATTAGTGGGAAGGGAAATATAGATATTTATGAGATATTATAAAAGAAAAAGAATAATAGGGAGTGATAGAAAACATAATTATGATAATTTTAATGACCAAGAAACCATTAATCATTTGGGTTTAAAAAATAATATCAATTCATTAGAAGTATAGGAAAAACAAAAACATTTTTATTTCAAGATAATTTTACTATATTATTTTATGTTTTATATAATAATTTATAAATCATAAAAACTAAATATACCTCTAAAATCAGAATTATTTCAAAACCAAACATAAGTATAACAACCTTGTTTGTAACTAAGGAATAAATGTTCATCTTAATATAGCACGCTTGATATATTAAAAAAATATTCCTAATAGTTATCTTGATTGAAAATTTTTCCTTATAGTTTTGAGGGATGATTTTATATCCATGAAAAATATAAAATAGTATAAAGATATATAATCACATAATGCATAAGTTTATAACAAAATTACATATTATCACAACTTAAGGGTTTTCAACTTCAACTATATTAATTGCATAATCTTGACCATTATCCCTTATAATTTTCTAAGATAAATTATCTTAATTCTATGTAAATTCATTTTCATTGTTCCCCATGTACTTATAGTTGAAACACTGAATATTAGTGGCTTTTTTCTTACCCTTTCATTCACATACCAAATGTCATTTCTCTCCAAGATTGAAAAAAACTCACATTCATTTAAAATGAGTACCATAGTGTTTATTTTCAAATTTATCTTATTTGGGAATTTACATACTTCCCTTATTTTCCTTGGTCTCCATTTTTTTAATTTTTTTATCATTCAACCACATTTTCTCTTGATTTCATTTTAAAATATATTACTTTGATAATTATTTATTCATTTAGTTGGAACTTGATACCATATTTCCGTATGAAGATATTTTTTAAGATACTAATTATCTTTAGAGCTTTGACATAATACCATCAAATAATTAGTCAATATTACTTATTTAAGTATTTATACATTCTATATCATGCCTTTATAATCTTTTATTATTTCCATCATACTCATAAACTCTTTCCTCTTCCTTAAATCATACATTAAGGAATTTCCTTTTCATATCAACTCCTTCCAAATGAGGAAAGTATTTTTCAAGGAATATCTCCTTAAAAATCCTCAATTACATTATCTTTATCTCCCCATCCTCTTTTTTATTTTGAACTATTTACCCCCATTAATTTGTATCTTCCCTTAAATAATACACTACCATAATAACCTTCTCCTTTTCATTACATTACAAATCTATAAATATATTCTCAATAGAAGTAATCTACTGTAAATATATCAACTAATTATTAGTTAAATTAAATGATGGGTTTTTTTCATTAGGAATTCAAAAATCAATAAATCATGTTGTGAAGGAATAGGTTATTCCATAAAAAGAAGGTTATTGACCATAACATGAGTCAAATATCCTAGTATAGTAACAATATGCTTAACTCCAAAACAAGTCATGTCATCTTTCTCACCAAGGAAATCCCTACATTGATTACAGGTGTTGAAATATTTTCCATTCTATCCATTAGGTTTCATTTATAATCAATGTAATATGATAAATTAGAAAATAACATTATGGATCATAGTGTATAAATCCAAAAATGGTGAAACACTTAACTTAAATTTAAATTCTAGAAATTTCAAATCTTATAATCATAATATTATAATCTATTGGAATATCTTCAAATTATTAAAATGTTTTCAAATAATTTATAATTTATTGTAAGGAAAATGAGAATTATCAATGGAATATCCCTCAAGAGTGTCAATACAGGTGTGTAGGAAGGTCTCATTCATTAAACACTGGAATGTTGTATTATATATACTTCACCAACTCTTTTCAGTGTTATTACCCCTAGATGTATATACACCAAAACTATTTCCCCTTATTGTATCTATATAGGGATGTATTTTTAATAAAACCAAAAAAATCCACCTTACCAAATAATTCATGATATTATCCTACAATTTGACATATCCTAAGAGTCTATCATAGGGTTATGTTCTATAATATACGTTTTCTTAAATCAAGTTCCCAAGGTTTATACTAAAAATCATTTATTACTAACTGTAAATACCCCAACTGTAGTATCCTAGAGTTGGTGGTTATTTATTACATTTTTACAAAATACAAGGGATTAAATGTTGAAGTAATAAATAGTTTAGTAGTCATAGGAGACTATATACATATATGATTCTGAAATTACATATAAAAAAATAAAATACAACATAGTATTTTCTTTGATAACATCATTATTTTCCATAGAATTCCCTTGCATATCATTCATTGTACACTTATTGGTATCATGGGGAAAGGAATCATAAAAAAATGGGTGATCTCAAATTCTTCGTAAGGGAATGAAAATATTAGTAGCTATCATTGAATAAATAAGTCTTCAATAATATGGATGGAATAAATGATGATCAAATATTTCCATATAAATAATAACATGTTCTTAAATGTTTTCCATGGATAATATAATTGTTCATATAATAAAATGTACATCAATAACTGATTTCATAATTATAGAATTCATAATTCAAAACATCAAAAACTTATTATTGAATCCTTCTGTGAAGACTTCATAAATACATCATCAAGGACTCTTGAAAAGACATCATACATAAATTGGTAAGGCATGAATCAAATACCCAAAATAATTTGTGTTATTTGACCTAACGATGCATCAAGTGGCTATAATAGCCCCCACTCATTGCTTACTACTTCAAATTCATTCATCATATGATATTAGTGAATAAAAATACATAACATCATAAATATAAACATTTGTATTGAAAAACTAGAAAATGAACTTTTAATATTATCCCTACTCTATAATTATAAAAATATAAAAATAATAAATATATAGAAATATGGTGGATGGTAAAATTATATTATATCCCCAGTAAAGCCTAGTATTCATCAAAGGATGAGGATATAGATGAAAAAACTTCTCAAAGATCGATGGAACATTTCTTAAGTAAAATTCCCTTTCTATTCTGTAATAACTTATTAAAAATATAAATTTTTTAAAAACAATAGGAAAATAATTTTATTTGGAAATAAACATGAAAATATGTAATGGAAGATTCAAATTAAACTGTAGTCATTATCGTTGGAAAATATGTCTTTATGGTGTATGTTAAAACAAATATTTTGGCCACACCTTTGGTAAAAAGTTCCTAATTTAGAAAATATAAATAAGTTTCATTTAAAAAAAATTATAAAAGTAAAATGAGGGTAAAATTTCATTAATCGATAATTTAATAATAATAAAACCTTTCTTGAAAATATTATAAAATATATATATACACGGAAAAAAAACATTCCTGGAAGAATAACACCATAAAGTCAGTTTATTTAAAAACATTCTATTGAACTTTTTGAGTTCTATGAGGGTAAAAATGGAACTCTTATTTAGAACCTACATAAATAACCAGAGAGGTAGAAAATATATTATATAAATGATAGAAATATCATATAATTACTCTAATTGGAACTTACAAAAAACATCTAGCCAAAATACGAATCTCCAGGCCATTTATTAAAATTTAAATAAAAATAAGACAAAATAAGAAAAGAATGATGGGGTAAAACACAAGAAATTCCTCATCTATATAATGAAACAAAATGTAAAAAGTCATCATAAACTTAATTATATTAATTACTAGGATCTCTAACATCATCAGTAAACTTCCACTCTAACTGATATTTCTTTTGATTAAAGAGAACAATATACCTCTCCTTAATCCTCTCCTACTCTGTGGTAAGCTGAGATATGGAATATGTACTTTGGACACACCCTTATGATGAAACCCAGTGTTCACATCCACATCCTTTGACTTGGTATTTTTTATTATGACCTAGTCTTCATGTTCTTTGAAGTCCTTTATGTTCATCCTTCTCAATGATCATATTTCCTTGCACATTAACCAACTCACCAACAAAAGCCCTTATGTTTGGATCCTCATTAAAAAAGAGAAAAATGTTAGCATAGACAACGTCTCTCTTGGAAGGAATAATGTTAAATCTAGAACCATATTTCCTAGGTGGAACCAATTGAAATCCTTCATTATTAATAGCACCAGCATCCATCCTCTATCCATAAGAAGCATCATTTCCCTTCAATTACTCCATAACAAGACCAACCTATTGAGTATCTTTGTAACCATCCACTATAATAGATCACACATCAATTAATTCATTCACATGATCAATATAATTCCATAATTCTAATAAATAAATCTTTTTATGCCCAATATCCTCCAGAAAATCATTTCTCTTTCTTCTGGAAACATTAAAATCAGAAAATGGGAAGGCATTAGTTCCTTTAATGGATTGTGATGTAAAACCCATGGGAGTGGGAGTAGGTCTAGAAGGATCGGCCAGTGGTGATATTGACTTCCTGGTTTGTTTTTTTCATAGTCAGATAAAATGTGACCATAACATATTTACCCTTCATCACTAATTCTGTATCCCTTCAAAGTGCATCCTTATATGAAATATTAGAATTGTGCAATCAGTTTTCCTCTTCTTTTTCCCCAACAAGGAAAGCCCAAGAGCTAGACCTATCTGTTGGATGTGATACAGAATTAGAAACTCCAAAAATACCCAGAGTATGATCATCTAGAGGGACACCATCCTCCAGATCAATAGAATGTTTCAGCTCTGTCTGGTGATCCTTTTTCAGCAGATATCTGGTCTCCAAATGATCGTGATGGGGGAAAGAATCATGGAATAAATTCCTTCAGAAGCTGGATCTTTTATTCCCTATTAATTTACAATCAGGGAAAAAACATGGTAACCTTTCATACATGATTCTTAATGATAATTTTTAATTAAGCATGGACAAGAAAAACTTTTCAACAATAGTAGAATCAAGATCGATCTCTATAAGCATGTGATCATAATTCATAAACTTAATAGTTTCTGTCTCCTTTTCCATCATAATAGGAGTCCCTACCACTGAAGAAACATCATACACAACCAAAGGGTTACAAAAATATAATTGAGACTATAAAATTTGATCTATAACTATGTGTAAGAACTCCTTTCTTTAAGTGGGTTAAATTTTGGATCCCATTTCTAAAGATGTAGAAATCCAGGTTTGAGAGAGATGGAACTGAGACCCCATGCTCGTAATTTCATTTCCTCACTAAAAAATAACATATATAAAAACCCCTACTAAGGGTGATATATATCAAAGATTTTAATCCCCAAATGGTTTATAAACGAGAGAATAATTCATCCATATTCCAAGGGTTAGAACCCCCCCCCAAGTATTGGATGTGAAATGATGTATTTATTTCCCATTTGAATCTAATCCTTAGTTACTTCTTCATTTGAAATAGTATGAGAGATATTACCTTTCATTTGAGTCTTGCAAGGATATAAAACTCTAAGCTGAAGGAAGCTCCTCTTTTAAGAAACTTTTGAATCACCAATTGTTGAATGAATCACAATCCTGTAACTAGTAACTATCATGGGAACATTAATCCTCTCTGAGATGTCCTTTACCTGAGACACATCCTTTGATGGCTCTCATGAAACCAACCGATTACCCAAGAATAACAATAGTCCCATTTCACACAAGAAAACCAATAAATAAAAAATATCTCTAGGGTTGATATCTTGATCCCTCATCATTTCCAATATAATCCTCTAATGGGAGCTTAGATATAAAAAATCCTGAATAATGATGAGATTGTGAAATATACCCTTACCTCGGGTTCAACTTCCTTTATAAATGATTTTATCCTCATGTATAATAATTTAAATTTATTATAATTTATACCAAAACCCTATACATACTTATAATATCATATATAATATTCTTATTATATTTAAATACTTTTTTATTAAAAATTCTTTATTAAAATCATCTTTTTTGAGTGTTAAATGTTTCATTTTACATGCAAGTTTTAGTTTGGTAGTTTCAGTCCATGGATATTTCTCAAGGTTCCTTCGTATAAAATTTTTAATCCTGTTATAAATATCATATATATTCATTATATATATATATTTATAATCATCCTTGAAAGGAATACATGAAAAATGAATCACATCACTTCATGGAGGTGGTAGTCCACATGTGCGCATGATCTATGTTATCATTTTTTAACAAGTGGAATGGTAAGAAGATAAATGGTATATTATATATAATGTACCTAAATGTTTTTAATAAATATCATATATATTCATTAATTCCATATGTATCACTATTAAAGTAAAATAGTGATTAAAATGAATTACACTGCTATGTGGAGACGATAATTTGTATGTATACATGAGTGATGTTTTCTCATTCTATAGGATGTAAGATTGGTGGAAAATGGTTGTATCATAATCATAATAACATCTAATCATATTTATTATATAGTTTTACTTATTTTAAGTTATTTAATACATATTTTAGTGAATTATAAGAATAAATAAATTGAATGTAAGCAGTTAAGAGTTATACCTCTTCATTGAGAAACTAAATGTTCCTTACAACTTAAGCCTTGAAAAGATGGCCTTTTGGAAAGAAAAGAAGATATATGATACGGTAAATAACCCTATAAATATATTAAGGTAGTTATTTTCCAACATTTAATTTTTTTGGAACTGTGGAGAAGAAAGGAGAGGTTGTGTTTGTTTATAAGGGAGAGAAAAGATACACTTAGAATTACATAAATGATTAAACAATATACATATATATATCATAATCTTGTATTTTGGAACCAAGTCACCCTGTGTTCTAATATAAGTTTTTATAGGGTCTATATAAACCCAACAAATCATATTTAGATAGTTTTTTATTCATTTTAAGCCTTATATTCTAGTTAATCCACTTTAAACCAATGTTAACCTTAACAATGATAAGTTACATTTTTACCTTGATAACATAATTATATGAAAAAAATAAAAGGTAACATATAAAAAATATATATCCTAATTAATAATATTAAATTAATTTTATCAAAATCAATTTTATAGGTGGATGAAATTACTTTTAACATTAGAACGTAAAATGCATGAAAAACTATTTTTTGGAAAATACATGATTTAATCATAAAAATCATTTTATCGAAAAATAAATTAATAAATTGGTATCCATGAATATAATATTTTAAATAATAAATAAATTATATTTTCTAGGTATTTTATCATGAAAAAATAAAATGGAATCTTCCAACCATTCCATTAAATGTAAATACCCAAAAATAGTTTTAAACTTAAAGAAAATATAATTAATCTTCTCAAAAGTCTATCTTATGTTCCTCATTTCAAAATAATTTTTTAAAATAAATTTATTTAACACCATAAATAGATATTTGGTCTAATAAAAAATAAAATATTACAAATTCCAGTTTTATATATATTTTAAATCTTAACCCCTGCCCCCCAGTTTTACCTATTTTACCCTACCGAGACGAAAAATATTTACCACAGTTACTATTAATAATGAGAAAAAATTAAGTTGAAATTATTAGTTAATTTTAATTATGATGATTAAAAATATTAAATCTATATAACAAGATTCATTTTGTATAATTTTTATAAATTAAATTGAATATAAGTGTGTAAACCGCAATGAAAACAATTTTTTTAAAAATGTGCTTTTTTAAACCTAAAAAAAATCTTATTCCAAAATAAAGTATAATGTTGGCTAAAAAGTAAATAATTAAATTATATATAATTTAAAAATAATAATTTTACTTTATGATTAAATTAGAAAAAATGGAACTTTTAAATTTCTTTATTTAGTGAAAATAAATGTCAGTTTTTCAATAAAATGAATTTTAACTATTCATTGAAAAATAAATATTTTTAAAAGAATTAAAATAAATCTACCCTAAGATAATATTTTAATGATTATTTAAAAAATGAAATTAAATTAATTAAATAAAATTTATAAAAATTGAATAAATAATTATAATTTTTGTTCACAAAAGGAAATAAAACCATTTTTGAAGAAAATGTATTTTTAAATCATAAAATGACATTACTGAAAATTGAGTGATTATTTATTATTAATAAATAAATTATATAAAACCCTTTTAAATATTTTCACAACATTTTTATTCATATTCATAACTCCAATTTAATGGCTCTATTATAATTTTCACCATTACATTATAAAATTTTTATAGTATTTCAAAATTCACTTAAAGCTCAATGTTTCATGTTAATAAAGATATCAAGATTATTGTTATTTTAATCTAAATTTTTGAGGTTTTATATACGTCCCATATTTTATTGATTCAATAATCATGAAGAGTGTTTTTTGGGTCACATTTCTCATGTATCATTGGCATTGATCCACTAATAAGGGTTATTCTTCAGTTCATTAACGTTGAAGATCATGGCTACAAAATGTTTTTTTGAATCATCATTATAATATTTCTTCCTATGAAGGTGAAAGAGATATTTCTAGTGTATTATCCTAACATAGAATTATCAGGCCCCTTTCTTATTCATGAATTATAACTTTCCTTTTGAAGGATGGTTTAGTTGTTTTCCGCTTTCAGAACATAGATGGACTCACTCTCTCCACCATGAGGGACTTTGATTTATCATCCTTAGGTTCATTTTGATCCTCATACTTTCTATATTTATCTTCAATTTTCACGTATTTTAGAAAAAAAATTATGTAAATATCTTACTTTTTTTATAGAATATGTAACATTATTCCAGGAAGGGAGGAGTTTATTGATGATTAATGTGATAATGATTATATTATCCTTATTTATATTATTTTTTTAGGTGTTTTAAGAGGAATTATATTTCATATAATTTCACTTCTATATATCTTTTACCTATCATTTTGGATGAAATGAATTTTCAAACATGGAATTTCATTCTCACTACATCTTTAGTAATGTTCTTTTTCACAAATGTGTCCCATATCTCCTTTTTCATTGAGAGGTGTTGGTAAGTGTCGAAGTGATCATTGACTAATGAATTGAGTATATATACTGGACACATAATATCAACATTCTCTAATTTCTTTTCATTTTTCAAGAAACTTAAAGAGTCTCATCATCGAATGTGGATATATTTTGAAGTGAGAGCACGTACACTATTTTGAGAGCCATTAGTAGAAAGTGCATCCTCTTTTTATCTCCCTTTAAATTTTTTCCATTTAATTTATCCACCAACATCATCACATTATAGATAAGTTATATATAATTTTTTGTGAATAAACACTTTTCATTTTAGGGGATATTTATATTGGAATTATTATGGATTTTTTCTTTGGATGGTAGTCGATGGAGTTGACCGAAGCACATTATGGTGTCTCTCTTTTTAAGAGTGTATTCTTCCCCACCAAATTAGTAGTACAATGGGTTTTTGGGGAATAATATTTCAAATAAAATTATGGAGCAATAATAAACACTTGTACATGGGGGCTTATCCATTGAAGAATCTTTAGAAAATAAAAAAATGTAAATGGATTTGTTGTTTTACAGTAACAAAGATCCTTTTATGCTTAGAGAAGACATGAAAGGAATCTCATATAGGGAGGGGTTTTCAAAATTGTAGTTGGAATTCATAGAAGAAATTTTTCCATCCAATGGATAATCTAATTTATTGATATTATATTACCCCATTAGAAAATTATTTCCACCATTGGAATTGGGTAGATACCTTTTTTATAAATTCATGACTATGATGGTACTGGGGTGTGTGGTTGAAGCAGATAGGACAGAGATTTAAATTTTTTCATCACCAATCAACAAAATTATGTTTTCCCCAATGATTTGATACCTAGAACAAAAAA
This sequence comes from Viscum album, assembly GCA_963277665.1. Lineage (NCBI taxonomy): Eukaryota > Viridiplantae > Streptophyta > Magnoliopsida > Santalales > Viscaceae > Viscum > Viscum album. The sequence continues at coordinate 631,118,136 of OY728162.1, read as the reverse complement.
ACTAAGGAGCACAAAAAAAGGAACCAAGGAAAAAAAATTAATAAATTACCTTGATCGGTTTGAAGACACATTCGAAAATCGCTCATTGTCGGTGACTATTGTGCAAAGAAACTAAAGTTAGATCCCTCTAGAATTTCCACTAAAGTTTTGAAATTCAATGATAACACATATCATTGATATATGGGTTATAGTCTGAATATATGATGATTCCTTTGATTTCTAGATGATCATTGCTATATTGATCCATTGATTCGTGAAGAAGAACTTGAACTAATTGCTCAGATCAAGAGATTATCTCTCTAGGATGTGATATATATGAGAAATAGGATCTAAAATTCATTGTATGAATAGTTTTATTAATGGTAGCCTCCTAATCCTTATATAGTGAGGTATATAATACCCAAAATTGGATCCCCATCCACCGGAAATGTTTACCCACCAATCCAGCTATAAATGACATATTATGACTAATTTAGTAATTTATAAATATCATTTATATTGTTATCAATTTATTATAATAAAAAATATATATTATGTGATAATAGATATCAATTAACTTGACTCTTTATTCCTATAAATATTAAATGAACCTTGAATAATTAAGTAATATTCATTTTTTAAATAATTTTTTCATGTATTCACCAAATATATTGAGAATAATTTTAATCAACAAATTAAATATCAATTATTCTAAAATAAAATAATTTAAATTTATTTATTTCATGGAGATAATTCAAAAACAAACATATCTCAAACCCCGTGGTGGGGCATACCATTTCCTATACTCCTTTTCATTATACTAGGCCATTATTTTTGAATAATCTAAATGTGTGACCATTTAAGACCTTATCTTAAAAGTAGTGAATAGTATTCATAGAACAAGAGTGGAGTTTAGAAACCCATAAATATCCCTAAGTAGAAAATGAGTAGTAATAGTAATGAAACCCTCTTATGAGCACATGTTTTGTAATATAATCTCTATGTCTCAAATATCTCATATAGTAGGATGCACACATCAGGTCATCATCCTTTCTTTCTTTGGTTTTCATTAACATTACTGGATAGACTTACCATATTCTACAATGGCCATGGATTTAGTTAAGGTACTAACATAAATATTAACTAGGAAAAATATATTGCTTCCTTTCTAAGGTGATGAATTCTATCTTGATTATTCACTCAATTTCATACCACCAAAGATGCACCCAATGAAAGATACCTTTCCAAGATATAAGTTCCATGGTATTAGACTGGAATCAAAGAACCTAATAAAACAGTATACATTAATAATAATGTAAATTATAAAGACCATTACATGTTCTCATAGATAGGAACTACCAATGACACTAGAAACATATGGTATTTCCATTGGAGAGTCAGTCCTCATTATCTCATCTACTTTAGATCACCAAGAATGAACATCCCAATAGTAAGTATCAATTGTTATAAACCCCTAGAACCTGGTAGTCACACATAATTTCTATCTAGTAAACATGATGTTTCAAGACCATAATACATATCTTTAAGATCATTATCATAGTATTTTTAGGATCTCATTAAAGCCTAGAAACTACTATAACCTTTTGATATGAAACATAATCTATGGAAATTACCACGTAAATAGTGGAAATAGAAATATCAACACTATTATGGTAAGAATTAATTATGCATAACTCACTATATATATGATATCATTATCAAAAAGTAATAATCAAGTTGGGTCTGGTGAACCCACTTTTACAACAGTATTTTCCAGAAATTAATCTCATTTTTCAGATCATAACCTATTGATTAAGTGGCCTAGATTGTACCCACTAGATAATGAACTTATATATTAGATCATGCATAATCTGATTGATTGTTCATATCATACTTTTTTAGTTAACTAGATTGACCCATCGAGCGTAAACATTCTAGCCAAGGCTCGAACCTGTGCAACCTACTGACCAACCAGGAAAAACTTAAGACACCTATAAGGAGATCACCTTGATGAATCATGTGATTTGAAAGGTGTTCCATCAAATAAATACAATTTGTGTTTAAGTGTGTGTGCACATAGATGGTGTAATGTACCTTCCCCCAAAAATATAATTCATCTACTTTATCATTTTTTTTAATAATGATTAATATGTTTCATTTAATAATGGTGATCCTACTCTTTCCACTTTTCAATGTGGTATTCCTAAATATATTTTCCATTTAAAAATATTAAAAAGTTAATATTTTACAAATACATTAAAAATAAAACATTAAATCCACAATATTCATCATAGGAATTAAATTCTCATCTTATTAAACATAGAATTTTCTTTTAGATATTCTTCAACTCACATTGAAACTTTAATGTTGAAGGTAAAAGAGTTATCAATAATTCAATTAATTAAACTTGTTATGCCCTCAAAATTGAGTCATATTTCTGTTTGTAAAGTGTTAATTATGAAGACTAAAATCAACATGATTAATCATACTGAAGGACAAAAAAATTAATAGAATGGAATATATGGATTTGTCCTTTAACAAATAATGTCAATAGGGAAAATATATCTTTAATAGTGAAAGTATCCATGTTTCCATGTTAGGTTCTCTATTAAGATGATAATAAATAGGGAAGATAAACTCAATGTAATTCTTAGGATTTATGAAATTGAAGTAAACAATAAATCATTACCAATAATTAACCCTTTAAAACCCAAACAAACAATATTTTTTGATAGAATAGATCAATCATGTGAGTTTATAGAATAATTAAAATATAATCGAAGAAAATGGGGACAATAATATTCTTTAATTAAATAAATTCCTTAGATCCCCAAAGTAAAATCAGGAATCCTAGAAGTTGGGGGTGCCTTGCACACAATATTGTTCAAGAAAAAAAATGTAATAGATTACACACAAAATTTCATTGGTAAATAACAATAAAAATGTGAAAAATATGCATGATTAATTGAGAAATATTTAAAAAAAATGGTTCAAATAACATACCTTTGGTTTTCTTTATCTCAATTCTAACAAAATCTTCAACATAATCACAATAAATACTGGCCTCCATGGGATATTTAATGGAAATAGTGAATTCCATGATTTGTTAGGGTTTTTTAAAAGTGGGGAAAGGGTTTTTTAGCACTTCCCAAAAAAACTAATAAAATCCACTTTTACCAGTGCTAAAATGATAAGCTTTGATAAAGAAATTATTTATCAATATTAAAATAATAAGCACTAATAAAGAGAGATTTTATCAGTTCTAACTTTATTTTTGATAAAGGCATAAATTTATCAATATTGAAAAATAATTGTAAAAGTTCCTTTATCAATGATAAGACTTAAAACACTAATAATGGTACCCTTTATCAGAACTAATTCTAGTATTGATAAACACCCATTAAAAATAAAAATGATTAAAAATGATTAAATAAAAACACTAAAAATTAAAATATTTATATAGATTATAAAAATATTAAATATAAAAAAATAATATTATTTAAATAAATTAAAAAATATAAAAAATAAATAAATATTAAAATAAAAATTTTCATTTTTTTAAAATAATTTATAATAATTAAAAATTCATAATTAAATATAATAATTGTATAAATACATAAATACAAAAAAAAATATTTATATATATTAAAAATACATTAATAATATTAAAAAATATATTTTAAAATTGAACTAAATTTAATATTTAAAAATCAATAAATAATATTAATTTTAAAAATTTAAAAAAAATTTAAAAATGAATAAATATTAAAATAAAAATGAATAAATATTATCATTCATCTTAAATAAAAAATATTTATAATAAATTACTAATTATAAATAAATAAACAATACATGAATAAAGATTTGAATACAAAAAATATTCAAATAAAATATTTAAATAATGATAAAATACATTAGAAACATATTAGAAAATATTAAATATTAATAAAAAATATAAAATATTATAATAAATTAGAAAATTAAAAAATATATTAAATGATTAAATATTAAAAATGAATAAATGAATATATATTAAAAATGAATAAATAATACTAATTTAATAAATATTATAAATGAATGAAATTTAATAATTAAAAATAAATAAATTGTAAAAATATTAAAATTTGAATAAATAATACTAACTATTTAAATAAAAAATTTAAAATTAAATAAATATTCAAATAAAAATTAATAAATATTAAAATTTGCATTTAAATAAATAATATTTACAATAAATTATTATATATGCATATATATATATATATATATATTAGGTAGAGGGGATTACAAAACATAAACAACATAGACACTCCAATACCCTAGTGGGTCAAGACTCTTCCCTCCCCATAAAGAATGACAAGAACCTACTTGACCTATTTTATTACTTTTGAGTGGCTTAAAGGCTCAAGTAAAATTTACCTAAAGGCCCCTAAAGGATATTTCCTGAAGTGTAATGCCTTAACTCGAACCACCCAGTCCAATCTAGAGAACCACAATACCTCATTCATGTCTCCCTGTATTCAAGAGGCTGTTGACTAGAAGCAAGGAACCAAACATCGTCACTGGGAAGACAACACCCTTGGTATCGTATCCTTACACTTATGATGTAAATAAAATATTAAACAACTCAAAGTAATCAAGGGGAATATAAGGTGTCATAATGTAATATCAAATGACACACATGATTACCAATAAACAAATGGGTTCCCAATGTGGAAATAAAAAAGTGTAATTAAATAATTAAATAAAACTATGGAATCCTTTGAAGTACGTCTCAAAACTACTCCCAACTCCATGTTCCCCAGATAAACCAACTACTATGACCCCTTTTCCTTACATGGGTCTCTATACATGAAGTATTCAAAATCATTGAGATGCCCATGCAGGGTGTGAGTAATAAAACCTGTTAAGAAACCATCAATGTGTCCTTGATAAAAGTTCACAAGTATAAAAGGTGTATGACATGGTAAAATAAATGTGGAAGCAAGTATAAAGAAGCATACATTGGGAATCTTTTGGATAACCACGTGACCATGAGAGCTAACTATACCTAGTTTGGATCCACACTGAAAGGATAATCATAATTTTCATAAAAGATTGGGAGCTAGAAACAAGGATGGTAATTATGTCTCTCTGCAGTGTCAAGGAATCGATTTTGGCTAGGAATTTAGGTCGTCATACCCCATCTCAATCACAGGTTTGGTATTTAGGATATCGTACCCTTTCTATGCCTCGAGTCATGCCATTATACCATCATTTCTCTAATATTGATACCTCAAGACAAGCCTCTATACCTTCATTCCCCTACCTTGTTTACAGGTATATCATTTCCATCATCATTTATCATGCATACAAGAGGGGATAATCATAAAAAATTGTTCCACCTATTCTGATTCTTAATAACAAACTACTAAAGGCATGGTAACACAGATAACCGTTTAGAGAATACAATAATAGACATAACATATCATCATGATAAATATAGTAGCAATATACAATAAATCATATAAATATAACAAATGGTCAATAATATGTAATCATACTCATGTAATCAAGAATCATAACAAGACTCATGGGATAAACACACATTCACATGTGATCACAATCAAGCATGGTAAACAATAAATACAATGCAAGAATAATTTCAAGGAAAAAAGTGTATTCATGATACCAAAATGGTATGAAACTTCCTATCTGATGTTTGTTGAAAAATTACTCCAAATTTATTCAAAGGATCAATGACCAAACCACACCAAACACTCATGAATAATGAAATCACATATCAATTATGCATATCTCAGGTTTTGATTCATCAAAAAGGGGTTTTAGAAAGGGTACTCAAGAAGATTCCACATCAAGAAGGGAGTCTTACAATCACATAACATAGATATTATTCCAACATAACCAATTATAATAATTGTTAAAAAATCATTATCTAATTCACCATATCTTTTTTTGATTCAGGAATAGATCATGAATTCAATTCCAATTCTATAAGTGAAATTTGGGTCTAGCAAACAAACAACGATCCATCATCAATTAGTCATTAGAAAAGAGATTCAATTTGAGATTAAAAACATATACAGTCTTAAGATTATTGATATATGGAAACATACCCCAAAACATACAATGTCCATGGGGAATTTATCTCTAATAAAAAGGGATATCATTGACATGCTGAAACTACCACTGTTCTAGCAATGATCCCAGAATTCATCATTAGTTGGCATAAGATTCCACATATCTGGAAACTATATGATGGATCTTTGATTCCTATCAAGTGAAAAGAGTAAAATCTAGATGAAACCCAAATAACATAGGTTATTGTATTATATACCTCAATTCCTGATCAAAAACTCACTTGTATCCACCAAAACTATTCTTTGGAAGATAGAAATTCATCAAATATTGCTAGAAGAGTCTTGGAAATTGAGATGGTTTCCTTTATAAATAAGAATGGGTAAAAATGAACCATATGTCACACCCCAGCCATTAAAATTATTTTATTTTATTATTTCTTAGCATTGGATTTTCTCATCGATGTTCGGGTTAAGTGCTAGTTTGAATGTTTTGAAGTTTAATAATTTTTGTGGGCTTTGGGCTAGTGCATGGGCAACATATGGTTAGAGGTAACCATGTGGTTGGCCTAGATGATTGTGTGATTGCCCAATTTTTAAAATAATTAAAAAATTATTAAAACCAAATCGATTAAATGTTTAAACCATAATAATAATAATAATATTCTGGTCGATATTATTATTATTATTAAAATTATTATTAATATTTTTATTATTAAATTTTTCTTAATGTTATTATTTTTTTTAAAAAAATTAAATGAATATTATGTTTATTATGTTTATTTTTATTATGGTTATTATTATTATTATTAAGATTATTTTTTTAGTATTATTTATTTTTTCTCTTTGTTTAACCTAGTATGTCTCCCCCTACCTCTCCCCTTTCCCTTCCACAGTGCCACCCCCCCCCCCACCCTCATTCCTCCTTCCCTATATGACCAACTCATCCACCACATCAATCTATGTCTGGACCTCCTCCTCGCATCAAATCCTTGTACCACTCCTCCCCTTTCACCATCCACCCCCTTCTCACTCCCTCTCAGAAGACCCACCGATGGCTTGCACTATGACCCCCTATCTATCTTCCTGCTATTGCGTCCCCTTCTCCCTATGGCAACCATTTCGGTTTCCTCTGGTGAGTTTTCTTCCTCAATTTCTAGTCTATTCTCTAAATTTATAGGGTTCCCCTGTTGGGTTTCTTATTTTTTCAAACCCTAGATATTAGGGTTGATGTGTATCTCATTTTTCACAGATTTTAAGGTGTGTGAAGGGTCTGTGTGTCCTAATTCTCCCTTAAATTGAAACATTATCGCATTCACACACCAATTAGGTAGGTGTTTCCATCTTTCTTCCTTTCTAGAACAACACATCAATGTTTTCATGCTTTCAATTAATTCTTAAATATGGTACGCAGCTCATTAATTTCCTTAATTGACTTATGTTGTAATTTTTGTGATAGTTGAATTTTCTAGAAATAGATTTTGAAATATTTTCTTGTTTATTTCTATGTGTATATATGCTATATTTTTTGGAAAAAAATGTAAATTACATTTGATAAAAAAATTCAGTGTTTTCTATGATGATTACCCTTGGAAACTTTTTAGTAAAACTAGTTGAATTGTGGGTTTTGATTCATGTGTGAGATGCTTCTTGAGTTAGAAATCATTTACTTGGCTATCCATTGAGGTAGGTTTTTCCCATGAACATGCCTTTTAAATTTATGAACTACAAGTTTCTTACTTTTTATTCCTTATTTAATTTATAAATACTAATTTATTATACTTTATTTAATAATTTGGAGTGAAAATTTGTATTTTATGCCTTTATTTATGATAAATAGAATTGATGTGTTAAATAACACACACCTTGTGTTCGATTAAATGTTTGGTTGGATTTTGTGAATAACATGTGATATAAAGTGCATGGTTTGGATTTTTAAATGTGTTAGTATTATATAAATTGATATGTTGGGTTCCTTGTATAGTTTTCCCAAGTAATTTTGGGTTTTATAAAGGAATGGGTATTGGGTTTTACGTGTTTTGATTTGTGTTGTCGATGAATGGTGTGTTTGGAATTTTTTTTAAGAAATGGGTTGTTTTAAAAGTGTAACATAAATGTTTGAAGGAAATGGTGTAAATGGTTTTTGAATGGAAAATGGTGTTTTACACCTCTTTTTGAAATATGGATTGTGTGTTTGATAAATGTTGGTTTTTTGAAATGCTTAAAATCCAATTTTGAAACTTCATGAAATTGAAAAAAATATTTACTATGAAAACCTCCATTGGATATTTCTCATGACTTTTCTATGTATAATGGATGGGATTTCGTCACTGGGGAATCCTCATGATCCATTATCAGGTTTCCTCGGTGGGAACTCTTTGTGTTCTAATTATTTTAAGACATGAGATTAGTCCTTGGGGAGAATCAGGTGAGGCCTATTGTGAACTATTATTATTATATATATTTTTTATTGGATTCTTAGTTAGCATCATTTGGACCACCCCCATTATATACATTAGAAATGGGAACCTAGTATATTGATAGAATTATCTGAGAACACTTTCCACACTGGTAGTTCATGTACTAAATAGTTCCCCATAGTAGGTGGATATATTTGGGTTTATTGCTATAGTATTTGACCCCTTAGTCTATCCTGATCCAAGGTGGTTAGGAATTTGGGTATTTTTGATTTCATCATGTGTATCATGCTACTAGGGATAGGGTCTCATGTATTGGTATGTTCTAGATTGTTCTTGATCTCCTGGTTTACATATTTCTATTATATCTTAGTTGCTTATAGTGATGAATGTGGTACTAGTATGTATATTTTCATTTCCCATGTTATGTTAATATTGTAGTACCTGCTTGTGTAGGATCTTCTTGGAAGTGATGTGTTGGTTTTTAAAAGCTTGTGAAATATGTTTTAAAATCAACATGTTCTACAATATTTCATTCCATCAAAAATGAAAAGAATCACTTACCTTTTTAAAATGTTAATGGAATACTAATATAATGAACTTGTTTTTGGAAATTATTAAGGGAAATGAGTTGTAATTTTTTTGAGTAGACATTTAAAAAAGAATATTTTAATATATTATAGTTCAAATGTGAAAATTGATGTTTCTTTTATTTTAAATTATGTGAATTGATAACATATCATCAGGCTATCCAACTGAGTTTTGATACTCACGCCTATATTTTTATCTTTTTTTAGATTCATATGTTGTGTTTTGATTGGATTCGATCGTAGTAGTGTGACATTGGTTTGACATTGGTGGTGACCTGTAGGGTCACATCAAGGTATGTGAAGTTTTATTTTCATTTTGATGCTATTTTAAGTTGTTATAGTTAAGTTTATAATTATTTATTTATTTTTTATTCATGGTACAAATCATTCCCACCATTACTCCTTTGATTCCCTTGGTGCTTGTTGCCAACCCATGAGGATCAAGAATGCCTCTCGAGCCTTGTTGTGGGCCGGCTTGGGTGACCTGTTTTGGTTTAACCCGGTTTGTTTTCATGAAAAAATGGTATCAGAGGATGTCCTTATTATTTAGGGTGTCTGTTTTTTAGATATTAGTATTGTCGGGAGTTAGGAGGTTAGTGTGGGAAGGGATTCATGAACCCTTACTCATTTCGAAACTCAAGTTTCTAGGGGTAGTCCGAGATTTGAGTCTTCTATTCTTGTTTTGGAATGAGGGATGACAACAGAGGAAATTTAGTGTTACATCATGATTTCACAAGGAGTAGTGACCCGTGTGGAGTCCGAGTACACATTCTAAGTTCCTCCTAGTTATTTATTCTTACAGGGGGTATGGATCACTAGCATGTCATCGGGTTAAGCATAACTACTAGTTCCTCATTCCAGTGATTTGTTTCAAGTCATGGTTCACTATGGTTCTAGTTGGTGTAAGTGTGTTTTTTAAAGGAAAAGGGTTTTAAAAATTAAAATACTTCCTTTTAAATGGTTTTAAATTGGTAATTTGGGTTTTAAAATTTAAATTGTTTTCTTTTGAGAATTTTCTTAATGTTTGGAATTTCTAAGAAAATATATTGGGTGCGACCCTTGCATCTCTTTATGAGAATTTTAACATATGAGGGCATGTGTGTGTAATGTGTGTGTTGAAACGTATGGATGAAATGGAGGAACACATGAGTGATGGATCAAGGGATACCATAGATGTTTGTTTGAAACCAAAGGCTTGGCCTTGTTTTTATAAAGGGGATTTTTGGTTATGCTTGTATGTGTTTGGATTGTCAGCCTGTTGTATAGTCTTAATATATTCTTCCCAATTATGTTTCGGTTTGATGTTGGATTTAGTTTTATGTTTCCCATGTTCTTAATAAAATGTCACCTAGAATGGTTTCTAATATTTCTAATGAGTTATGCATAGTTCTTGAGTTTTCTTGGATATTACCTACCTTTCAAAGTGTCAGAGGTCCATTAGAGGCAGGTATTTGGATTAAAGAGGTAGATAATTTATTTAGGGTGTTGGTAAATCATGAGGATATTAGGGTTCATGTTGTTTTAGAGTTTTTCAAGAGTCCAGTTTTGGACCAGTGGAAGTTGTTCATCCCATCTTCTTTGGAATTTTGGGTGACATGGGAAATTTCTGATGCCACCTTCTTCAGAGGGTTCATACTTGAGGATGTGAATTTGAGGAAGGTGGAAGAATTGCAGGATGTTCAGTAGGTTCATCATTTGGTAATTGTTTACATTGACCAATTTAAAGAGATAGTTCTGGGGGTGTAGTTAATGGTGGTAAGCTTTTGTAAGGGTTTCCCATCTGGTAAGGAGTGCATTCCATAAGAACCTGTATATAAGAAAATATCCTTGTTTTTTATAACATCTAGTTCATTATACCACTCTCTAGTGTGACATTGGTATGGATATTTCAAACATTCCTAGTTGTCTTATCACATCCCTATACAGTCTTTCCATCGTTGTGGTCGTTTAGGTCACCCAGGGAAGTTGTGTAGGAATAATCTTTCAAGAAATGAGTTCTGATAGGGGGATGCTAGTGCCTAACTACGAGGTGGGAGATGCTTCGGCCCTCAGAGCCCTAGCCACATGTATCGGGGTGAATCGCATGCACAATAAAGAGTTTTTTAGGATGCGTGAAATATTGTCACGGGTTATGTTTCCATATTTGGGTGGAATTATCAAAATTTCTTTATTTTAATCTTGTTTTTGTTATAAGTTCATTCATTGTTGTAGTGGTGTGATGAACTTTCTTTATCTCAATCCAGGAATTCATGTCTATTCTAAGTGTGGCATCTCTAAATTGATTGATTTTCTTGAGGGGTGTTTGGACCATAGATAAATGGTTCTGTTTTGGTTTTGGTTTCAGTTTTACACATTTGGAGAAGTTTTGGTGTTCTGAGATGGGTGGATGATGTTTCTAGTCCACTATCTATTTCAGTTTTCTTTTTTTTTTGAGTTCTCTGGGGTTGTTGTTTGTCCTTGTTCGGAGGGATTTCGATTCTTGTAGGAGATATTCCTTATTCTAGAATTCTAGTATGCCGGGTTTCCTTATAATAGGATTCTTGTTTAAATCCTAGTGGTGCAGTTTTTCTGTTAGCATTAAGGAATTTGGTTGAGTTCAGGTTAAGGGATCCTTAGTTTCCATTTGCGGTAAGTTCATTGTTTGGGTAGGTTTGAGTTTGGAGTTCTCGTGTTAGCCCCTCCCTAGGGTGGTGTGTTCTGATTTTAAACTTTTTATGATAGTGTAATTATTATGGTTGGGAGAACCCTCATATGCCTCCCACCCCTGACCCTAAATCGCGGGCTTTGGTTTCCTCTTAAATCGGTTGGGTGTGACCTATAGAGAGTAAGGTCATCCTAGTATTTACATTTTTTCATAGTTTTGTCTGGGCAAGGACTTGAGTTTTGGTTAACTATCGAATTGGTAACTTTCTGGGGGCAAAAAGTGTCTATGGTGGGGAGAATTGTCACACCCGAACCTTTAAAATTATTTTATTTTATTATTTCATCGTTATGTTTTTTCTCTTCGAGGTTTGGGTTGAGTTATGATTTAAAAGTTTTGAAGTTTAATAATTTCGGTAGGTTTTGGGTCAGTGCATGGGCATCGTAAGGTTAGTGGTAACTATGCAGTCGGCCTACGTGATTGTGCAGTTTCCCAGTTTTTTAAATAAATAAAAATGTTATGAAATCAAAATAGATTAAATGTTCAAACCATAATAATAATAATTTTATTGTGGTTGATAACAAAATTATTATAATTAAAAAAATTATTAATATTTTAATTATTACACGGTTATTAATGTTTTTATTTTTTAAAAAATTAAATATTATTATTATTATTATTATTTGTATTAAGAATATTATTATTGTTATTATTATCTAGTTTTATTTTTTTTTTATTTTTTCTCTATTTTTTTACCCTAGCATGTCGCCCCCTACGTCTCCCATTTCTCTTCTACAGCACCACTCCCCTCCTCCCCTCATTCCTCCTTCCCTGCGCAACCAACCCAGCTGCCACCTCCATCTCTGGCTGGACCTCCTCCTCACAGTAGATCCTCACGTCGCTCCTCCCCCTTCACTCCCCCCCTTCTCACTCCCTCTTGCACAACCTTCTATGGATTGTAATGCAACCCCTTGTCCGCACCTCCGACCAGCGCATCCCTTACTTCCTCCGGCGGCCGTTGCGGTTTCCTCTGGTGAGTTCTCTTCCTCATCTTCTCCTCTCTTCTCTCAATTTCTAGGGTTCCCATGTAGGGTTTCTTGTTTGAAAGAATACTAGATATTAGGGTTGATGCACATCTTGGTTTTCGTGGATTTTAGGGTGTGTGAAGGGTATTTGAGGCCTTATTCTCTCTTCTGTTAAAGTGATGTCGCATTTACATGCCAACAAAGTAGGTGTTTCCATTTTTCATCCTTTCCGACACAACCCATTGATGTTTTTTTGCTTTCAATTAATTTTTAAATATGTTACTCACCATAGCAATGGCCTTAATTGACTTATGTTGGCGTGTTTTTATAGTTTAGTTTGTTAAAAATAGCTTTTGAAATATTTTATTATTTATTCCTTTGTTTATATATGTTATATGAATTGGATAAAAATGAAAATTGCATTTCATAAACAAATTGGGAGTTTTTTATGATGGTTTCCCTTGGAAACATTTGAGTAAAACTGGTTGAATTGTGGGTTTTTCTTTGTGTGTGTGAATTCATGACTTCTTAATGTATGATTCCCATTTATGGTTTATTTATTTAGTTTGGAAGTATGTAGTGTTTCTTTAAAAATTGGTTTTGAGCATTTATATTTGCATTTAGGTTTTTTTATGTTAACAGAATTTATTAAAAATAACATTCATAGTGAATCTCTAATTATGCCTATGTATGAACGTATCAAATGTTCTTGGTTAAATGATTGTGGTGTTTTGTTGATGATTTGATTTTTTTTTAAAAAAATTGAGGAGATTCCTAGTTTATTCACAGGTGAGGGTTGGATTTCGTTTTTCATGATTCTTCCATATTTAGGGTTTTGTGGAGGGTGTCTCGAGACCCATTGCTTCGTGTTCCAGTAACCTCTATCGAAGGTGAGGTGGTTTGAGTCAATTCACTCCATCGTTATCATTTTGGGGGAGTTGAGATCGGTTTCAAAGGCACACACACATATTCTCAGGTATTGATATATATAAATATATATATCTTTTGTATGCATGTTCCCTCGTGGCATGGGGAAAATGTGCATCAGTTTAAGGATATATATATATATATATATATATATATATGGAAGTTTGTGCATGTGAGCGGGATGCTTCTTGAGATAGAAATCTTTGGCTAGGACATCCTTTGAGGTTGGTTTTTTCCACACACTCTCCTTTTTAATTTAAGAACTATCAGTTTCATTCTTTTCGAACATTATTTAATTTATATATATTGATGTCTTATACTTGGTTTAATCATTTTTTGTGCAAGTTAGTATTTTATTCCTTGATTTATGATAAATAGAATTGTCGTGTTAGATAATTCACACCTTGTGTTTGATTAAATTCTTGGTTGGATTTTGTGAGTAACTTGTGTTATAAAGTGCCCGATTTGGATTTTTAAATGTGTTATTATTATATGAAATGATGTCTTGGGTTCCTTTTATGGGTTTCCCAAGTGATTTTGGGTTTTATAAAGAAATGGGTATCAGGTTTTAGGTGTTTTGATATAAGTTACCGATTAATGGAACATTTGGCGTTTTATAAGAAATGGGTTGTTTTAAAAGTGTAACAAAAATGTTTTAAGGAAAGGGTTTAAATGGTTTTGGAATGGTAAATGGGTTGTTTACACCTCTTTTTGAAAGACGGATTATATGTTTGATAAATGTTAGTTTTGTGAAATGATTAAAATCCCATTTGGAAACTTCATAAAATTGATAAAAATATTTAATATAAAAACCAAAATTGGATGATTCTCAAGACTTGTCTATTTATAATGGATGGGATGTCCTAGCTGGTGAATCCTCGTGATCCATTATCAAGGTTCCTCCGTGGGAAATCTTTGTGTTATAATTATTTTAAGTCATGAAATTAGTCCTTAGGGAGACCTGGGATGAGGCCTGTTGTGAACTATTATTATTATATATATTTTTGATTAAACCTCTACTTGGTGTTTGTGGAATCTTGGGATCTTCAACAACCACCTACAATTTCAGAACTTTTGAAGTTCACGTTCAGCATTCATCTTTCTTCTAAAGATGATTTTGTGTGTGCTTGGTCAAGGGAGGGGAGATGTTGTGGTTCTCACCACTTCACTCTATTAATATGAGCTTGGGAGTGCCATTATAGCAAATAATCCTGCATGGGGGCGGTATGGATTAAATTTCCAGGGCTCCCTTTACCGCTTAATAACCCATCGATTCTGGGGGCGGTGGGGGGTTCGTTAGGGATTTTTCTCTATGTTGATAGTCTGATAGATAGGATGACGGATGCGGGTAATCCATAGATGTGTGTGGATATGATCCTTTCAACTAAGTTTCCATCTCGTATCATGATTCGTTCCCCAGAGGGGTTTACGTGGTGGCATAGGATTGTGTATTTATCGCCTTCGAGGTTTTGTTCAGCTTGTAGTTTTCAAGGACATGTGGTGGAATTATGTAAGGGGAAGAAGAAGTCCTTGCGTCCCTGAGTTTCTTCAGATTCTCAAAGGCTTCGCAAGTCGGGTTCCTTCTCAGGCTCGGTGGATGCCGTAGGTGAGAAAATGGGGTGGTATATCTAGTAGGGTACGGTGGTACCAACCAAGGATGCTACTCCTTCGTCATCTTTGGAAAAGGATTGGGTCACCAACCCAACTTGTGCGGTGGGTTTTCCAAAAGTTGTCAGATCTGGGTCGTTAAAGGTGGATTCTTTTTCTGAAAAAGGAAAAGTGGTCTGCTCGATGTCAGTGGATGTCGCATCTTCTAGTTTCATACCATTGGATCCTGGGGAATGGGCCCTGGGAATTTCGAATCAAGACCCTTCCTAGGTGGCCTCTACGCCGTCTTCCTCGAGGGAAGAAAATGGAAATAACAAGGGGAGATCAGTGATTTCTACTGTCTTTCCTAGAATTTATCCTTCACCCTGGTCAAAGGTGCATTTATCTTCGATGGTTCCTAAGCTCATGGTAAAGATGACTTTATTGGCGACGATAAAGTGACCTAATGGGTTTCAGCCTGCTCGATCGAGTGAGGGATTCACATTGGGGGTGGTGAAAGAGATAGAGACGGTCAGCACGTCACCACAGAGGTTGATAATGTTGTATATGTTCTAGGATGAAGGGCCTAAATCTTCACCTTCTGATTAGAAGGGAAGGCGTTTCTCTCTGTTAGAGGAGAATGATAGCCCGTTTAGAAAAAAACTCTTCTTCCTAAAAGGGTTACTCATCAGAAGGTGCCTCTCATCTGGTGACACGGTTTATGGATAATGGGTACTGTTGCAAGGATTTTTTTGTGTCGCGTCCAGGTAATAACTCCCAAAGGGAAATAGATGTACTCTTGTTATGTCGTCTGTGGTTATCTGGAATGCATGAGGTTAGGGGGCGTGCAATGTGTGCTTTCTTAGATTTGAAATCTAGGAAGTCGGGTTCTGTGATGGTGGTGGTTCTGGAACCCAAACAGGATCCCAGTAAGATTAGTGTGTTTGCAAAGAAGTCTGGGTTTGGATGTTACTTTCATGGTCACCCGGTTAATAGACACATCTGGATCTTTTCGAATAAAGGTATTTAGGTAGAGGTTGTTCAGGTAATGGAGAATTGTATTTTAGTTAAAATTAAATTTATAGTGGTGGAAGTTCTGTTTTCCTTTGGTTATACTATGATATATTTTCAGGAAAGAAGGATCTTATGGTAGTATCTTAGTTCCTTTGAGGTGGCTGGTTTATCCTGGTTTGTCGGTGGTGACTTCAATTCCATCACTAATATCTCAACAAATAAGGGTAGTTCCATGATGTGTAATAATGGTACGTTGGATTTTAATAACTGCATTTCCAGTAAGGGACTCTTCGATCTTGGTTTTCAGGGGAAAAAATATACCTGGGGTAATAACCGTAGAGGTGGTAGTAGAATTTGGTGCAGACTGGATAGGTGTCTTTCTAATTTACAAGGTTTTATTTCTTTTTCCAAAAGATCATTATTGCATCTACCTCGACGCTTTCGGATCATTCACCACTTCTAGTGGAGTTGAAAGTTGGAAATGCGGACAATAATATGTTCAGGTACTCAGTGAATTGACCTAGTAGAGAGGGTTTCATGAAAATGATGAAGGATTACTGGTAGCAGAAGATGAATGAGAGATCCTGGGTGGTACTTTCTAGTCGTCTCAAATGACTCAAGAATGATATTTTAGGGTGGATTAGGAATATGACTACTACTGATGACTCAGTGGAGGCTATGCATGAGGAAATAGGCCACCTTGAAGATATCCTTCAACAAAACTGGGATGAGTTAATCTTCATTTGGTTATGTGATAGTCAATCCTTTCTTTCACAAATATTGTTATAGGTGGAGAAGGATCTCAGATAGAGAGCCAGGGTTAGGTGGCTTAAAGAAGGAGATCAGAATAGCAGTTTCTTCCATGCATGCTTGAAGAAGTGCCAAAGATCGAAGGTTAATATAAGGTTAGAGGATGGTTTTTTCTCATCTGATGTAGATGATACTGGCAGCATGGCACTTTCACACTTCAAGTGGTTGTTGGTGGGCGACCGAGTAATTCATGGGGAAGAGGACTCTGATTTGGCGGATCAGGATTTTTTTTCTTGAATATTACCAGAAAGGTTGAGGAGGAGGAAAATGGGTTTCTGAAGGCTTTACCTTCTGGTGAGGAGGTATGGGAGGTGGTTCGCAGATTGCCTCTGGAAAGTGCTTCTGGACCTGATGGTTTCTCGTGTGACTTCTATGTTGCTTCATGGAGCTATGTGGGCCTGATGGTTATCGAGGCAGTGCAATAATTCTTCCAAGGAGGTCCTCTTAATAGGGGAGTGTGTGATTCTAGGGTGGTGCTTATTCCAAATGTAAAAAACCCAATTGAAGTTGAGAAATATCACCCAATATGCATGTGTAATGTATCGAACAAGATCTTAGAAAGTCTCATGGGGAGGAGGTTGAATAAGGTGATACCAAAGATTATCTCTCGGAAAAAACATGATTTTGTGCAAGGCAGAGGTATCTAGGGGTGATGGGAGTGGCTCAAGAGTTATTGGAGGAAGCGAACAAGAAATTGGTTGGTGCAAATGTTATTATTTAGGTGGATATGGAAGAGGCATATGATAAACTTTAATGGAACTTTATTATTATTGTGATGAGGAAGCTTGGTTTTATTGAGTGGGTTTGTGATTTATATTTCTGATGTTTCTCTTCCCCTTGGATCACAATTTCTCTTTTAGGGAAAGGGTTTGGTTTCTTCAAGAATGTAATGGGGATGAGGTAGGGAGGCCCTCTATCCCCCACCTTATTTATTATTTCTCAGGAGACCTTCTTTATGAACCTTCATAGGAACGTTGTGGACAAGAAGATGCTTCCTTGTATTTTGAAGGCTTCAAATGGTTCCTCTTCTCATATCATGTTTGCTGATGACATTTAAATTTTTCTCAATGGTAGGAGGTCATCCTTGGATTCTTTCATGTGGCTCAATAGTATTATTTCCTCGATCCCATGTATGTATTGTCTATAATTTCTCCTCAGAAGAGGATTATTTATTCTATAGAGGTGATTATGAATAAATTTATATGGGATGCTAATGAAGTAGGGAGGGCTCATTGGGCCTCATGGACTCAGATGGATAATCTAGTCGAGGAAGGAGGGGTGGGTCTTAGATACTTATCTATAGCCATGCAATCCATGCAGGCTCGGCTAGATTGGGATTTTCTTATTGGGAATTCTATGTGGGATAAGACATTAAGAGTGAAATATGGTATTCACTAGGAAGGCTGGGATGGAAGGAAGCTGTCTAGATTGGGTGGGACAGTCGTCTCACATCTTGATGTTCTACAGGGTTCCTCTCAGTGGGTGGTGGGGCATGGGGATACTAATTTGTGGAGGGATAACTGGCTTGGAGAGAAACAATTTTTTTCTGTGGTGTCCTGGATTGGTGATGTCAGTGATGGAGGCCTACGACCACCCTAGGTTACTAGAGACCATTTTGAAAGAATACTATAAGGAAGTATATAGTGGAATTGTTTTTTCTGAGGAGGCGGATCAGTTGTGTTTTACTGAATCTAGCACAGGGCTGTTCAAGGGACGTGATTACCATGACCTCATTTGGTAAGGAGGGATACAAGATGAGTGGAGAGTTTGGTTGTGGTGTAAGGAGATTCCTATGAAGATGAGTTTCATGGTATGGAGAGCTCGAAATCAGGCTCTTCCAACAGAGGATAATATTCAGAGGAAAAGGGTTCGGCTGGCATCGTGATGTTTTTTCTATATCAATCAATAGGTTGAATTGCAGATGCACCTATTTACAAAAAGTGAATAGGCAGTGTATCTCTGGACTACAGTGGATATATGGGGTAAGTTTTCTACTTCATGTGCTTCAATGGAGTTTTTTGAGTCCTGGTTTGCAAGAGCGGATCAGTAGGGTTTGGGGAGCAAGGTCCGCTGCATTATTCTCACAACAACCTTCTGGACTTTATGGGAGGCATGAAATAAAGCTAGATTAGAAGGATGGATCTCAGTTCCTCTCCTTTAGGTCATAATGAGAGGGTTTCTACATGATTTAGGTTCTCTGATGAAGGGAGGGATGCAATATAATGTTATCTGAAGTGTTCTTAAAAGAACTATCTCTCACCAAGATATTCAGGGAGGTTGGGTGTGTTGGCAACCGGGTTGAAACTTAACGTGGATGGATCATTTTTTAATGGAAAAATGTGGGGGGGGTGTCTAGTGTGGGACATGAATGGATATGTTTTCGTGTATTTTATTAGCTTTTATGGTCCAGGGAACTCATTGGGTGTAGAGGTGCGGGCGTTGAACTCCGACCTAATGCTTTGTAAGATGGTTGGCTGGATGGGTACGGAGGTGGAGTTAGATTCTGAGGTTTTGGTTCAGGAATTACGGGGGGATGGTGTGAAATCTTGGGTCTTAACATACCTGGTTCGTGGATGTGCTTTGGAAATTGCTCGTGGAGGTGTGGTTCACCATATACCCAGGGTGGCTAACTTCGCTGCTGATGCTCTTTCTCGCATTAGTTGTCTAGAAGACCCTGTGATAATATTTGATACAGTGGGATATTTACCTCAGGAATGTGTTGGTATTGTTCTGAGGGATACATTAGGGATTCATCATTATAGACTGTTGTGGTCTTTTTTGTGTGTAAGGTTCTTTTTAAAATTGAATAAAAATTTAATTTCAGTCAGTATTCTCTGTTTGTTTAGAGTCTTCTTAGAAGTGATGTTTTTGTTTAGAAAAATCTTTTGAAAAATGTTTTAAAGTAAATGTGTTTTATAATATTAAGTACCATAAAAAATGAAAAACATCACTTCCCTTTTAAAAATGTTAAGAGAAAACTAAAAAATGAACTTAGTTTTGGAAATGATTAAGGTAAATGAGTTGTAATTTGTTTTTTAGTAGACATTTAGAAAATCTTACTTTTATATATTATTGTTTCAAATTAAAAATTGACTTTTCTTTTATTTTAAAGTAATTGCATTGGGAATTGATTATTGGGATAGACTACTGAGTTTTAATACTCCTACCTATAGTTTTATCATAATTTTTAGCTTCGAGTGCTGCATCTTACTTGGATTTGGTTGCAGTAGTGCAATGTTGGTTTGAGGTCGGTGGTGACCCGCAAGGTCACATGGAGAAATGTGCAGTGTTATTTTAATTTCGTGACTAGTTTTCATTTTTATTGTTCAGTTTAAATTTATCTATTTGTCTTATATTTAGGGGAAATTTTTCCCATCGTTACTCCATTGATTCCCTTGGTTCTTGTCACTATCCCGAGAGGATCGGGAACGCCTCTCAGGACTTGTCACGGGCCAGTTCAGGTTCAGCCTGGGTTGGTTTGTGACACAATAAATGGCCATTAAAAGAGAAATCATATCATTTGTTTCATGCATTCCCAATTTGGCTACACGGTTTGACAAATTTTGAACAAACATTGTGTCCTTTCTAGGTTTCTAGACAATCTTTATAGTTTGATCACATGATTTTTTTGACCATACACTAACCATATTGTTGGCCACTAAAGATTTATACATAGTTTTCCAAGTGAGGATGCATAGTTTAACTAATTGTGTGCCTTAACCATGTTCTGACCATTTATCCACTACCTCTAGTTTCATGGTTTCATGTAGAATCTATATGTTTTAGGTAAACCGTTCACCATTAAAATTATTACAAAACATTATAAATCCCACTAAAACCCCCAAAAATCATCTAAAATTATATATATTGAAAAAACATATGATTAAAGTATAAAATTATCAAGTAATGCACCTAAAACATTTATGGTTGTAGTATTCTTCCCTTCTAAAGACTTATCATATTCAAAAAGAATCTTTTGGAATCCTACTCAAATTACTTGGGCTACTTATCCAAAACACCCACCTCCATCATCTATGTCTCTTCCTAGATCCATCCATTATTTCATAGAATCTATAAAAGTGGGCCATATTTCCTTATAGGTATGTTTATATCTATTCTATAATCTCTATGGGTGTTCCTCATATGATGTGTCAGGGTTCATCTTAATGTCCTTGTAGTTGATGATATGTGTAGGATCTGGAATGGACCTCTAAAGTTGAGGCAAATGAAACACTTCATGAATATCTTTGTAGTGAGAGGGAAGACCCAAATGGTATGCCACTATCCTGACATGTTCGGTGATCTCAAAGGGTCCAACATAGTACGGTGCTAGTTTCCCTTTTCTCCTCAAATATTGGTAGTCTAATCATAGAGCCACTCTTATAAAAACCTTGTCTCATTAAACTAACACGAAAGTTTCATTTGATGGATGGAATAACACTTTGGGATTCGTTAAACGATGATCAATATTTTTTGAATTAGCTGCAATCTGTCAGAGGTCTTCTATGCATATTGGGACCCAAAACAATAACCTCACTAGTCTAATGCCTATAATGCAGTGAATGACATGACCAACTAGAAAGATCCTTATAAGGTTCCATCTATATTGAAGACTGGTAACTATTTATTTATGTGAACTCAAATAAGGATAATTTATCATCACACACTCTACTAAGGTCAAGAATGAAATCCCAATGAATATATTCCAAAAATGTTAATCATCTACTCTGACTGCCCATCTATTTAGGGATGGAATGTTTTGATCAAACTCATTTGAGTATGAAGGCCTTATGTAATACGTCCCAAAACTGTGAAATAAAATTTTAATAATTTTTAGATACAATTATCAAGAGAATTATATTCAGGAATAAAATATCATGAACATAAATATTTCTTATCTCATCACCTAAGTGAGTCTCACAGATCAGTAATAAATGAGAAACATTCAATAATTCATCAAAAATAACCCACATAGTGTCACAGATCCTCAGGGTCTTACATAAACCCCTCAATAAGTCTATCAAGAAGCCCTACCACTTCCATATAGGCACTAGAAGTGTTAGGAGTAGTCCAACATGACACTGGTGCTTGACCATAATCCTGTGGTAGGTAAGGCATTATGAAACATATCTAGAAATGTCCCTCCTCATCCCTATCTACCAAAACTATCACTTTAATTCATTATATATCTTTTAAAATCTGGTATTTACCTCCCACTTAGAGGTATGGAAGTATCTCATCAGATCTTACCAAATAGAATGAGGTTCTACAACTCTTCTATGCACTAGGATTTCGTCATCACCATCTAATGACCCCCAGGTATTTGGTAACCACCTACTAGATATCCCCAAATTATAGTGAAATCGTGGACAAATTATAGTTAAGAGTATCCAAAATGATATTTTCTTTCCCTGATTTATAATCCATATTAAAGTCAAACATATGTAGGTACTCTACCAAATGCCTCTACCTTAAGTTGAGGTCTTATTGTGTGAAGATATACTGAATTATCTTATGGTCTGTGTAGACTATAAACCTCTAACCAATGATATAGTGTCTCTAACACTTAAAATCATAGACCAATGATTCTATATCAAATTCATTGGTAAGATAGTTCCATTTGTGAGGATGAATCAAACATGATGCATAATCTACTACCTGCTCCCTCTACATCAGTACTACACACAAACTAATGAATAATGGATCATAGTATACTACATAACCAATCAATGTCTTGGGAAGAGTCATCATAGGATTTTTATCAAAACTCCTCTCTAACTCAAGAAAATATTATTCACATTTGTCTAATCACTATAACTTCACACCATTCTTCATCAACATAGTCATGAGTATTGGGAAATGGAAAAAATCCTAGAAAAAATGCTGATAGTATCCTACTAAACCCATAAATAACTTAACATAAAACATTTTTTTGGGATATATCAAGACAAATACTTCCTCAAATGTATATATTTCACCATATTCTCTAAGTATTTCACCTAACAAATACTAAATTTACACATCAAATTTTTGGTGTGAAGCGGATGTGCTTGAATTTTTCTCTAAAGTATCATGAGATGTCTAGAATGTGGATCTAGAGTTGACGAGTATATTTGGATGTTTTTATTAAACACCATAATGAATTATTCTATATATAAGTGGAAGATATTTTTCATGAGGTCAAAAAACATTGTCCATACTTTTATCATCCTGAATAACATGAACAAGTACTTTTATATCCCATGCCTTCTACAAAACTTCATATTTGTGATTTAATCCTCTCTGACTCACAATTGGTGGTAGATAGATCAAAAATAAATCATAGAGAGCCATCGGGCTCCCCAAAATTGATCAAATAGATATCCAATCCTAGGAAAATGATATTTATTCGTCTCTATCATCGAATTTAGAATCTGTTAATCTATAAAAATTTAAAGACTACAATCCTCCTTCTTTGAAAAAAATAAGTGCACCCTATAGTGAAGTACTAATCCTAATAAATCCGTTCTATTACAAATCCTTTTTCTGTACTTTGAGATCCTTCAACTCATAAAATTTCATACGATCGATATGGGGGTATCAAAATGGGTTGTTCAACTAGCATGAGATCTTTCTCAATGTCAACTCCTCTATCAATAGGAAGTCTTATGAAGCTATTCAGAAGGAAGTCCTAATTGAGATCCACAACTGGAGGAAAAGATAAGTGTTTTTTCCACATATCTTGTTCAAATATACAAGCATATAATATATTTTTTCATTACCCAATATGGTTTATATATGGACCCACTCTATATGATCCCAATTCCCACTCACCGGTTATCAAGAACATATCTCTATTGGTAAATGTAAATGATACTTGTCTCCAATGGAAATCAATTTTGGATCAGAAACTGATCAAATAGTTTATGATAAGAATCACATCAAATCTCATCATCTCTAAAATCAGGAAGTCCCACATATTTCTATAACCAAAAAAGACTATATGATACGCTAGGAATCACTAAATATGGTCCATGTTTATTCCCAATATTTTATTGAGGGAAAGAAACCCATAAGATAAATATACCAGTAAGTCATTTCCAACAACAACTTGTACATATATAAATGAATGTGAATCACCAGTATGAAAAATTAGTACACAATGTAGAAATTATCAGGATTGTATGTTGAATAGTAAATGGTCACTCACTACAATCATATGGAGTCTGGTCTTCTATATATACTCATTTGAGTCATCATCTTCTAAAACTTCTACTAAGGACCGCAGAGATATTCTTGTTCCCAAACCATGACTACCTCGATTCCTTATGAAATCATGAGCACAAGTATCTATTGAAAAATTGTTAAAGGTACCTCATATTTCTATATTGCTTACACTTTCTCTGAGTTTCTATGAAAACCTTATTTTAATGTCTAATATTTCCATATTTTAAAAACAATAAACCTCATCCAAGGGAACTAATGAATATAAACTATACTCTAACTACGTACCTCTACCGTGTTTCACATCTATAGTCTTCCTCTTCACAATTCCAAAATATGCACTCATTGTAGTAGTGAGAGGTGCATATATTTGAGCACTAAAAGTTGGAATATATATCAATCCTCATCTATCCCCTTATCAATTTTCAAGTCACCATACAAAACCTATGATTTTTTAGTTAGGTTGAAACTCCTAATTTGTCATTGTATGTATCGTTGAAGACCAATCTCAAATTTCCTAGACTTATGTTCATTGCTTCTTTCCAAGAGAGAAATAAAATTAAGTAACATGGTGAAATGAGTGGACTATAAGGAAATCATCATGGACCCCTATTGTAGCACTAGGAACTCTAATTATTGGTATATATTCAGTGTATCAAGGAAGGATTCCTCAAAAAAATGTCAATGAAGGCCTCCTAGATGAGACCCTCATGTCTGTCAACATTTCGTATCATTATCCACTATCTCCTGGAAGGTCCCTATAGCATGAATACATCCAACTTCACCTTTCTATCCTCAGATATCTCAATAAGGTAAAGGATACCCTTGATGATATCTATACATTACCATGCATCCTATGACCTTCCAGTACTCTAAAAATCTTTTGGATTCTATAGTTTGTTGTATTTGATGTAATCGATCTTGGACATTGATGCCCCTTCACCCTATTTTAGAACAAGCTGGTGGATTTATAGTTGAGGTGGTCCTACTATCAATTCCAAAATAATAGGTGTAGAAGTATGCTCTACTACACCCTCCTATACCATAGGTGGTAGAATAAGGGAATCCTCCCCAATGAGAGTTTCTCGACCGATGTCATCTACTGGTCCAATCAGTTTCCTTCAGGGAGGCATATTCAAAAACATGAAGCTACCATTTATTAAAAAGAAAAATTCATTATTATAGCTCCTAATCAGTCTATGAGGTCACACAATGGTTATCCTATGAGTTTACCCATACCCAAAGGTATAATCCTCATAGGACTAACAAAGGTCTTTATCCTTTCATGTTATTCGTGGTCACATATATTTATATATAACATAACAATATGATCAAGTTCACTAATTAATTCCAATATATATATATTATAACATCACAGAAAAATAGATATATCAATCAATAATAAATATAGGTCTATCCTAAAATAGTAACACACATAAAGGAATAAAATTAAAGAACCATTATGGAGAACTCAATAGATATATATTTGGAATATGTTCTTATGTTCCTAGTCATGATTCTTGAAAACACCTAAATCCTATAAATAGTAACAACAATATCATCAATGGTAACTCAAAGGTCCATTACACATGTTTTTTGTGGGCACATTGAAACTCTATTACATGAATCCCATAAACTATATCTTTTATACCATGTCCCATGTTAGTAAAAAAACAAGAAAAATTTTCACTAATACTATTTTGTAATTCCCAAACCTCAAGAATTGGGTCTGATCATGATATCCACAAGACCTCATGCATGCTCCCACATACACAGGATGATATCAACCAAAAAAGGGGTCTAAATTTCATCAGTGGTAAAAATATTCCCTCAACATCATATCGTTGCACTAATGATATAAATAAAAAATAAAAAACATAGAGTGATCATGTGGAATATAAGGAATCATAGTGTAATATCAAATGGAACATATTTTATGAAAATAAATAAATGGTCTCCCAGTATAGAAATCCAAACCAGAATACATTGAGTGAAAGTAAATAAGTAAATGAAATGGTTCAATCCTCAGTAGTAAATCTCAGTGCCACTCCTAGCTCCATGCTCCTCAAATAAACTATCTACCATGAGACCCTTTCCGTTTCCTAGACCCCTATACTTAATATCTTCATGTGCATCGGGATTCCCATGTAGGGTGTGAGTAATAAAACCCAGTAGGACGTCACCAATGCATCCTTGACAAAATTTGAATAAGTAGAACAAGTATCTTTCATGATAAAATAAGTAGGCAAGAAATCATAAAAATCATATGATGGGAGTCTATGTGTTAACCAAGTACCATGAGGCCCAGTTTTACCTCATTTCAACTCCACACTAGAAGGATATTAATAAATGATAGAGAATATCAAGAACTATACATTAGTCTAGTAATCATATCTCTTGATATTAATAACACATTGAGTCAGGTGAGGTCTCAAGGTAGTTGTACCACATATCTATCATTGGTCAGGGCTCTGGTCTATCATACCCTATATATGCCTCAGGTTAGAACTCTACACCATCAATCCCTTAATTTTTTTTTCACCGGGTTAGGCCTATAGGCCTTTATTCCTCTACCTTGTATTCAGGTCAATCATCTCCATCATGTGATTTTGTGGACACTCCCCATCAAAGGATAATCATATAATGATTCTCCACCTACTTTGTGTACTAAGAACAAACCTCCAAAGGCATGGTAATGCACATAATAGGGTAGATAATACAAGGAAAGGCATAACATGTAGTCATGATAGAAATAGTAGAAATATACAACACATGTCATCAAAATCAAACATGGTAAATAATATAAAATAATAATGATCAAATCAAACATAATAACTGATCTAATGGGATAAACACACACACCCACATGTGACCACAATCAAGCATGGTAAATATGAAAAACAATAAATAATAATTTCAAGGAAACAAGTGTATAAAATATCCATAAAGGGTAAATATATCCCTACCTCATGGTTTTCAATAAAGTAATCAACGGTTCATCAAAGTATCAAATATTAAAAAACATCACACACTCATGGAGAATGAGATCACAAGTCAAGGATGCCTAACTCAGGTTCTAGTTCAACAATAAAGAGGTTTATAGAGGATAATTAGTATGATTACCTATCAAGAAGGGTCGTTATATAATCACATGCCTTAATAATTCTAACAATGAAAACAATTATAATATTTGTAGAAGGAGAGGTCTCCAATTCATCATATACATTGTCAATTCAAGAACATATCTTGAATTCCTCACCAATTATAGAAGGTAATCATGAGTCTATACAAGGAAAATCGATCTATCATCAAATTTTAAATAAAAAACATATTTTCAAGAAGACATTCAAGGAGAATAAGGTCTCAAGATGATATATCTATGGAAACATAACTAAAAAATCTACCTTATATTATGAATTCAGCTCCGATCAAAATGGATGTTGTTGTAACATCCAAAGTAAGTAATTAATAATAGATATTTTTTATCTATTTATATTAATGAATTAGATAGTGTTTTAGAGGATTAAAATGAGAATAAATCCAATCTTAAGCATGGAATACTCTAATATTTTTAAATGATTGTTTTACTGCCTTTTGATGGCAAACCATTTTTAAATAAAACTTTTGACAATTTTATAATCTCTATTTGTCTAAATAAACTTATTATTTATGATTGGGACACTGAAATTTATTTTGGGTAAATTTTTGGTATTTTTCCGATAAAGTTCATTTTTTTAGTGAATAGTGAAAAATACTGCATTTTACATCAAAACTGCTTTTTCATCTAATTTAATTATATGGTTAGATTATCTTTTTAGATGGTTTTAAAGTGTAAATAGAATATATTTTTACCATTTAATCCAATAGTGGTCGTTGTAATTAATTTCACTTTGAAATTGGACTTAAACTAGTGTCAATCTTTTGATACTTATTGTTTCATAAAAACACGCTATTTGCTCTGACAGCAGGAATTAATTATTAAATTTATTAATGTAACTTATATGTTTTGAATTTTTTAAAATATACATCATTTTTGAATTCAGAATATCAAATATATCTTAGGGTGAAGTTTTGGTATTTTTCTGAAAAACTTCAATTTTTGATGAATAGTGAAACCATTAAGTGGTACTTAAAAACCGATTTTTCGTTTAAATGAAATTTTACCACCTCTGTGATTTGAATTTCAAAAATCTGACATACATGGTTGTCATTAAGAAATAAAATGTGGTTCAATGGGATTAGAATAATTTTTTGGTGAATAGTAACTTTTAGGTTTTTAATCGCGATTAGAGGTAATTAGTGCAATTTAAGGAAACAATGATATTATAATAAAATGAAAATACCTAGACACATGTCCTACACTTATTAGATGTGTCATGGCCGACCACGAAAACCCATGGGTAGATTTTTGGGACCCCATGGAGCCACTTGGGTAAGATAAAGACATTAATTCTTTTTATTTAATGTAAAAGTAAAATTGACACAAACAGGAGTTGTTTTACTAAAACAATTTTTATATGGGGTTATACAAGTCTGATTTTTGACTATAAATATTCATTAGAAATCTAAAATTATTTAATACATCATGAGATATTTTTTATAATTTTTAGACAATAAATAAATTAAATTATTTATGACATAAAGATGATGCAGCGATTACCTCATTATTTAACGATTTGAAAAAATGAAAATATAATGTAAAATATAAGACCTAAAATTGTCAAAAACTTATTGGATGGGTGGATTTCGAACTATTATCACCTTATCATAGAAATATATAATTTTTGTGCCTTTTAAATCCTAAAATCATTTTATAATAAAGTATCCTTTTATAACTTTCCATGAGTGCCCCTCCTCTCCTCTTATAAAAGGCCACCACCTCTACCACCTTACCCACATTCCAAAGACTTTTTCTCGGCCAACCCCTAACCATTTTGTCTTTCCACATACCTCTCTAAGTCCTAGAAGCCTCACTTTGGGAATAATTCTTCCCATGGATTCCTTTGATCTCAAATCAAAAAGAGTTACCCGATTTAAAGGTAGTGTCTTCTATTGTGTTCTTATAATTTATTTTGCTTCTCCAACCCCCTAAACTCTTTTTATTCATTTCTTTTGTAACAACACCAGTATATTCCATATACTAGGATGTTTTTATAATAAGTATTATAGCTAAACTTACACATACCTACATCTAATGGTTAAAGAACATATTGTTTTCGTGGATGGCGAATTTCTGCCTCACGAAACGATGATTGTTCAATATTCTTTTAACACATTCAAAGGTGGACATTAAGATGACACTATATTTATATATGATATATAATATGTTTATCTTTTACTTAAGATTCTGTATTTTTCATTTATGTCATACCTTTATGGTTTCCATTATGGGTAAACGCGATATCTTCATTTTAGGAAGTGCGGACTACCGCCCCCTCAAAGTGATTTGATTTGTTAATGCCATATGTGGGATGTATAAAGGATGTAATTAATGATATTATATATGATAAAATACTGGAATTATAATATAACTTTATATCATTATGATTCCATTCCATAAAATACGAAATAGAAATGAAAGTAGCATTGATGCATACGTACAACTTACCGTCTCCATGAATGGTGCATTTCATTTCTTACCTCTAAATATTATGTAATATTATTAATGCATGTATATACTGGATATATATGATATATATGATATCTACATCATGTTTATAACTCTGGATATAATGGATACATGAACAAATTGTAATTATAAAGAGTTTATTTTTGACTCAAGTACCAATGATCGTTAAAACGACCGTTATTAACTTAAATAATTACATAGTGTTCATGACATGGTAATAAGTGATATAAAAGGAATAATGAACTTGAAAAAGGTTCTTAAGCAAGTATAAATTAACTCAAGTTTATTATTCAGGAGGTTAAAGAATGATCGAGTCAAGTCGGAACCGAGGTATGGGACTTCGTCTCAATCTCCTTTCATTGAGGCATATTTTGTTTTATACACAACCTTCTTTTATACGATGTATAAACCCCTTTGACTTTTAAGTTTATCCAAAAGGAATATTTTTTTATACGAAGCATTTTACTAAATGACAAAAGGGAATGTTTTTGTCGTACGTATGCGGCGACAACGACTTCTCCACCACTGTGACCATTATTTGAGTTTCGGCTTCCTCTACAAGCCATACATTTTTTTTAAAAGGAAAATAAATACCCTGTTTTACATTTCTTTTATTTTGATATTGAAAATTGTTTTCATAATGTTTTTATATCAATGTGTTGTATTGATATCTTGTGATTTAAAAGTGGAAATGTTATGTTTCCTTTATGCATGTTTTATGTGATACGATTATGTTATGGTTCTTGTGCATTATTATGAAGACGGGTGGTTTGGTGATAAACTAAGGGTGGGTGAGCCCGATATAGCTCTCCAATGAATTGGGTAACGCGAAGGAGTTAAACGTTGAGGTTTCTCTGAAGAGATTTAGGGAATATACTGTGATGGGTATTACAAATGTAACCAAGAGGGTTACTCCCTACGTAAGAATGTTATGAATGCCTCAAGTTACCTTTATGTCTTATGATTTCTATGATTTATTCATGATTTGATGAGTTATGTTATAGTGCTTATGTTTTATGGGTAAAGTATGATTTCATTCTTATGTATATATGTACTCATTTTTCCTTTCCATATTTTTATATCCCTTACTGAGATTTTTATGCTCATCCCATGTTTTTGAAATGTTTTTCACAGGTCAAGGGAAAGGTGCATGATATGATGATAGTGTCAAGGAAGTGTCAAGAAAGAATCCATGTTTTATGTTAAATATGTTTTCATTGATGGGAAAAAAGAATATTATCTTTTATGTAACCACTTTGTTTAAATGTGGAATATAATTCATGATTTATGATCTAATTCTCTAAAACTCTAAACCTAAAAAGATACTCAATGTGAATTATTCATTTAATTCAATATTAAGTGATGTTTAAGGTTGGGGCCTTATAGTTGGTATTAGAGGTCGGTTTAGATAACTTTAGTAGTTAGAATTTTGTTAAATGATTATCCAAAAATATTTTTTTTATGGTCAAATTGAAATGATATAGCATTTGAAGATTTCCATGTTGCTTCATTAAGACATGTTTGTTCAGAATGGTTTTCCGCAGTGGAAATAGGGAAGCAGTGCTAGGAAGGCATACAGAAGGAAATAACCTTCCGAATCAGCATCCTGAGATGGTCGGAGTTGGAACTGAACAGTTTGTTGCAATAATGGAGTAGTTGAATTAAGTGATAAATGGTGGCGGTATCCATGCATGAGATCAGCCATATCAACCACATAGGAACATGTTAGTGGTGGAACATTTCATGAGGCAACATCCCCCATCATTCAGAGGATCATCTGACCATGTGCTAGCTGAAGGGTGGATTAAAGCACTGGAGAAGATTTTTGATGTCATGGGGTGTTCAGACAATCAAAAGGTTAGTCTTGCTATTAACCGTTTGGAGGTTGAAGCAGATCAGTGGTGGTCGATGGTAAAAAATATCAGGGACGCTGATGATATTGATGCTCCCGACTAGGATGAATTCAAAGGTATGTTTCTTGAGAAGTATTTTCCTAAGGCTGTTCGACTTAGGATGGAAAAACAATTCCTAGAATTGAGGCAAGAGGAGAACTCAGTGGCTGCCTATGAAGAAAGGTTCACTCGATTGGCAAGGTATGCTCCAAATTTTATCTGAGACCTTGATAGTAAAATCAATCATTTTTACTCAAGATTAAAGCCAAAATATCGAAGGTATTTAGCTTCTCGTGAGTTCAAAAGTTATGAAAATATTGATTGATGTGTTGAGAAGGTGGAAATGGAGTTTGGCGATGATCAAGTGCTCTATAACAACCAACAGAAGAAGAGACCGAGGTGGCAGCAGAAAGAGAATAATTCTTCAAAAAGGTCTGATGGTAAGAAAACTAAGTTTCTAGTTTGTGATAAATGTGGGAAAAGGCATGCTGGGGAATGTCATCTGAATTCTTGAAAGTGCTACCGATGTGGTAAGATGGGACATAAGGCTCGTGATTGCACTGAAAAAGATCAAGGTGATGGTAAGTCTAAATTTTATTTACAGATTGTGAAATTTTTTAAGTGCAATGAGATGGGTCACTATGCAAATGAGTGTCCGACAAAGAGCTTGAGTGATGGGAAGTAGTTAGACTAAAAGCAGAAAGTGGTGGTGAAATCCTTTGAAACTACTTCAGCAGATGTCGGGCCATCAAATGAAGTTGTATCAGGTACATTATTTGTTTTTTCAGATTATGCCAGTGTGTTGTTTGATTCAGGGTCTACACATTCATTCATCTCTAAAACCTTTTCTAGTAAAATGGGAATACCATCTCATGAAATGACTCCTAATCTTGTGGTAAAAACACCTGGGTGAAATGTTGAGGCTAAAAGAATTTATAAGAATCTTCCTATACTTATCCGTGGAAAGAACCTACTTGCAAACCTTATTGTTTTGCCTCTAGTAGAATTTGATGTTGTCACGACCCGTCCTTGGGGCCCGCGCCGTGACTACCCGAAGCCCGCCTTCCATAGGCCAGGGGCTGGCGACTAGCACCAATGAGTAATTCCTGGTAAAAAGGGAAGGCATTACCTTTGTAAAGTAAACAAATACCACAGAGCAAGAAAGCAGAAGTAAACACTAAGTAAAAACTGGGTACAACAATAAGTGCGGAAAAGTATGTGGGCCCGAATACATACCCAAACTGAAAGTAAAGTACAACTGGAATGGGAAAACAGCAACTGAAAGTAAAGCCGCAGCCTCGAGCCATCCACTGGAAGTCCCACTTGAAGGGTGGGTACAGATAGCCTCCACAGCTCCATGGGTCCAGCCGTCCGCTCCGAGTATGCCCCGCCAAGTGATCCACCTCCGGGTACCGACCTGCTCCTCGTGCCTCAACCACGATCAGCGTTGTCCGTCGTCTGCAACCAACACAATGTAGTGCGGGCATAGCCCGTGCAGGGGTGAGTATAAGCTACTCAGTAGGGACCCCGAGACCCCCGAAGGTCTCCCATAATCCACAAAGGATAATCCACAAAGGAAAGATACAATCACAAAGTAACATCCGACTCTACTTAGGTATATGCCCATACATATACCTAAGTCATCAATTCCAGTTTTCTCCAACCTTTGAGCCCAAGTTCGATCACATCCACACAGGAAATCACAACCCAATCCACATAGGAAAGCATAAAGTAATCCACATAGGAAAGCAAGTCAAGATTCAGCTCAAACAGGTATACTTCGTCGTATGACGATAGAGATGATTAGATATAGCCACTGATTCATCTAAACCATCAGAACCACAAAGGATCGACAATTACTAACTCCCGCAATGACCCACAAAGGATCTGACCCACACAGGATCGATAGGTAACTAACCCCCGCAATGACCCACACAGGATCGGACCCACACATGATCGATAGGTAACTAACCCCCGCAATGACCCACACAGGATCGGACCCACACAGGATCTGTAGGCGCTGGACCACACAGGACCGCTAAGCGCTAACCCACACAGGATCTGACCTACACAGGATCGGTAGCACTGATCCACGTATGATCGCTGAGTGTTGTAGTCATCGCCGTCGAATCCACAGAGGATTTCTTCACAGTCGTCATCGTCGTCGTAGTCATAACCAGCTCTAGGGTTCCTGCACACAGCAAGCTCAATCGGGAGGGTCCACTCCACGAGCCGAAGGGCTGATACATCAACTGAAACATAGTCTGGAGTTGATGTATCCAAAAGTTCTGTATTGTCAACAGGAACTCAACGTCACAGACGACGCGTCAATCGAACGCCCGGTCTGAGAGTTATTGGCTTTTTCGTCCCAGGGTCCTGGTTGGTTTTTAAGTCAAAACCAACCTAACCATACTCCAACTGTGTCCAAACCTCGAGAAAAGTAACCCAAAAGGTTCATCTCACTTAGAGGAATCCAACAAAGTTGAAGACACGTCAATCGGGCGTCCGTAGCTCAAGTTATAAGCGTTTCCGCTCCGAGGGCCTGGTTGGTTTCGTGAACGAACCAACCCGGCCGGAACCAAAGTACTCTGAAACCTTGAGTGTAATATATCGAAACGAATGTCTCATTCCAAGGATTGCATCACTGTTGACATTGTGTCGATTGGAGATCCGTAGCCCAAGTTATGGGTAAAAGACCGTGAGAGGTCCGAAATTGGGGGTTTCAGGCCCGGACCGACCCGGCCCAAGACCCCCTGGGTCGGCCCGAACTGGGTCGACCCGACTCGGGTCTAGGTCCAGCCCGCTTGGGCGCGGCCCGGCCCAGTGTGCTGGCGCGCCCAGCGGCCAGGTAGCTCGGCCGAAACGGCCGAGCGGTCGAGGGGTGCGGGGGGGTACGCTCCCCCCCGCTGTTTCAATTAACACGGCCCCCAAACGGGGGAGCCGCTGCTGTCCGGCCAGCTGGGGGTTACGACCCCCAGCTCCTACCCTGTCCGGCCAGCCCGCTCCGGACGGGACTACTACCGCTATGGGACCGGCAAGGCCGGTCCCCCCGCTCGGACGCCGGCGGCCTGATTCTGGCCTCCGGTTCCCCTGCTCCGCCACGGCCTTGGATCGTCCGGCGCGGCACGACAGCGCCGCGCCCCTCCGCCGCGGCCCTTCTCTAAACGTGGTGCCTTCGAGGTTCTCCGGCGCGGCGCGACAGTGCCGCGTTCTTTTTTGATTCAAAGGTGCGGCGCGACGACGCCTCACATACCTTTCTGCATGACCTCGCGCGGTGCGACAACACTACGCCATTCTTGTTCCATTCCAGCACAAGGAAGACAAGATAAAAAGGGGAGGATGGTCAGCCGTGATTGTGCGGTCCGGCCTCCTCCCATTAACTGGTAACAGGTGGTCCAAAAGTACGAGTAATGATGACGGATGAAAACACGAATATCATCAACAATAAAAGAAATCTCTACCTCGAGCGTAGCTTGAACGAAGGTTCGTCGCGGAAATATCCATCGCGGAAGGAGGCATCAGGAAAGAAGAATCTTCGCGGAAGAAGGCGTCATTGGCATCGCGGTACACGGTGTCACGTAGTCGATCTCCGAGGATTCGACGTTCTTCGTCGGAGATCGGTGCGTTCTTCACATTCTTCGCATTCTTCGTGTTCCTTGACGAAGAAGATGAAGATCTTCAAGCTTCCCTTAGCTTTTCTCAAAAACCTCTCAAGCAGCAAGTCCCAACCAAAATAAAATAAGAGTTGTCTTATTTTATTAACGCACAGGACAACGTTTGAATTTAAAAAGAAATGAAATGAAAATTAATTGATGAGTTTAAAACCACCCAATTAATTGGGGCGTTTAATATCCAGATTAAACGTAAGAGTTGACTTCATTTAAAAGGGGGGTGTAGGTGCATTACTTAGAAGAAAAGAAAAGGTGAGGCTCATGTGGGCCCCACATCACAAATATCCTACCAAGAGGGTAGGATATTTTGGGTCCCACATCATCCACTTAACTTAAGTTAAAATAAAATAAAAATCTGTTGTACCACTTTTATTTTATTTCTTAACTTAACCCCAAAAAAATTAAAAAACCACACCCGAGAAAACGAAACTCCGGAAAAGATGTTTTTAAGAAAATACTGGTGCTTCGATTCCATTGGTTCCCTCAGAATTTGATTCCAAGCACCGGTTCAAAAGTTAGAAAAACATGCTCGTTCGTTCACTGGACATACCCGAGGTAAACTTCGGAAAAAGATTCCGGGCACACCGGGCCTCGGAATCAGGTGCCGTCAGAAACTGCGTTCTTGTAAAATCCCGAAGAAAATTAAGAAAAAAAAATTTCCTTGAATATTTCAGGTCTTTACATCACTCCCACCTCAAGGATTTACGTCCCTGTAAAGATACATCAAAAATTAGGGAAACAAATGTGGGTACTGAGCACGCATCTGCGCCTCCCGCTCCAAAGTGCTCTCCTGGAGGTTCACGTGCTGCCATCTGATGCGCACTAGAGGAATCAACCGTCCATGTAGGACTCGCTCCTGTCGATCCTCAATCCCCATCGGGACCTCCACAAAAGTCGCCCCATCATCAACGTCCAGCTCCCCGTCAGGTCTTTACATCACTCCCACCTCAAGGATTTACGTCCCTGTAAAGATACATCAAAAATTAGGGAAACAAATGTGGGTACTGAGCACGCATCTGCGCCTCCTGCTCCCAAGTGCTCTCATGGAGGTTCCCGTGCTGCCATCTGATGCGTACTAGAGGAATCAACCGTCCATGTAGGACTCGCTCCTGTCGATCCTCAATCCCCATCGGGACCTCCACAAAAGTCTCCCCATCATCAACGTCCAGCTCCCCATGGTCAATGATATGCGTCGGGTCATGCACGTATCTCCTCAGCTGGGATACGTGGAAGACGTTGTGCACCCGGTGCAACAGAGGTGGTAGAGCCAGGCGATAAGCCACCTCGCCAATCCTGCTGAGGACCTGGAAAGGTCCAATAAAGCGCAGAGATAACTTGTCGCCTCAGCCAAATCTTTGTAATCCACGTCGAGGTGAGACCCGCAAGAAGATGTGGTCGCCATCCTCGAACTCAAGTGGCCTCCACCTCCTATCAGCATAAGACTTCTGCCGGCTCTGACCTGTCCTCATCCACTCCTGGATGACCTGGACCTTCTCTGTGATGGCATGGACCATCTCCGGTCCCACTAGTGCTGACTCCCCAGGGATTTTCCAGCACAGAGGTGATCTGCAAGGTCGGTCGTACAACGCCTCGTATGGTGCCATCCCGATGGTGGAGTGTTAGTTGTTGTTGTACGCGAACTCCACCAAGGGTAGGTGGTCCTCCCAGCTGCGACCAAAGTCGAGGACACATGCGTGGAGCATATCCTCAAGAGTCTGAATGGTCCTCTCCATCTGACCATCTGTCTGAGGGTGAAAGGTGGTGCTCAGACGTAGCTGCGTCCCAAACGCCTCCTACAACCCCTTCCAATGCCGAGAAGTAAAGAGAGCATCTTGATCAGAGAAGATAAATGATGGCACAGCGTGAAGCCATACAATCTCTTGAATTTAGAGACATCCCAAGCTCTCCACTAAGCCCTGCTCTATGATGGGTAAGAAGTGAGCCGACTTGGTGAGTCAGTCGACAATCACCCAAATGGAGTCGTGACCTCTGGAAGTGCATGGAAGTCCAGTCATGAAGTCCATAGATATGCCATCCCACTTCCACTCTGGGACCTCCAAAGTCTGTACCAAGCCTGCTGGTACCTGGTGCTCTGCCTTTACCTGCTGGAAGGTAGACATCGAGAAATGAACTCTGCCACAACCTTCTTCATGCCCGGCCACCAGTGCTGTCGTCTGAGATCCTGGTACATCTTCGCTACGCTAGGATGTACCGCCAAAGGGGAAGTGTGAAACTCTCTCAGCACCTCCTCCAGTAAAGCAATTGGTACCAAGGCGCATCCTCTGAAAAGGACGTCATGCTCTCCTCATACAGAGAAACCATTAGGTGTCTGTCCCGAGGATATCTACGCACACCGCGTCTCACAGTCGGTGTCCCCACGCTGTGCCACTCTGACCTGCTGTAGTAGTGGAGAAGTGACTGTAAGTGACTGAAGGAAGGCTGCTCCATCTCTATCCACGAAGGATATCTGCAAAGCGGCTAGCTGCTCTGTTGCCTCCCCAAGCAGCTGAATGCCCGTCCTCCTGCTGAGAGCATTGGCTACTATGTTCCCCTTCCCAGGAGTATAGAATATATCAAAGTCATAGTTCTGGTGGAACTCGATCCATCGCCATTGTCTCAGGTTCAGGTCCTTCTACGAGAAGATGTACCTGAGACTCTGATGGTCAGAATAGACTGTAAAGCGCTCACCCATCAGATAGTGTCACCATGTCTTCAGAGCGAAGAAAACTACTACTAACTCCAGGTCATGGGTAGCGTAGTTCTGATCATGTAGCCTCAACTGACATGATACATAGGCGATCAATACCCGATCCTGCATCAGGACACATCCGAGTCCGGTCCCTGATGCATTGCAGTAAACTACGTACCCTACTCCCTCCTTTGGCAACCTCAAGATAGGTGCGCTGGTCAATCTCTGTCTCAGATCCTGGAAGCTCTACTGACATCTGTCTGACCACACAAATGGTTTCCCCTTCTTCGTCAAAGTTGAGAGTGGTGCCGCAACTCTGGAGAAGTCTGGCACAAATCTCCAGTAGTATCCAGCTAGTCCCATGAAACTCCGCTCCTCCGTCACTCTCTTGGGTGGCTCCCAAGCTAGCACTACCTCGATCTTCGCAGGATCCACCGCAACTCCCGCCTCAGAGATGACGTGTCCTAAGAAGTGGACCTCGTGTATGCAGAACTGAAACTTCGAGATCTTACCATAAAGATGGTGCTCTCAGAGTGTGTCCAGTACAACCTGCAAGTGGTAGGCATGCTCCTCCTCAGTCGTCGAGTAAATAAAAATGTCGTTGATGAAGACCACGACAAATCGATCAAGGTATGGCTGAAAGATCCTGTTCATGAGGCCCATGAACACTACTGGAGCATTGGTTATGCCAAATGGCATAACCAAGAACTCATAGTGTCCATACCGACATCTGAAGGTCGTCTTCTACACGTCCTATTCTCGAACACTGAGGTGATGATAGCCTGACCTGGGGTCTATCTTTGAGAACCACTGTGCTCCCTTGAGCTGATCGAAGAGGTCATCAATCCTCGGTAGTGGATACTTATTCCTCACTATCACTTGGTTCAGGCAACGATAGTCGACACAAAGTCGCAAGCTCTCATCCTCCTTCTTGGCGAATAATAATGGGGAAGCCCAGGGTGAAACACTGGGTCAGATGAATCCCTTGCCCTGCAAGTCCTCCAAATGTACCCGTAGCTCTCGAAGCTCAGTGGGGGCCATCTGATACGCTGGTGTGGATATCGGGGCTATCTCAGGGTACAGGTCAATATAAAAGTCTACCTATCTGCAAGGAGGTAGTCTTGGAACGTCGTCGGTGAAAACGTCCGCATACTGATCCACCACTGTAGGAAAATTAGGACTCCGCACGTCAACTGCTCCTAGGATGAGGCTAGCCAACTGATGAGAGATGGGCTGTCCTCTCCTCTGTGGGAGTCCATCCAGTGCTGCGAAGGCTCCCTTCTCACCAGTGAAGGTGAACCTGCTCCCATCGGTGCGTACACATCGCACCTTGCGCCTAATACAGTCAATCTGAGCATGGACTGCAGATAACCAATCCATGCCCCAGATGACGTCGTAAGGCCTCGATGCCGCTACAAGAAGATCACAGCCGAAGCTCTCACCTCCTAGAGTAAGCTCACACTGCCGGCACCCGTGTGTAATCATCAAGTTTTCTCCTGTAGGACTCTCTAGCTATAAGGATCGAGCCAACGGCTCTGTCAGAATCTATGAGCTCCGAACAAGGACAGCGGCTATGAAAGAATGACTCGCTCATGTGTCTATAAGAACTAAAGAAAGGGTGTAATAGACACAGATAGTTCCTCGAATAATCTCGGGTGTTCCATGGTCGTAGGCCTCCGCTGCCTAGAGTTGTGCCTGTCTCTGTCCGCCAGCTCCCTGTGGTCGGGGTGGACCTCCTGGTGGTGGTGGTGGTAGAGCCTCAAATCGTCACCCACCACCTGCTGCTCGGCCAGCTCCTCTGCCTCGTCCTCCTGCTCCCTGCAGACCGCCACAGACAACCCTCTGCCTCTGCCTGGGTGGCCCCTCAACCATCTGCTGCTCCTCGGCATGGCAGGTCGGGCAGTCACAAGCCATGTGGCCCTGCCCACCGCATGCGTAGCACTGTCTGCCTCTCGAATGACTTGCTCCACGCTGTGTGCCCCGCACTACTGAGCCAGTGTCCTGAGGTCGTCTGCCTGAGGTTCTGGTCTTCCTAGACCCATGATTCATCCGTCGACTGCCTGCTGCAAAATACTCTACTACATGCCACCCTGTGGTAGGCCTCGCTGCTGATGCAGGCTCAGCAAGGAAGCTCCCGATCAGAAGGGCTCGCTCTAGTACCCCTGCCTGTGTCGGAATACTGAGGGAGATCAGTGATGCCCTAATCTCCTACCTCAATCCCTGCTCGAAGGTCCGGACCTGGAAGAATGGGTCTCGTACCATGTCTGTCGAATAACGCAAGAGATCGGTAAATCCCGCCGAGTACTGGGTGACCGTCAAGCTGCCATGCCGCAGCTGTAGACGCTCCTGGATGCTCACCTCACGAAGGGTGGATGGGATGAACTCCGAGCGGAAGAGGCTCTCAAAGTCTGTCTAGAGGAGAGATGCCTCATCGTGCACCTAGAGCATCAAGCTCCACCATCTGCCTGCTGCCGCGTGCAGGAGGCTCACTGCGAGGATCACCATGAGGTCTGCTGGTGTCCTCACTAACCTGAAAACTCATACAACTGTCTCCAGCCAATCCTCGGCTACCTAGGGGTCCATATCCCCGTGGAACCTGGGTGGTCGTTGGTGCTGAAACCCGTGCAGTGCACTAAGGCGACGTGCATCGTCAGCAGCTGGGGCTAGTAGCATAGGTGGCTCGGCGGGGAGAGGTACCGCCGGTGCCCCTGCTGTCCAAGGGCCCTGTACCGAGGCCTCGTTGCTCGGTGGGCTGTCATCACGCACAACTCTCGGAACCCTAGTTGGCTGTCATCGTGGGGCCATCCTAAAAAGAAACAGGTGTACCAGGGTTAGAACAGCATACCTGGTGAGCTGACACAAAGTAGTCACAAAGAAAACTTGAAACACACATGAAATCAATGTTTTCATGCATTAAGATGGAAATCAGAAGATAGGGTCCTGGTGTACAGATACGTCGGCCATTCCACCAACACTGGACTCCCTGGACTGATAACCACAATCAATACTCTTAACACTATTTCTTCACATAGAAAAATATCAGAGTCCTGTGTTCTGCTGTAGAACCGAACTCCTCTGATACAAATTTTTCACGAACCGTCCTCGGGGCCCATGCCATGACTACCCCAAACCCGCCTTCCATAGGCCAGGGGCTGGCGACTAGTACCAAGGCGTAATTCCTAGTAAAAAGGGAAGGCATTGCCTTTGTAAAGTAAACAAACACCACAGAGCAAGCAAGAAAAAGTAAACACTAAGTAAAAACTGGGTACAACAGTAAGTGTGGAAAAGTAAGTGGGCCAGAATACAAACCCAAACTAAAAGTAAAGTACAATTGGAAAGGGAAAACAAAAACTGAAAGCAAATCCACAGCATCGAGCCATCCACTTGAAGTCCCACCTGAAGGGTGGGTACAGATAGCCTCCATAGATCCTCAGGTCCAACCATCCGCTCCGAGTACGCCCCACCCAGTGATCCACCTCCGTGTACCGGCCTGCTCCTCGTGCCTCAACCACGATCAGCGTTGTCCGTCGTCTGCAACCAACACAACGTAGTGCGATCATAGCCCGTGCAGGGGTGAGTATAAGCTACTCAGTAGGGACCCCGAGACCCCTAAGGTCTCCCATAATCCACAAAGGATAATCCATAAAGAAGATACAATCATAAAGTAACATCCGACTCTACTTAGGTATATGCCCATACATATACCTAAGTCATCAATTCCAGTTCGCTCCAACCTCAGAGCCCAAGTTAGATCACATCCACACAGGAAATCATTACCCAGTCAACACAATAAAGCATAACGTGATCCACATAGGAAATCAAGTCAAGATTTATCTCACACAGGTATACTTCTTCGTAAGACGATAGAGATGATCAGATATAGCCACTGACTCATCTAAGCTGTCGGACCCAAAAAGGATCGATAGGTACTAACCCCCGCAATGACCCACAAAGGATCTAACCCACATAGGATTGATAGGTAACTAACCCCCGCAATGACCCACATAGGATCAGACCCACACAGGATCAATAGGTAACTAACCACCGCAATGACCCACACAGGATCATACCCACACAGGATCTGTAGGCGCTGGCCCACACAGGACCATTGAGCGCTGACCCACACAGGATCAGACCCACACAGGATGGGTAGCACTGATCCACGTAGGATCGCTGAGTGCTGTAGTCGTCGCCGTCGAATCCACGAATGATTTTTGCACAGTCGTCATCGTCGTCGCAGTCGCAGTCAGCTCTAGGGTTCCCGCACACAGCAAGCTCGTTCGGGAGGGTTTGCTCCACGAGCCGAGGGGCTTATACATCAACTGACACATAGTCTGGATTTGATTTATCCAAAAGTTCTGTATCATCAATAGGAACTCAACGTCACAGACGGCGCGTCAATCGGATGCCCGGTCTGAGAGTTATTGGCTTTTTCGTCCCAGGGGCCCGGTTGTTTTTTAAGTCAAAACCAACCCGACCATACTCCAACGGCGTCCAAACCTCTAGCGGAATAAGTCAATAGATTCGTATCACTTATAGGAATCCAACAAAGTCGACGGCACGTCAATCGAACGTCTGGAACTCAAGTTATAAGCGTTTCTGCTCCGAGGGCCCGGTTGGTTTTGTGAACGAACCAACCCGGCCGGACCCAAAGTACTCCAAAACCTTGAGTGTAATATATCAAAACGACCGTCTCATTCCAAGGATCGCATCACTGCTGACGGTGTGTCGATCGGATGTCTGCTGCCCAAGTTATGGGTAAAAGACCGTGAGAGGTCCTAAAGTGGGGGTGTCGGGCCCGGACCAACCCAGCCCGAGACCCCCTGGGTAGGCCCGAACCGGGTCGACCCGACCCGGGTCCAGGTCCAGTACGCTTGGGCACGGCCCGGCTACCGCGGCCCTGCCCGGCGTGCTGGCGCCGCCGGCGGCCAGGTGGCTCGGCCGAGCGGTCGAGGGGTGCGGGGGGGGGGGGGGGGGGGGGGGGGGGGCTGCCCTCCGCTATTTCAATTAACGCGGCCCCCACACGGGGGAGCTGCTTCTGTCCGGCCAGTCTGGGGTTACGACCCCCAGCTCCTCCCCTATCCAGTCAGCCCACTCCGGTCGGCCGGCTGCTTCCGCCATGGGATCGGCAAGGCCGGTCCCCTCTACTCCGACGCCGGCGGCCCGATTATGGCTGCCGGTTCCCCTGCTCCGCCGCGGCCTATGTCATGGCCTTGGACCGTCCGACGCAGCGTGACGGTGCCGCGCCCCTCGTCCGCGGCCCCACTCCGGCCATGGTGCCTTCGAGGTTCTCCGACGCAGCGCAACGGCGCCGCGTTCTTATTCAATTCAAAGGTGTG
This sequence comes from Viscum album, assembly GCA_963277665.1. Taxonomy (NCBI): domain Eukaryota; kingdom Viridiplantae; phylum Streptophyta; class Magnoliopsida; order Santalales; family Viscaceae; genus Viscum; species Viscum album. Next base: position 631,074,646 of record OY728162.1, on the reverse strand, counting down.
GCGTGACGGCGCCGCGCATACCTTGCCGTATGACCCCGCGCGATTCGATGGCACCGCGCCATCCTCGTTCCATTCCACCACAAGGAAGACATGATAAAAAGGGGAGGAGGGTCAGCCGAGTTTGTGCGGTCTGGCATCCTCCCGTTAACTGGTAACAGGTGGTCCAAAAGTACGAGGAATGATAACGGATGAAAACACGAATATCATCAACAATAAAAGAAATCCCTACCTCGAGCGTAGCTTGAACGGAGGTTCGTCGCGGAAATAACCATCGCGGAAGGAGGCGTCGCGAAAGGAGCATCGTCGCGGAAGACGGCGTCGTTGGCATTACGGTACATGGCGTCGCGTAGTCGATCTCCGAGGATTTGGCATTCTTCTTCAGAGATCGGTGTGTTCTTCGCGTTCTTCACGTTCTTCGTGTTCCTCAACGAAGAAGATGAAGATCTTCAAGCCTCCTTTAGCTTTTCTCCCAAACCTCTCAAGCAAAAAGTCCCAACCAAAATAAAATAAGAGTTGTCTTATTTTATTAACGCACAAGCCAACGTTTGAATTTCAAAAGAAATGAAACAAAAATTAATTTAGGAGTTTAAAACGGCTCAATTAATTGGGGCGTTTAATATCCAGATTAAACGTAAGAGTTGACTTCATTTAAAAGGGGGGTGCGGGTGCGTTACTTAGAAGAAAAGAAACTGTGGGGCTCGTGTGGGCCCCACCTCAAAAATATCCTACCAAGATGGTAGGATATTGTGGGTCCCACATCATCCACTTAACTTAAGTTAAAATAAAATAAAAATCGGTTGTACCACTTTTATTTTATTTCTTAACTTAACCCCAAAAAAATTAAAAAACCACACCCGAGCAAACGCAACTCCGGAAAAGATGTTTCTAAGCAAATACCAGCACTGCGATTCCATCGGTTCCCTCGGAATTTGATTCCGAGAATCGGTTCATAAGTTAAAAAACCCACTCTTTCATTCACTGAACGTACCCGAGCTAAACTTCAGAAAAAGATTCCAGGCACACCGGGCCTTGGAATCAGGTGCCGTCAGAAACTGCGTTCTTGTAAAATCCAAAAGAAAATTAAGAAAAAAAATTGCTTTAATTTTTCGGTTCTTTACATATGTTATCCTGGGTATGGATTGGCTCTCTATTTACGATGATAAGATTGACTGTAGATCTAAAGAAGTTTCTTTTCAGAAAGACTTTCAGTTAGTGTACAAGAATGAACCCTTACAGTTGATAACTTATCAAGAGGCCGAGAAACTTGTAAAATATGGAAATGAATGTTACCTTGCACACATTGTTGAAAAAAAAATGAACTGTTCAGATTAATGATGTGCCAATAGTAAATGAGTATCCTGATGTTTTTCCTGATGATTTTCCTGGAATAATACCAGATCGGGAAGTTGAATTTACTGTTGACTTAGTTCCTGATGCTAAGCCAATTTCAAAACCCCCTTATCGAATGGCTCAAACTGAACTTTTAGAGTTGAAGGAGAAATTGCAAGATTTATTAGAGAAAGGTTTCATTCGACCTAGCACATCACCATGGGGTGATCCTGTTTTATTTGTTAAAAAGAAAGATGGTTCTATGAGACATTTCATTGATTATAGAGCCTTGAATAACATCACTGTTAAGAACAAATATCCTTTGCCTCATATCGATGATTTGTTTGATCAGCTCCAGGGAGCTCAGTATTTTTCAAAGATTGACCTGAGATCAGGGATCCATCAGTTGATGGTAAAGGAAGTAAATATTCCGAAGACTATGTTTCGTACAAGATATGGCCATTATGAATTTTTAGTAATGCCTTTTGGGCTAACCAATGCACCTGTTGTATTCATGGACTTAATGAATAGAATTTTCCATGAGTTCTTGGATAAGTTTGTGGTTGTTTTCATTGATGATATTTTGGTGTTTTCTAAAAGTAAAGAGGAGAATGAAATACATTTAAGGGTTATTTTTGAAACCTTGAAAGAAAATAAATTGAATGGGAAATTCAGCAAGTGTGAGTTTTGGTTGCAACAAATTTCTTTCCTTGGTCATATTATTTCTAAAGATGGGATAACTGTTGATCTTGCAAAAAAAAGGTTGTGGAAGAATGGACAAGACCCACAAATATAACTGAGATTCATAGTTTCTTTGGTTTGGCAGGCTATTAATGAAGGTTTGTTAGAAATTTTTCACAGTTATCTAGTCCAATGACGAAGCTAACTCGGAAGGGTGTTAAGTTTATCTGGAAAAAAGAATGTGATGATTGTTTTCAGGAGTTGAAAAGAAGATTGGTGAATGCTCCAGTTTTGGCACTACCTTCCGGGAATGGTGAGTTTGTTATCTACAGTGATGCTGCATTGAAAGGACTTGGTTGTGTCCTAATTCAGAATGATCAGGTAATTTCTTATGCTTCACGACAGTTGAATACTCATGAGGTAAATTACCCTACACATGATTTGGAATTAGCTGTTGTAGTTTTCTCTCTAAAAATTTGGAGGCATCATTTGTATGGATTAAAGAGTGAAATATATACCAATAAAAAAAGTTTAAAGTATATATATTCACTCAGAAAGAATTGACCATGAGATAGAGGAGATGGCTGGAATTAATCAAGGATTATGATTGTAAAATTCATTACCATCTGGGAAAATCAAATAAAGTGGCTGATGCTTTGAGTCGAAAGAGTAATGCTTCATTAACAATGTTGTGTTTTGAACGTGATCCTTTGGTTAAGGATTTGATGAACTTTGGCATAGAAGTTGTTCATGCAGGATGTCCTTCTATTTTGTTTCAGGTAACAGTGAAATCTTCTCTATCAGACAGAATCAAACAAACACAGAAGCAAGACAGTGAGTTGCAGAAAAAGGTAGAGCTATTTCAAAAAGGTAAGTTTCCTGAATTCAACATTGATAATGATTGTGTTTTGATATTTGGGAAGAGATTGTGTTTGCCTTGTGATTCACAGTTGAAGAGAGAGTTGTTATGTGAAGCTCATAGTTCTCTGTTTTCAGTTCATCCTGGTAGTACTAAGATGTACAGAGATCTGTGGGAGTATTACTGGTGGGATGGAATGAAAAGAGATATTTCTGATTTTACTGTGAAGTGTTTGACATTTCAATAGGTTAAAGCAGAGTGGTAGTTACCGAAAGGGATGCTTCAGCCTTTACCAGTGCCAGAGTGGAAATGAGAGAATATATCCATGGACTTTGTTGTGGGATTACCGAATACATCTCGAGGTAATAATGCAATCTGGCTTATTGTTGATCGCTTGACTAAATATGCTCATTTCCTTGCTATACGAGATAATTTTTCCCTAGATCAACTTTCCTGTTTGTATCTTAAAGATATAGTCAGGTTACATGGAGTTCCTCTCTCCATTGTATCTCACCGTGATCCCTAATTCACTTATAACTTTTGGAAAGGCCTTCAGAAGTCGTTGGGTACTGAATTAAATTTTAGTACAACTTTTCATCCTCAATCAGATGGGCAGTCAGAACTAACAATTCAGACTTTGGAAGATATGCTACGTCCTTGTTTGATGGATTATCAGGGAAGTTGGGACCAAAATATTTCTTTGGTTTAATTTTCATATAATAACAGTTTTCATTCTAGTATACAGATGGCACCATTTGAGGCATTATATGGGAAGCGGTGTCGAACTCCAGCTTTCTGGGATGAAGTGGGTGAAAGGAAGTTGATGGGACCAGAATTGGTAGAAGAGTTGGTAGAAAAAGTTCAGCTGATACAGAAACACATGAGAATACCTCAGAGCGGGCATAAGAGTTATGCGGATAACCGGAGGAAGGATCTATCTTTTGAGGTAGGTGATCATGTTTTTCTCAAAGTTTCACCATGGAAAAGTGTGATGCGATTTGGTAAGAAAGGAAAGCTGAGTCCAGGGTTCATTGGACCGTATGAAATTCTGGAGAGAGTTGGATCAGTTTCTTAATAAGTGGCTTTACCTCCGAGTTTATCTCAGGTACACAATGTTTTTCATGTTTCAATGTTAAGGAAATACATGCCAGATCCATCTCATGTTTTGAGTCCAGAGGTAGTTCAGCTGGAAGAGAACCTATCTTATGAGGAACAACCGGTCTAGATTCTTGAACATAGGGAGAAAGTGTTATGGAATAAGGTGATTCATTAGGTAAAGGTTTTGTGGAAAAACCACATGGTTGAAGAGGCAACACGGGAATATGAAAATCCAATGAGGTCAAATACCCCCACTTATTCGATAAGTAATTAAATTGTAGGGACGCAATTTTCTAAAGGGGGAAAGGATGTAACATCCCAAGTAAGTAATAAATAATAGATATTTTGTATCTAAATCTATTAATGAATTAGATAGTATTTTAGAGGCTTAAAATGAGAATAAATCCAATCTTAAGCATGGAATACACTAATATTTTTAAAAGATTATTTTACTGCATTTTGATGGAAAACCATTTTTAAATCAAACTTTTGAAAATTTTATAAGCTCTATTTGTCGAAATCAACTTATTCTTTATGATTGGGACATTGAAATTTAATTTGGGTAAATTTTTGGTACTTTTCCGATAAAGTTCATTTTTTTTAATGAATAGTGAAAAATACTGCATTTTACATCAAAACTACTTTTTCATATAATTTAATTATATGGTTAGATTATCTTTTTAATTGGTTTTAAAGTTCAAATAGAATATATTTTTACCATTTAATACAATTTTTGTCATTGTAATTAATTTCACTTTGAAATTGGACTTAAACTAGTGTCAATCTTTTGATACTTATTGTTTATAAAAACACGCTATTTGCTCTGACAGTGGGAATTAATATTTAAATTAATTAATGTAACTTATATGTTTGTAATTTTTTAAAATAGGAATCATTTTTTATTTTGGAATATCAAGTATAGCTTAGGGTGAATTTTTGGTATTTTTCTGAAAAACTTCAATTTTTGATGAATAGTGAAACCACTAAGTGGTACTTAAAAAACTAATTTTTCGTTTAAATGAAATTTTACCACCACTGTGTTTTGAATTTAAAAAATTTGACATACATGGTTTTCATTAATAAGTAAATTTTGGTTCAATGGGATTAAAATAATTTTTTTGTGAATAGTAACTTTTAAGTTTTTAATAGCGATTAGAGGTAATTAGTGCAATTTAAGGAAAAAATGATATAATAATAAAATGAAAATACCTAGACACATGTCCTACCCTTATTGGATGTGTCATGGCCGACCAAGAAAACCCATGGGTCGATTTTTGGGACCCCATGGAGGCACTTGGGTAAGATAAAGACATTAATGCTTTTTATTTAATGTAAAAGTAAAAATGACACAAACATGAGTTGTTTTACTAAAAAACATTTTACATGGGGTTATACAAGTCATATTTTTGACTATAAATATTCATTAGAAATCTAAAACGATTTCATACATCATGATATATTTTTTATAATTTTTAGACATTAAATAAATTAAATTATTTATGACATAATGATGATGCAGCGATGACCTCATTATTTAACGATTTAGAAAAAATGAAAAGATAATGTAAAATCTAAGACCTGCACATGTCAAAAACTTATTTTATGGGTGTATTTAGAACTAATATCACCTTATCCTTGAAATATATAATTTGGGACCTTTTAAATCGGAAAATCATTTTATAATAAAGTATCCTTTTATAACTTTCCAAGAGTTCCCCTCCTCTCCTCTTATAAAAGGCCCCCACCTCTACCACCTTACCCACACTTCCAAAGCCTTTTTCTCGGCCAACCCCTACCCATTATTTCTCTCCACATCCTTATCTAACACCTAGAGGCCTCACTTTGGGCAGAAGTCTTCCCAAGGAAGCCTTTGAGCTCAAATCAAAAAGAGTTACCCGATTTAAAGGTAGTGTCTTCTATTGTGTTCTTATGTTTTATTTTGCTTCTCCAACCACCTAAACTCTTTTTATTAATGTTTTTTGTAACAAAACCAGTATCTTAAATATACTAGGATGTTTCTATATGAAGGATTAGAGCTACACATACACACACCTACATATAATGGTTAAAGAACATACTTTTTCCGTGGATGGAGAATTTCTGCCTCACGAAACGATGATTGTTCAATATTATTTTAACACCTTCAAAGGTGTCCATTAAGATGACACTATATTTATATGTGATATATAATATATTTATGTTTTACTTAAGCTTCTGTATTTTTCATTTATGAAATACCTTTATGGTTTCCATTATGGGTAAACGCGATATCTTCATTTTAGGAAGTGCGGACTACCGCCCCCTCAAAGTGATTTGATTTGTTAATGCCATATGTGGGATGTAAAAAGGATGTAATTAATGATATTATATATGATACAATACTGGAATTATAATATGCCTTTATATAATTATGATTCCATTCCATAAAATACGAAATATAAATGAAATTAGCATTCATGCGTACGTACGGCTTACCGTCTCCATGAACGGTGCATTTCATTTCTTACCTCTAAACGTTATGTAATATTATAAATGCATGTATATACTGGATATATATGATATATATGATATATACTTCATGAGTATAACTCTGGATATAATGTATACATGAACAACTTTTAATTATAAAGAGTTTATTTTTGACTCAAGTACCAATGATCGTTAAAACGACCGTTATTAACTTAAATAATTACATAGTGTTCATGACATGGTAATAAGTGATATAAAAGGAATAATGAACTTGAAAAAGGTTCGTAAGAAAGTAGAAATTAAATCAAGTTTATTATTCAGGAGGTTAATGAATGATCGAGTCAAGTCGGACCTGAGGTATGGGACTTCGTCTCAATCTCCTTTCATTGAGGCATATTTTGTTTTATACACAACCTTCTTTTATACGGTGTATAAACACATTTGACCTTTAAGTTTATCCAAAATGAATATTTTTTTATACGAAGCGGTTTACTAAATGACAAAAGGGAATGTTTTTGTCGTACGTATGTGGTGACAACGACTTCTCCGCCGCCGTGACCATTATTTGAGTTTCGGCTTCCTCTACAAGCCATACATTTTTTTTAAAGGAAAATAAATACCCTGTTTTACTTTTCTTTTATTTTTGTATTGAATATGGTTTTCATAATGTTTTTATATCAATGTGTTGTATTTATATCTTGTGATTGAAAAGTGGAAATGTTATGTTTCCTTTATGCATGTTTTATGTGATACTATTATGTTATGGTTCTTGGGAATTATTATGAAGAAGGGTGGTTCCATGATAAACTAAGGGAGAGTGAGCCTGATATAGATCTCTAATGCATTGGGTAACATGAAGGAGTTAAACGTTGAGGTTTCTCTGAAGAGATTTAGGGAATATACTATGATGGGTATTCCAAACGTAACAAAGAGGGTTACTCCCTACGTAATACTGTTATGAATGCCTCAAGTTACCTTTATGTCTTATGATTTCTATGATTTATTCATGATTTGATGAGGTATGTTAAAGTTCTTATGTTTTATGGGTAAAGTATGATTTTATTCTTATGTATATATGTACTCATGTTTCCTTTCCATATTTTTATATCCATTACTGAGCTTTTTATTCTCATCCCAAGTTTTCGAAATGTTTTTCACAGGTCAAGGGAAAGGTGCATGATATGATGATAGTGTCAAGGAAGTGTCAAGAAAGAATCCTTGTTTTATGTTAAATATGTTTCCGTTGATGGGAAAAATGAATACTATCTTTTATGTAACCACTTTGTTTAAATGTGGAATATAATTCATGATTTATGATCTAATTCTCTAAAACTCTAAACTTGAAAAGATCCTCAATGTGAATTATTCATTTAATTCAATATTAAGTGATGTTTAAGGCTGGGGACTTATAGTTGTTGGTATGGAGAAACTACCATAGTTTTAACAATGATACTGGAATTCGTCATTAGTTAGTATATGATTTGATAGATTTGGGAATTAAATGATGTATCTATGATTCATCTCAAAGTAAAATATTTTTATCAAGAATAAACCTAAAGAAATAATTTCTTTTTATCACATACCTCAATTCCTGATCAAAAACTAACATGGATCCACCAAAATCAAACTTTAGGGGAGTGGAATTCATCATAAAAGGATAGAGGGGCCTCAAAAAAAGATATTGATTCCTATATAAAAAATAATGGATTAAAAAAGAATATAAATGGTTTCTAATAAATAAATTGTATTAATAATTTCATGCATGGATGTTTTAGATACATGCTTGAAAAATTGTGTGCCCTTTCTGTGCTTCAGGACAAGCCGCATGGTCTGGTCACATAGTTTGTTTTACCATGCTCCAACATTGTTTTTTGACACTGTATCTTGTCACAAAGTTTTCATGGGGAGGAAACATGGTTTAAAAAAACATATTCCTTAACTGTGTTATATCCCTCGATCTATTGCCTCTAGTTTGATGGTTTCCAAGATAATCTGCACATTTTAGGAAAATCAAGCTCAAACTATAACCCCTTAAAAGGCATCCAAAACTCTCTATAACCATATAAAATCTCCTTGAAACTCATCTAAAATAATTCACAGATCCAAAAATTATTAAATGATGAAATTAAATCATAATTCACCTAAAACATCTTGGTCGTTATAAGAAGGTCTAAAGGAGAAGTCTCCATAATTTCATGTCACCAGTCTTACACCTTTCTTCCCCTTGCGAGTAGTCATCATACCATGTCACTATTCTAAAAGTTTAACACCCACCCCCATTAATCATTGAATCATGTTTCCCTATGATGAAACATGGTAGGGTATCCCTCCATCCCTGATCAGTGATATGTGTGGGAATAGGGTTGGATAATAGGTGTCATGTAACGACCCAAACTTTTATAAATGAAATTTTCTTTTAAATGAGTAAATTCATTAATATGTAATGTAGTTATAGAAAATAAATGCACTATATTTCATTTTTATTGACTAATGGTATTAAAATACAATTAAAATCATAACTATTGATAATATGGTCATTCCATACTAAACATTCAGATTTATATATATTAAGGGTTATAATAAAATAAAATTCTCTTACAAGGAACAATCATTGGCCTTGTCCGGTTGGATCATACACTATAAATTCCATTTATTAGAGATTCTAAAGGATATTTCATCATTAATATTTTCCCTTAACAATTCCCAAGTTGAGATTCAATAACTAAAACATGAGTGAAATAATTTACATGGGAATTTCAAGCTTATCAAGATCATGGTCCAAACCATGTTTTCTAAACCATCATAAGAATGTACCACCATCGCACACCTTACCCTTAATGAGAATGATAGTGTAATAAGGTTTTATATATCTAGAAAATATTATTATGAATTTATATATTTTATTTTTAGTAATATAATTATTATATTTATCCCTCAAACTATTAATTTATAAATTTAATTTTATAATGAGTTTTATAAGGAAGCTTTTCATATGAAGAAATAAAAATTCAATTTTTGGAAAATATAATGTTTTAATTAAAATACACTTTCTGATAAATTTAATAATTTTCAAAATAAATGTTATTTTCATTAAATATTTTTTATTTAAATATATATGGTAATATCATTTAATGAAGTCCAATGTAATTTTTATATGGTTCATAAAGTTTATAGTGTTATAAAAATAGTATTATATAGTAAATACTATTTTTTTAAGTGTCAATTATCATATTTTTCGAAATTATTTGGGTGAAATAAATTTTATTTCTAGAATCATTTTTCAAAATTATTAAATAGTGAATTTTTAAAAAATTTATGATACAGTTGAATTTTTGGATAAAATTTAATACAAAAAAATATACAGTGTGTATTATGACATTATAATATCCCAAAATTGATATAATAAATGAAAAAAATGTTTCCATGACTATATAGGTTTAATAATTAAAATAATTTAATTTTAAAGTTATTTTATTAACTTTACAAACATTTGATGAATCCTCCCAAACATATATTATATTTTAAGGTTGTTAAAAACAATTCTTTATGAACATGAATTACTTCCACATCAACAATGGTATTTTTTTAAAGAGTTTTATTAATAACCTAATAAAATATTTAAAACCAGTAATATATGGTAGAAACCATGGGAAAACCCCATGTAATGTCCCTGTTCTGGGTGCCACTCAATGGGTGCCCCGAACCCAGTTCACCACGTGACCTCAAGCACATTTCCACAAATGCCAGAGGTTTCTGACTAGCAATGAGGGACCAGGTCTGATAGTTGGGAAACTATGCCCTCATTTTTCAAAGTGTCGCGTAGCGGAATATAATATAAATATACAACAGCAACGGAATCTGTAAACCATACACAACTGAATTAAACAACTACTGTAGAAATAACCAACAATTATATAAATAATGGGGCAACATGCCTCAAATTCTAAGAAAGCAGGAAGAACATGTTACACAACAATACAGTACAGTACAAGTACGGGAAATCAAAACAGAACAAAACAGCCGGTAGCATCGCGAGCCTAAGCCCGGTCCCATGCTCCCCTACTCCTCAGCATCAATCAAGTACATGTATAGGGACTCTTGCCCCTATCCATGCCTATAACAATATAATATGTTTGGGATGAAAAGCATGACCCAAATAGGGTGTGAGAAATAAATCCCAGTAGGCACCCACCAAAGGTTTGTGCTCAACGGTGTGTAAACATGCAACAATAGTGTGCAGTAGTAAATACAATAAACTAAACAGTACTCAAAGTAACTAACTTTACCAGTTATATTAACATTTTATTATTCATTTTAACCATTTAATATTAAGAAATCACCAAAGTGAATTTCTAAGTAACCAGTCAGTGTCCTCAGACACGCAAACCCTTACCCTCAGGTAAACAGAATATCGCCCTCAGGCAATCTGAATCTCACCCTCAGGCTTAACAGAAATTGCCCTTAGGCATAAAAAGTGTCGCCCTTAGGCACAAAAGTCAAGCCCTTAGGCACAAAATGTTTCCCTCAAGAGAAATAGAATGTTTCCCTCAGGCTAATACAGTCATGCCCTCAGGCTATAGTAAAACACCACCCTCAGGCATAAGTAAAACACTGCCCTCAGGCATAAGTAATTGGGCCATGCCCAACATATAAACATGAAATTTACATACAATTTCTCTCAAGGCAAAAGTAATGCATAATCAATCTGGAATACCCTCGGGTATCCTGGCCAAATAGCTAAATAGAGGAACGCACCCCTCGGGATGGTCCTGGATCCAAGAAACGATCCCAAACAGCAATTTATTATCACATTTTAATTACCTATACAATTATAGGTATTTAAACAGCTATGACCTCAGCCACACGACACCCCAACATGGGTTCATAGCACAAAAAATATACAAAATGCATAGAAGTTGTAAAATAAACACCAAGACACCTTCCTTTAACACCCACGAATGATATACGTGAATGTTGCCTCCAGAAATGCACAAGGAGAAGAGAGAACTCACCCGTGTGGTTCCAGGGAGATCGACAGGGTAGAAAACAGATTCCCGACGTGCTCTCGGCAGATCTCCAACACTCTGACCTCTCTCTTATGCTCCTTCTTCCCGTTCTAATCCTTCCCTATGAATAGGGGAGGCTACTTTCCATTTTAAGAAAAAAAAACAAAGTACACGGTTTGTACTTCCGAGTACACGGTGTGTACTTCATTTAACTATTCATCTGGCAGTTTCCCGCCAGCGTGGAACTGTTCATCTACCGACATGACTACACGGTGTTCCTTCTTGAGTACACGGTGTGTTCTATCACACAGCTAGCCATGACCTTAATATTTGCCTATCGACTAACTACACGGAGTGTAAAGGACCACTATACAGCGTGTAGTCTGTTTCTACACCCTTCATCACTGACATGGCCACACGCCCCGTGTAATCATCCCACACAGCCAAAAGTACATGGAGTGTGGAAAATTACACAGTGTGTACTTCAAAAATTTAAGATTTTTACCTATTTTCCTTATTTTTTCAAAAACTCTTAAGGAAAAATGAAAAGAAGAAACCCATACCTCAAAAATAAGAACTGGGTTCTTACAAACTTCCCCCATTAAAGAAATTCATCCTTGAATTTCCCTTCCATGGGTGGTGAAGATAAATCTGAGAATAACTCTGGACACTGAGTATGTACGTCGGTCTCCCACTCCCAGGTTTCATCTTGCAGTCGTCCATGTTTCCATAGCACCCGTATGAGAGGAACTGACCGGCCTCAATGAACCTTCGTGCTCCTGTCAATGATACGGATCAGATGCTTCTCAAAGGACACATCTTCCTAAAGCTCAACCTCCTCGGGCTGAAAGATGTGAGATGGGTCTGAATGATAGCGGCGCAACTGAGATACGTGGAAGACGTCGTGCATGGCCCGGTACCTCTGTGGTAATTGCAACTGATAGGCAACCAGCTCGACTCTCTCCTGAATCTCAAATGGCCCCACATACCTCGGTGAGAGTTTACCCTATCTCCTGATCCGTCTGTGTCCCAGCCTCAGCGAAACACATAGGAAAACCTGATCCCCAACCATGAACTCCAAAGGTCATGTGTGGTGATCAGTATAAGACTTCTGATGAGACTGTACAGTAGCCATCCACTTCTGAATCAACAAAACCTGCTTAGATGTCTCCTACATGAGACATGGTCCCAATAAATCTATCTCACCTACCTCTAACCAGCACAAGGGTGATCGGCATGGCCTACCATATAAAGCCTCATATGGTGCCATCTCAATAATTTCCTGAAAGCTGTTATTATAGGCAAACTCGACTAGGGGTATGTGATTCTCCCAAGATCCCCCAAAGACTAGGACGCATGCACGCAGCATGTCCTCTAGCACCTGTATCGTACGCTTTGACTGACCATCGGTCTGAGGGTGGTAGGTTTTGCTAAGAATCACATGTGTACCCAGTTCCCTATGAAAACTCTGCTAGAAACGAGACGTAAAACAGGCATCCCTATCTAAAATGATAGAACGAGGGACCCCATGAAGACTTACGATCTCTCGGATATAAAACTTCCTGAGCTCATCAACTCCGAAAGTCTCCTTGTTCAGAAAAAAGTGAGCTACCTTTGTGAGTCTGTCCACAACAACCCACACGACATCATTGCCTCAAGGTGACCTAGGTAAACCAGTCATGAAGTCCATCATGACATCATCCCATTTCCAATCCGGAATGGGTAATTGCTGTAATAGTCTGAATGGCCTCTGATGCTCTGCCTTTACCTACTAACAAGTGGAACCCCTCGTAACAAAACTAGCTATTTATCTCTTCATACCTGGCCACCATTACTGACGTCTCAAGTCTCGATACATATTGGTAACCCTAGGATGAACTTCCCAATCTGAATCATGAAACTACTGCATCAACTCCTCACGTATATCCCCCAGAACCCATACTCTTCCATGGAAACACAGAATCTCATCATCACCTATCATCCAACCAGGAGGAGGGTCCTCACTTGCCACTGACTCCCGTAGAACTAGGACTTCTGAATCAGATAGCTATCTCATCCTCACTCTATCCAGGAGGGTAGAAGTCATAGCTAAAGATGAAAGATAAGTCTGCCCCTGACTATCATGCACATCCAAATGCATTTCAGAGAACAAAGTCATGAGTTGCCACTCAACATTGGCCTCCTGCACAGCCTATGTCTGAGTTCTCATACTCAGTGCATCTGCCACTACAATACCTTTTCCAAGTGTATAGGAAATCTCAAAATCGAAGGACTGAAGGTATTCATCCCACCTTCGCTGCCTCATATTCAAGTCACGCTGAGTAAAGATATACTTGAGACTATTGTGGTAGGTGAAAACTACAAAATATTCTACCAATAGATAATGTCTCTAATAGCACAATGCATGTACAACTACATCCAACATGAGATCATGCGTCAGATAATTCCTCTCATGTGGCCTCAACTGCCAAGAATCGTACACAATAACTCGATCTCCCTGCTTCAACACAGCTCCCAACCTAATCCCTAATGCATCACAGTAAACTGTATATCTCTTCCCCTGTTCTGGGAGTATCAAGATCAGTGCTGATGTCAACCTTCCTTTCAGGTCCTCAAAGGCTGTCTCACATGCTTCTGTCCAAACGAACTTCACACCCTTCTTAGTCAAACCCGTCAATGGTGCTGCTATATAGGAGAAGTCCTGGATGAAATTTCTGTAGTAACCATCCAGCCCTAAGAAACTTCGTATCTCAAACACGTTCTTAGGATGCTCCCAGGAAACTTCTACTATCACCTTCTCTGGGTCTACTGAAACTCTCGCCTCTAAGATCATATGACCTAGGAAGTGTATCTAGTCCATCCAAAAGTGGCACATTGAGATCTTAGCATATAGTCGATGCTCTCTCAGTGTACTCCATATGATCTCAAGATGGGTGGCATGGTCGTGTCGAGTGTGAAAGTACACCAAGATATCGTCAATGAATACTACCCCAAAAGAATCTAGATATGGATGGAACACATGATTTATTAGAGACATGAAAACTGCTGGCACGTTCGTGAGTCTGAACGACGTAACCATATACTCGTATAGACCATACCTGCTCATAAAAGCCGTAAGTAGTATATCTGATGGTCTCACGCGCAGCTGATGATATCCTAATATGAATTAAATCTTCAAGAACACTCGTGCTCCATGAAGTTGATTGAAAAGATCATCAATCCATGGAAAAGGATATTGGTTCTTAACCTTCAACTAGTTCAACTTCCGATAATCCACACAGATTCTAAGGGTACCGTCTGCCTTCATCCCAAAGAGGACCGGAGAACCCCAAGGAGAAGTACTGGGTCGGATAAAACCCTTTGACTACAACTCCCTTAACTGCCTCTTGAGCTCCTGCAACTCAGGAGTGACGATCCTATATGGAGGAATGGACATTGGTGATGCTCCTAGCATAAGCTCAATAGAGAAATCCACCTATTTCTCCGGAGGTAGACCTGAAAAGTTGTCCAAGAAGACATCCCCGAATTGATCAACCACTAGAGGGAAATCCTTCTGACAAGTCCCCTGGTCATCTAGATATAAACTTGCAATCTTGGATATGACTCCACCTCACCCATGATGCTCTAGTCCATCTTGACTCGCCTGAACATCCCATTCGCCCTTGTATAGAAACTCTCCACCCCCTGGTGATGTGAAACTCACCCTGCGACGATAACAGTATACAAAGGCTTGAAAGGGAACCAACCAATCCATTCCAAGAATGAATTCACAAGCTGTCATCTCTAATACATAGAGGTCCCAAAGAAAGTGACACCCACCAACCTCAAGGGGGGACTCCTTGCACTGACGCACACCAGCCGTCCTAGTCCACAACAGAGTGTCTAGCGTCATGATATCAGAAGAATTAGAAACACAGAGCCCAAGGATATTTACAATGGGCACAGATATAAAACTATGTGTAGCACCCATATCGAAAAGTACTGAAGATAATATAAAATATACTAGAATAGTACCTCTGACTGTAGAAGGTCCGGGATCCTGCTCTTGCTGGGTCTGCTGCACTGCATATGTCTGCCCATTGTCGTGGCCTTGCAACACAGCCTGACTACCCTGAGTTGTCCCACCCTACTGCCTCTGAGATCCTGGTGTCTGGCTACCACGGCAAAGAAGAAGTCATAGAAGACTGCCTGGAAATCTTCCCATGCCATGTCTCTGTGATGCTCAGACTGGGTGGTAACATCCCACTACCTCTTGGAGGAATCACACATCATGTAAGTCACGAACTTGACCCTATGCCCTGGAGGCATCTCAAGATGCTCAAAAATAGTCTACATCGATTCTATCCAAGACTCAGCAGCCGTGGTCAGCCATCCCTTGAAAACGTAGGCGGATGCTGCTGCTGGAAGATACGAGTCAGCTCGGTCATAGATGTGGCATCCTGCGGTGCTCCCTAAAAGGTCTGAATGAACCGTATAAAGCCTTCACAAAACTGCGCCTCCATACCTGTGTCTGGTATAACAGCTGGTGCCGCATCTGGCTCTGCTGGAGGATCCACTGGTATCCCATGGCCCACCATTTCTGGAGTATAGTCATCGCCGCTTTCCTAGCGAACAATGTGGGGTCGTCTTGGCGGAATGACTCTACAAGGTCAAATTCACACCTTAGAACAAGATTAACAACAACTGAAAACATAGAAACCCAAAAGGGAACAGGATGAAGAAGGCATTAAAAAAATTGCAAAACAAGACGACACAGAATGTATACTAACTACACGGTGTGTACCTGACTTTCCTTCCCCTACCTGGGTCCTTCTACATGGCTAAACTAGACTAATCCCCTTGAACAAAACTACACGGCATGTAATCTGACTACACAGCATGTATGGTGCAATTTTCCAACTGCCTATGTCATTTTTGACATGACCGACTACTCGGATTGACACTACAAGGTGTGTGACACCAGAACACGGCGTGTACACCACCCCGTTTCCCAGCCACGCGGCTAACTCCACATGGTCTGTCCTTGGGCAAGACTACACGGTGTGTCCCACAGGTACACGAAATTTACTAGACGAGCTCTACTGACCCGTGTTGTTAGTTACACGGCCGGATACACAGCCCAACCTACACGGCGTGTTCAAGAAACGATTACACCGGATCATGTTTGTTAGTTACACGGCCGGGTCTCTAGGTCAACAATACATGGTGTGTACATCCAGTAAATGGTGTGTTCACCCCAAGCTCTTTCCTTCCCCGTGTCATCGCCCACACGGTTTTTGACATGGAAAGAGACTACACGGCGTGTACTCAGGGTACACAGCATGTACTCAAAAAAATTTCTTTTCTTCCAGAACAGAAGAACATACACGACATGTTTAAGGTACTACACGGCCTGTATACTGGGTTTCCAGACAGTATGCCTCAGAAACTTCTCCGGAACCCAGAAAATACTGAAAAACAACACCTAAGTGCCAAATTCCAATCCATGAGGGCCCATAATCCCCAAGAATCAATGTTTGACATCTTATCCGTGTTATGACAAAATAAACAGTCAATGATCCACCAAATTCTAGTAAATGCAGGCCCATACTCCCTAAAACCAAAGTCTGTCATCCATTCAATAAACCGGCTCATAACAAAAATACTCTATCACATAGCAGGTATTTATCAAGCAGCTATCACAACAGCATGCTTTAATAGCACAATAACTATCACAACAACATGCAATTTCTAATGCACCTACATGGCATGGAACTATGCAAGGTATGTGATTTCTAGCATGTGCCTAAATTATTCATGAGATGTAATACCCTCATCTAATCGAGATTCAACTAAATAGAACCCAAGGATAAAATATAAACAACATAATCATAAGTGCGTCACCCTTTGGTGAAAACAAATCAACTCTAAAATTGAAAAATCAGTAAAATTGCGATACGAGGTAAATTGGATTTTCCATGTACACATGTTAGCTAATACCAGGCATAGCTTATTACCAACTACCGTTCCCGTCCTATCCCTGACTAAGGCTCCAAATAGTATGTCAAAGAAAAGAACCCCTTTGATACCAATTTGTAACATCCCGGTTCTGGGTGCCACTCAATGGGTGCCTCGAAACCGGTTCGCCATGTGTCATCAAGCGCATTTCCCCAAATTCCAGAGGCTACCGACTAGCAGCGAGGGCCCAAGTCTGATAGTGGGGAAACTATGCCCTCGTTTGTCAAAGTTTAGCACAACAGAATATAATATAAACATACAACAATAGCGGAATCTGTAAACCATACACAACTGAATTAAAAAATTGTAGTAGAAATAACCAACCAATATATAAATAATGGTGCAACATGCCTCAAATTCTAAGAAAGCTTCCAGAACATGTTACACAACAATAAAGTACAGTACAAGTACAAGAAAGAAAAAGAGAACAAAACAACTGGTAGCATCGCGAGGCTAATCCCGGTCCCATGCTCCCCTACTCCTCAGCAGCAATCAAGTACCTGTATAGGGACTCTTTCCCCTATCCACACCTAAAACAATATAATCTGTTTTGGCCTAAAAGCACGACCCAAACAGGGTGTGAGAAATAAATCCCAGTAGGCACCCACCAAAGGCCCATGCTCAACTGTGTGTAAACATGAAACAATAGTGTGGAGTAGTAAATACAATAAACTAAGCAGTACTCAAAGTAACTAACTTTACCAGTTATATTTCTATTTTATTATTAATTTTAACCATTTAATATTAATAAATCACCACATTGAATTTCTAAGTAACCAGTCAGTGTCCTCAGTCACACAAACCCTTACCCTCAGGTAAACAGAATCTCACCATCAGGCAATCGGAATCTCTCCCTCAGGTATAACAAAAATTTCCCTCAGGCATAGAAAGTGTCACCCTCAGGCAAAAAAGTCAAGTCCTTAGGAACAAAAGGTTTCCCTAAGGAAAAATAGAATGTTGCCCTCAGGCTAATACAGTCATGCCCTCAGGCTATAGTAAAACACCTCCCTCAGGCATAAGTAAAACACTGCCCTTAGGCATAAGTAACCGGGCCATGCCCAATATATAAACATGAAATTTACATACAATTCCTCTCAAGGAAAAAGTAATGCATAATCAGACATGGCATACCCTCGGGTATCCTGTCCAAACAGCTAAACAGAGGAACGTACCCCTCGGGGTGGTCCTAGATCCAAGCAACGATCCCAAACAGCAATTTATTATCACATTTTAATTACCTATACAATTCTAGGTATTTA
The DNA here is from genome assembly GCA_963277665.1 of Viscum album. NCBI lineage: Eukaryota > Viridiplantae > Streptophyta > Magnoliopsida > Santalales > Viscaceae > Viscum > Viscum album. Next base: position 631,055,948 of record OY728162.1, on the reverse strand, counting down.
AACAGCTATGGCCTCATCCACACAACACCCCAACATGGGTTCGTAGCAAAACAAATACACAAAACACACAACAGTTGGAAAAGAAACACCAATCCACCTACCTTTAACACCCACGAACGATATACGCGAACGTCGCCTCAAGAAACGCCCAAGAACAACATAGATCTGACGTAGAGGAAACTTCTTTTAAACTTAAATAACATCCCTATGGGAAATAATTGGTAATAACTACTCTAGGAGAAGAAAGAACTCACCCGTGCGGTTCTAGGGAGATCGACGATACAGAAAACGAATTCCCGACGTGCGCTTGGCGGATCTCCAAAGCTCCAGCCTCCCTCTTCCGCTCCTTCCCGTTATAATCCTTCCCTATGAACAGGGGAGGCTACTACCCATTTTAAGGGAGAAAAACAAAGTAAACTATGTTTAATTTTGAGTACACGGCATGTACTTCCTTCATTTAGCTATTCATATGGCAGTTTCCCACTAGTGTGGCACTGTTCATCTGTCGGCATGACTACACGGCGTGCCTTCTTGAGTACATAGTGTGTTCTGTCTCACAGCTGGACACCGCCTTTCTATTTGCCTACCGACTGACTACAAGGCGTGTAAAGGACCACTACACGGTGTGTAGTCGGTTTCTACACCCTTCATCGCCGACATGGCCCCACGCCCCGTGTACTCATCCCACACGGCCAAAATTACACGGCGTGTGGAAAAGTACACAGTGTGTACTTCCAAAATTTAGGATTTTTCCCCATTTTCCTTATTTTGTCAAAAACACTTAAGGAAAAACGAAAAGAAGAATCTCGTACCTCAAAAATAAGAACCGGGTTCTTACACCCCATAATAAGGTTCGTGTTTTTGATTAATTTATCATGTAGATTCCAAACCGTATGTTTAGAAATTATTAAATAATCCCCCTCTCTTTTGCTCTAAAAACCCACCCAACCTGCCATTCCTATTCACTCAAAACATTGTGAGTATGAAATTAATTTTTCTTTACCTCTATAAATACCTCATAAGGTGTTCCCAAGATCTTAATATATTCCTCCCAAACTATTATAATTTCCCTCTCAAGTAATGGATTTTGTTCCTATTTATTTTTATTAAATAATTTATTTTAATTAACCGTTTTGATTTCTAATTGTCCACGTTATTGTGTGTTTTTAAACATATCGTTAAAATCCTTATTTTTCCAAAGTAATGAAATACTAAATTTCACACCCATTTAACCATTCCATGAACCTTTGTATACAATCGTTGTGCTATAAAAATTATTCCATGATTTTTCATGCCAAACTTTTGTATTGTGAATACCCATATCCATTTCCAATCTAGGGTATTCACCTAGTTGAACTTGTAAATAATTTATTTTATACTTCCATTTATGTAAACCACACTACTTAATCCTAGTATTAAATATGATTAAAGTATCTATTATTTTTATTATCTATGTGGCAGACAAATGTATGTACATAATATGAGTGTGACAGTTGGACCTAGAATTATATGTCCCTCTATTGCATGGGGTGTTGTTTTTATCTCATGAGATACCATGTACAGTGAAAAAGAAGTTAGCCTAAACATAATATGTTATGATGTCACCATGGTTATATTTGAATTATGATTACGATGTCAAATTTAATTTGTTTATATATTCCTTTGATTCCTTGATGTTATCATCTTATGACATGCTTCAAAGTTCATGATTATGATTCTAATCTTTTTTTCATCAAGTTATGATTTTCACTCATATGTACATTATTTATTCACGCTATTATTTTATTATTTGCTTACTATGATTTATATCTCACCCCTTTCTAATGTATATCCATAGGTTATCCTGTTCAGTTTTAGAAGAGCAATGGAATCCTAACGGCGTGTTGTGGGGTTTTAAATATTTTTATTATATCTATGTCATAAGTTATTATGATATATATATATATACATATATATATATATATAATTTCCCAAATACTCTAGGCCTCATGATATTTTGTGATTGTATTCAGTATATCATTATGTAATAAATTATTAGTTAAATTGTATAAAATAAATGGATTTTCATAGTTGGTATTAGAGAAAATCTAGTTATTTTGTGGATTAGGATTAGAAAACTTTAGTGAGAATCATAAGGATTGGATTAAACATATGAAAAAATCATTAAATTTTGGTAAAGTATAGAGTTATTGGTTTTCTAATCAAATACATATCTATCTGGATACTGACAAGTGGATGTAGTTATAGAATACTTACAGTTATGGGTAATATCCCCAAAAAAATAGCATCAGGTTTTAACGGTATGACAAAGAGTCCTAAGATCACACACCTATCTAGACACTTCCAGGGGATATGATTTGGTTAATCAAGTTTTTTTACAAACCCTTATGATTGGAAAAAAATATAATCCTCCAATGGCCTGAAGGCCTTCATTTTTTATTGATTTTTGATAATCCACCTTTCAAAGGGGTGAGGTGGAACCCTTACAAGGCCCGTAGGTGTAAGTATTACATAGCCTATAGGCCTTAGAGGAATTCATTTCCCGTAGGCTTCAAACATTACTTACAACCCAGAATAACTACATGGAACTACTCCTCCCTAGCATCTTCATCATGAAATCAGCTCTCCACCTTCACATGGATATTTGACTAGGCTTTCCTGTGCTTGCACATGCTTTTCCCGATGGCAGGTGTCATACCCTCTCATTCTTTAAATCTATTTAGCTTCTGCTATGGTGAAAGCTCCATTCTCCTTCTCATTCTAAAGCTTGTTCCTTATAGTTTTTCTGGTTTTCATCTACACATAACATGGATCGATGGCCTTGAGGTGGCCTGAAGGCCTTAAAGGACTCAAGGACCAAATCAGTGGCTCTAAGGCCTAAATAGGGGAATATTATCGGCTGCTATAGTGCCAAACAGTGCCTGCTACAATACCTACTAGAGTTCCTACTACAATTCTACATAGTTCTTGCTATAATACCTGCTACAGTAGTGCTACAATGCCTGCTAACTTGTTTTGAATCCAATAAATTCATAAGTTATGGAATATATTCATTTATTAGTTATCCCATAAATTTTAATAGTTTCCATTTTATATATTTAATATTTTTAAATTTCTCATCCATATGCCTATTTTGGATGAATTAAATGATTATAACCAGAATCAAATAGTTAAAGGTGGAATTTTATCCATTCATAAACTCCAAATTTTCTATGTGACTATGGTTCTACGCATTATTTCATATCATGCAATTTTAGAAGAACTATTCAAACACTGCCTCAAAATATGTAATTCTAGTTATCAGTGGAAACATAAAATTGGGAAATTATTATATCCCAAGAATATAACTTATCCCTTATAAATATTTGTGGGTTAAACTTCCCAGTGAACCTTTTGATAACCACTTTAGAGGAATTTGATACAATTATAGGTATATATTGGCTCTTGGTGTATAGAGTCAACATAAATTTCCAAGAAAAGGAAACCAGGCTCTATATAACTAATCACCCTATGAATCTATAAAAGTTAAAGGAGGATAATGAATCTCCTTTGGAATCATTATATCAATAATGGATATTGTTTCCATATGAGAAATCATATATATCTCAAATGATTGATACTAAGGAAAAGATCATCTTTGATGACATACCAATTATAATTGAATATGTTGACTTGTTTCCTGAATAATTAAATGGTCTTCCTCTAAGATGAGATGATGAGTTCTTAATCTAAATTATACCCAATTATTTTCCAATACCCAAGACTCCATATTGAATTGACAATATTAACCTTGAGGAGAAAAAGAAGCAAATAGAGGAGAATCTAGATAGTGTGTGTATACACCCAAGTGCTTCATCAGAGGGTGTGCCTGTCATTTACATCAATAATAAGGATGGGTTAATTTTCATCGTCATTGATTTTTATGAGCTCAAAAATATCATGATAAGTATCAAATATCCTATTCCAAGGATTGATGGCTTGTTCTATCTTCTACGTTGAGGGAATTTCTTCACTATGGTGGATATTTAGTTAGGATATTATCATGTAAATGTGAATAAGGAGGATATCCCCAAGAATGATTTTCATATAAGGTGTGAGAACTAAATGTTCACAGTTATTCCATTTGGACTCACTAATTATCAATCTATCTTCATGTAATTAATGACTAGAGACTTTAGGGATTACCTTAAATAATTTTTGGCATTATTTATAGATGATATTCTTAACTACTCAAAAAGAAAGGAGGAACATGAGGATCACTTGTATATTGTCCTAAAGACCATGTGAAAGGAAAATTTTATGCAACATATAGTAAATTTGAGTGTTTGAAAGAGTAAGTAACATTCCTACAGTATGTTATCAGTAAGAATAGGATATATATGGATCATTTGATGACAAAGGAATTTGAAGGGTGGACAATACCAACATCTGTAATGATGATCCATAGTTTACATAGATAATCTGGGTATTATCATAAATTTGTAAGAAACTCCTCAAAATTGTAAAAACCACTAACTAATCTAAATAAAATGGGAGTTAATTTTGTCTAGAATGATGAATATGATAAGAGCTTTAAATAGTTAAGGAAGAGGCTAATCACTGCACCTGTGCTCGCATTATCCACTAGTGGGGAAGTATTTTTGATCTATTGTGATGAGTCCAAAAATGGATTTGGTTTATTACTAATGAAAAATGAAAAATTAAGAGCGTATTCCTTTCTCCAATTAAATATCCATCAATTTAACTGCCCAATACATAATCTAGAATTGACTACAGTGATCTTCACATTGAATATTTGGTGATATTATCTATATGGGAAGAAGTGTGACATATATGTGGATCATAAAATCATCAATTATATTTTTATACAAAATGATATTAATATGTTTCAATAAATAATGTTATATCTAATTAATTATTTTGACTATTTAATCTATTACCATGTTAGGAAGGGAAACAAAGTGGAAGATTCCTTGAGTAGAAAAGATCCCAAACCCTATATATGATGAAGATTGAAAGGGATACAATATTCTTGGAGATGAAAAGGATGGATATTGTAATCATAAAAGGGGATTCACCCTACCATTCTCAATAAACTATTCAACCATCGATTGTAGAGAGTATCAAGGAGGCCCAAAAAGATGATAAGATGCTATAGAGAAAGGTAGCAAATATTCTAGTGCTCAATTTTTCTAAAGATGGATTTATAAGGATTGTAAATATAATATGTTTCCCATAAAATCAAGAACTAAAGAGGTAAATTATTGATTATGTGCATATCTCCTCCTTCTCTATTCATCCAAGAATCACTAAGATGTATAGATATTTGATGAAAAAATTCTTGTGTTATAACATGAAGAGGGAGATTGTGCAATTTATATCAAGATGCATGGTATGTCAACAAGTCGAGGATGAAAAATATATGTCCAAGTGTGTAATGAAACCATTACCCATATTAATATGTAAATGGGAATAAATAACCATGGATGTTTTTCATAGGATACCCGAGTACATCGAAGGAAATAAATCCATTTGGGTGGTAGTTAATCACCTTACAAAGTCAACATATTTAACTTCAATCAATGAAGACATCCATCTTGAAAACATCATCAAGATATACATAAGATAAATGATAAGACTACATGATGTGTCACTATCTGTTGTATCTAATCAATATTGGAGGTTTACCTCAAGGTTCTAGTGAATCCATTATAATGAATTGGATATAGAGTTGAGTTTTAGTACTATTTATAACCCTCATATCGATGAAAAATATTAAATAACCATTCAAACTATAGAGGATATATTTATATCTTGTTCAAAATATTTCTAAGGATGTTAGGATCAACACCTTACCCTAGTGTATTTCTTATATAACAATGGTTTCCATTCAATCATTCAAATGGTGCCTTATAAAGATGTTTATGGGAAGTGGTGTAAGACTCTAACTTGATGGGGTGAATTTAGAGAATGGAATCATATGGAACTTGATCGTATCAAAGATATTATAGAGAAGGTTTAATCCATTCAACATCATATGAAATCAAAAAAAAAGTTGATAGAAAATCTATGAAAAAAATCATTGCTAAGACGTAGAGTTTGAAATATGAGATAAATTGTTCCTTTCTATGTCACTATGGAATAAATTCATATGTTTTGTGAAGAAGGGAAAGATTCTTCCTATATACATCATCCCCTTTGAAATAATTTATTTCATTAAAGTTGTTCCCTTCCTAATATAACCCCTACCAAACCTATCTCAAATACATGATGTGTTCCATATATCCCTCTTAAGGAAGTTCATACTGAACCCCTCACATGTACAGACTCTTGAGGTGGTACCTTTTTAGAATTATCTTTTATATGTGTAGTATCCAATAAATTTCATCTATTGTGGAAAAAAAGTTATTCCAAATATGATAACTTAATTGATCAAATTATTGTAGCAGAACCCCAGGTTTGAGGAGGAAACATAGGAACCGAAAGAGGCAATAAAACATTAGTACTCTCATCTATTCTAGTGTATGAGATGAAATTTTTAGGGTGAAATTTCTAATGGGGGAATAATGAAATAGGCCAAATATTAATAAATGAAACATTCTTCTGAATGAATAAAGTTCTTATTAAATAATTTTTTTATAGAAAACACATGAATTATATTTCATTTATTATTTCCCAATAGTCCTAAAATACTATTAAGGATCAAAAATATTGATAATATAGTTTTTTTAGTAACCATTATGATTAGTATATATTATGGGTTTTGATAAATTCTAATTGATAAAGAAGGAAGAATTGATGGCCTCATCCAGTACGATTGTACCCTATAAAGCCCATTTATCAGAGCTTGTGAGGGAGATGTTATGATACCATGCCATTTTAAAAGAACAATTTTTTTTGTTAGAATATGTGACACACAACACTGATCTTTAAAATCGCATGAAATATATTTCATTAAATTTAACCTCTTTGATAGATTGTGATACATGCAACCCTGAGTCTAAATGAACCCTATATTAATAGAATCAATCCATTAAATTGGAAGGTATGAGTAGTAATAACTAAATTATGAATATTATATGGTTTAAACATGCATAAAATAAATTAAATGGTTATATATTGATTATAAATAAAATAATAATCATTTCAAATAAAGGGAAATGTTTTCTAAAAAACTGTATTTTTCTAAAACACAGTCTCATCGTACTTTGTTCACATGCTTTAAAATTATTTTTTACCAATTTTAGAATAAATATTTCTTAAAATTAATATCATTTTCAAAATAATTATATAAAATTTATATTATAGCGATTTTTTTGATAATTTTCGATAAATATTAATTCTTTAATGAATAGTTAAAAATAATAGTTTTTATTGAAAATTGTGTTTTCATTTTAAGTATTTTAAAAGTTCCATTTCTGATTTAAAAATTTTTAATGTAAAATTAGTAAAATAATATTTTAATCAATACAATTCAGTTTATTTGAATCAAATTAATTATTATTATTTATATTAAAACTTTCTACAATTATGAGGAATTTATCCCTGGAAAACTGATTTTTCGTCACATTTGGGGGTTTAATTTTAAATTAAAATTTTTTATTTAAATGAATAGAATTTGGAAAAATAGATTAAATATTATTAATAATCATTTTTCTTATTATAGAATTAATTTCACTAAATTTTGATCATAATTAATTTTAAAAATAATAAAAATTAATTATCGTGGTTAAGGTTAGAATAGGTTTTCCAGGGGTTAAACTAAAACTATAAGGGTTAAAATGTCATAGAAACATGTAAAATTTATATTTTATGGACATATTTAGACCATATAAAATTCATTGTTTTATTATGATACATTTTTTATCCTTTTTTCAGGTGTAAAACATGGGTATAACTTTTTATTTTCAAAACATCAAAGTGTATCCTCTTCCTAACTTATAAAAGGTTAGCACTTCTTTACTCCTCTTAAAATTCAATAATTGTTTTTGATCATAAAATACCAGAATAAAAAAAATATTTTCACCCCTACACACATAATTTAGGATTTTGTTTATCAAAAATCTAATCTATAAAGGCTTTATTTATAAAACTAAAGTCAGTTTCTGAAGAAGAGGTAATGTTCTAAACCATGCATTTTCGTTTTACATCTTCTTCTAACATAAAAAAAATACAAAATTGATAAAATAATATTATTGGTATAAATTTTATACTTATATGTTATTATGTTAATTTAATAACATATATCTATCTTCTATTCAATCAAATGGGAAACAAAACAATCGATCATGTGTACGGTGGACTACGACCTCATTAATCGATGAAATTCATTTTCCATTATCACCTTTCATGGTTTGATATAATAATAGATTTAACATATTTATATTATATTTATGATATTAATGTAATTATGGATTATAATATAACCTATACCTTCTTACCTTCCTATCCATTGTAAAATAATAATGTTGCTCGTGCATACATGTGGATTAGTACCTCCACATAGCGATGTGAAATATTTTTTATTTTATTTTAACATGGATGGTAATATGTATATACATAATTTATATAAATTAAATATATGATATTATAATGGTTCTGTAAAGGTAAAATATTATTTACTTTTCCTAACTACTATCTATTAGAAATATAGAAACACCGTTCATGTGTATATACGACCTTTGGTCTCCATGAATGGTATAACTCAATTTCCTATCTATAATTTTTATACACTTTTATAAATACTTATATAATGATTATATATGATATTTATATTATGATTAAAAAAATTATATTATTTAAACATGTTCAATGGAATAGGACCCAAGTTACAGAACCAAAACATATATGGAAAACAAAGTAGTTGTCACCCGAAATAGTGATTTTAACAAATAATTGTTAATAAGTAGGTTTTAAAAGACAATAAGTAAATAATATATGGTATGAGATATATTATTATTTAATAGATTTATAATAAATCTATATTTATTATATATTAGTTACAGACACATACTAAAGAAATCATACCTGAGGTGAGGGTTTCTCGTCTCAGTTTTACTTTCGTGATACTTATGCCATATTCAAAAGTTTTTTCTTTTATGTAGTGTATTTACTATCCATTTAATATTTTATATCATGAATTGATTTATACTCATGTCATTTAAAGTTTCATCTGATGTTATCTGTTTCAAGGGGCTTATGATACAAAATTTACCAAAGTAGTAGGTGTTTATTTCACAATCTCATCAATATTTGGAATTGTTTATGTTTAATTATCACTCATGGGAATTATTTCATATTTTTTCCTCAAACCCAATAAATATTATTATCATATTCTTATTCATGAACTATCCATGTAATAGTACCATTTTCCTCTCTTTGGAACTTCAAATGATTGGGAAATGTTTTTTATGGAAATATGAGTTTATTTCTCACTACGATTGAAAGATCTTTTTTCTTCCAAAACCATTTTATCAAAAAAAAATTCAAAAAGGTTTTTAAAATTCTAAAATTCATTTTTAAAATAAATTTTATCAATATTTTTATTTTTAAAAATTAGTTTGAAAGGAATTTCCTTTTTATTTTTCGAATGAGGTTCATTTTAACCATTTTATAACAGTGTGCAAAGAATGTATTTTTAACTTATATAGCATGTACGAAATTACTTCTTGTTAATTTTTAAAATATTCTTTTATAATTTTACAAGTATATTTTTAAATAAAATTATTTTCTTAATATTATGTAAAATTTTATTTTCAAAAACTAATTTTTAATGTTAAAAAGATATTATCCTCAAGAATGTTATTAGTGGCATTTTTATGGCATTCTTATCTATCTAAGACAAAACCCATCATTTAACTTATGATAAATTTGGAATATGTTTTAATTACAATATCTTTATTATATATTTATATGTTTTACAATTATTTTAACAGGGGATGTACTATTTTAATACCATTCTCTATGTTACTCAAAGTAGTTTATTACTGTGTTTACTAATTGAGGAAAGTGTTAACATTTTGTATGCTTGTTTTTCAATATTAATTTTTATGCTAATTATGTTTTACGACTTTAATATGAGTAATGAATTGGACTTATTAAGTTATGTAGGATCGAAATAATGATGTAGATGCTCAATATACAAGAGGGGGGGGGGGGGTGAATTGTATACTTTAAAAATTCCTTTGGAACCTTTAAAGTTAGTTATGATTAACTATGTTTTCCGTAAGCAAAGGAAAGGGCTAAGTTTAACAAAGTTAAACTAAGAAAATTCACAACACCTATAACATCAAATAAACCTTGGAAAGAGATTCTGAAAGTAGGTTCCGGAAATATGGTTCCAGAAATTGAAACTTAACAAAAGATTACAATATGAGATTCTACCTTAAAGCGTATAGAATATAAATGAAACAGATTATAAGTAAGGAAGTATAAGAAAGTTATACTTTCCTTATAATACAAAATGCAGCGGAAACAATCAAGTAGTAAAACTACAAGTAACAAGATATAAGTCTTTTAACCCAAAGAGAAGGGTATTCAACAACCTTGGATAAAGGTTCCATGATTTATACTTTCAAGAAAGTATGTCTTACCCACACCAGGTTAAGCCCTCGATACGAAGATCGGAGTCTCTATCTTACTATCCCCGCAAGCCCTCAACTTCAAGGTAGTTGGCACCTCTATCTTCCTCGGCAAGGAAGCCCTCGAACTTCAAGGTAGTCAGCAACCTCTGTCTTCTTATCCCCGGAAGTCCTCGAATGTAATCACCAACATTCGGAGTCGCACGAAGCTTTGAGAGTTAATAAGATCCTCTCTCTCTAGAAATCACTTCAAGCATGTAATCACATTAGTCGAAGATCATTCAGCCTTTCAGCACTGAGCTCTTTCAAATGAGATCCTATTTATAGGCAAATTTCCAACGGTCAACTCCCTCTTCCAACGGTCATATTTTCCATGAAATTCGGAGGGACCTGGTCACGTGTAACTTAGAAAATGGTTAGTTTATAACAGAATAGACGACATAGTTTTATAACAAAACAAGTGTAATAGAATGTACAACACCATTTAAAATCTAACTCAAAAGTTCGGAGTGATTGTTCGGAGTGTAAACAAAAATAATTTTTCAGAGTCTAAATAAATACGGAGTGTATAAAACAAAGATGATCAGATTCTGTTTAATAGGTGAATTCGGAATGAGAATTTGGAATGAGAATTCGTCATCAGAATTCGTTATGAGAATTCATCATCAGAATTCGTAATGAGAATTCATATCAGAATTCGTAATGAGAATCCATTATCAGAATTCGTAATGAGAATTCCTCATCAGAATTCGTAATGAGAATTCATCATCAGAATTTGTAATGAGAATTCATCATCAGAATTCGTAATGAGAATTCCTCATCAGAATTCGTAATGAGAATTCCTCATCAGAATTCGTAATGAGAATTCATCATCAGAATTCGTAATGAGAATTCCTCATCAGAATTCGTAATGAGAATTCCTCATCAGAATTCATTGTCTAACTTCATAAGGATTTGTATCCTGAATCTGGAGTAAAACTATATCCGGAATTCGGAATTAAACTTTATCACAGTTCTCATTCCGGATTTCGGAGTGAAACTTTATCACAGTTCTTATCTAGAATTCGGATCCTAAAACAGAATACTTCATATCAAAGTTTCAAGAAATTCCGAGAAAATAGAAATGAATCCGAATCTTATACTTAAGAAAAATATGGATGAAAATATGATAAGGATAATTTTTCTTACAAAAGTGATTTTCCTTATAAAAGAAATTTTCCTTATAAAATCAATTTTCCTTATAAAATCAATTTTCCTTAAAGATAAGGTGTTTGTGATTTTCAAAACAAGAAGGAATGGAAAAGTCATAAGGAAAACCTTATTGACTCAACAATCTCCCCCTTTTTGGAAAGCACAAACATCCTTACGAAAAAGAAATTCTAAGAAGAAAGAAAAACATTAAGGATTATCTCCCTTTGTTTTAAGGATATTTATGAATACGACTAACTCCCCATTAGGCTTTGAAACTCTAAGGATCATATTCTAGATTTCCGGAATGACATTTCATTAGGAATAAGAAAGTCTTATTTAATGAAAAACTCCCCCTTAAATAAACTCTTATTAGAGTTCTTTTTTCTTAAGGATCTTTTCCTTCTCCCCCTTAGATAAACTCTTATTAGAGTTCTCTTTCCTTAAGGATCTTTTACTTCTCTCCATTTGTGATTTTCAAAAAAAATCGAGGGAATGGAAAAAATAAAAGTACCTGAAAAATTAGTAATAATAACAAAAGGCGAGCAACGAAGGTTTTCATTAATTTTAAGGAATGCAAGATACAACAAAAAGATCGGATTTAGCTATTTCGGATCTTTTTCCTTCGAAATGATCCCCTTAAGAATAGTCTTGATCTTCTTTAGGTCTTTATGATCTTCTTCAGCTTGCTTCTCTAAGACCACTATTCTTGTACTTTGAGCTTCAATCTTTTCTTCCAGGGCATGAATCTTTTCTTCCTGAGCTTTGATCTTTTCTTCCTGAGCCTTCATTTTCTCTTCAAACTCAATCTGATGATCCCTTTCAAATTTCTAGTTTTGAGAAACAGAATTCAACTTCCCATTCAGATCTCTGACTTCTTGAATCCGGAAGTTCTTTTCATCTGTTAGCTTCTCTTCAAATGAAGAAGTTAGCTCATTTATCTTCCAGTCCTCAGTCTCAAAAGCATCTTTAACATTGTCTTGAAACTCATCAAAAATTCTCATCTCTTCTACGGTTTTCCTCAACCAGCTCGTCATCCTCTTGAAAGATATTTTGTGGGCTTCGTATCCAACAAGAAAATATTTGAATTCATCTTCTATCTCGACATACTTATCCATAAAAATGGATATGGAATCTGATTTCTGATTTAGAGCATGTTGGAGAATTTGGCATCTTGAATCTATAGTCGAGATGGTCAGAATGGAACCTACCAACTTTCTTAAAGATTGAACAACAAAGTCATGTCCTAACGAGGATGACTCCAAATCTGAAACTTTTCTTGGAGAATTTTCTTCCTCAATAAGCTCTAACTTCCTTTTATATGAGTCACCAAATTTTCTTTTCTTTCTTTCCACTGATTTCGGAGTATCAACAAGGAGTTGCTTTCCCTTGTCCTTTTTCGGAGTGGATTCTTGATCTGGAGTTTTCTTCTCGCTAGTAGATACTTGAATAACATCATCAAAAACTTTTTGAACAACATCTTCCTCATTCTTATCCTTCTCAGGGGTTACTAACTTAGAGGATTCAGCCTCAGAAGTTCGGAGTGACAGATGTTCCGAAGGTGACCCCTTATAATCATCTACTTCTTTCAATAGATCTCCAGTTTCAACACTTTCTTCAGCAATTACTTCTTCCTCTTCCACTTGCTGAATCTGCTCGAGTTGCTCAACATGATCAGCTCTAATCTCTTCCGGAAAATCAAGGTTTCTTCCTGGAGTCTCAGGTCAAGATTCCAAGGATAAATATCTCAGAACTGGAATGCTTCCGGATACCATCTCATTAAATTTTAACAAAGCTTGGACTACCTCATCTTCTGACATCTTCTTCTTGAACTTCTTTTCTTTTGATTGTTTTACTAATTCGTCTTCTGTCCTTTCCTTCTAAGCCTTAGCTTCTGTAGGATCCAATACGAACTGCGGATCCCCTCCTTTATTTTTATCTTTATCTGCTCTCCACTTCGCAACTACTTCATCAGGATAGGCTTTCTTCTTCTTCGGTTTTGGAGGTGCGGTTTGAACTTCCTTAGATTTAGGTTCCTGTACTTCAGCTGCAACATCTTTCAACTCTCTTTTCTTTACTGGCTTAGATGATTCCAGTTCAGCAGCCTTCGGAACCGCTTATTCTTGATTTGGAAAATCAAAGAACTCACCAGTTTCCTTGTTGAAATCCACATCCATCCTCTTAAGAGTATCATCACTTAACAACAGAATTTTTCAAACCCTTGGATTAGACTTTCATGCCTCCTTGAAAGATTCAAGGCACCGAACTATCAACTTTGATAAAAGTTTTGGGTACATTAAGATTTGGGCTCTGAGATTTCCTTTCTTAAGATTCTCAATAGTTATAAGAATGTGCCTCATGAAGTTAAACTTCCTTAGATTTATCAGAAAATCTATGATATAGATTTCACTCTTCTTCAGACTGTCTTTATCGCCTTTCCTTGGTACGATAAGACCTTGTACCCACAACTCTAGAATCCGTAAATTTGTAGGCAAGATAGAAATATTTGGAGCATTTTCATCTGAGAGTCCGAGAGTTTTCAAAGATTTTTCTTTGTTGAATCCTCCATTAGAATCTGGAAAAATGTGAGATATGAACTCAGCTTCTCCTTCATAGGTCAGCCCTACCAAACTTGTTGCCTTGGTATAAGAAAGTTTATAAGTCTTACCATAAGACTTAAAAGAAAATTTCTCCCTATTATCTTCCTTAAAGAAGGAAACTGTTTCATAGAATTCAACAAGTAACTCTGAAAAAACATCATCTTGATTCCCTGGTTTGGACCCAGCAATATCTTCCCACCTGTTCAACTTTATGTTCCTTGAAATAAGAGAATCATAGTTGTTGAAGAAATCCAGATGAACCAGCCTTTCTCTATAAACTAACCATTGTGAAATCGGTTTGGAGGATGACATTTCTTGAGAAGCTAATTCCAAAGACATTCGGATTTGAATACCTCTGAGTAGTTCGGAATGGAGAAATTTGAGGTTCGGAACGGCCTTAAAATAGAGAGGCGGAACTTTGAGACGTTGGAGCTTTGAAAACCGATGTGGGACAACTATTTGGGGTCCCCTTTATATAGGCAAAGAAAAAACGGTTCAAATTCCACGGTTGATCGAATGGTTGTGACAAACTAAGATCAGATCTGACGGTCGAAAACCAATTCTCATGAAAACTTGAATCCGATCTTTTTGAGGTTTTATTAAAACAAAGATCTAAGAAAATTATAACCTGAAAACAAAATATAAGAAAATTCCAGCAAGTAAAGTATGATTACGAAAACTTAAGTAATGAAATCATACCTTTCAGATGGGCTTAGGAAAATTATTCGTAATTGGTAACATTCTTAAGAAAGAAAAAAACTTTAATACGAAAAAAAAACTCAGTACGAAAAACTCAGTACGAAAAATAAACTCAGTACGAAAAACTCAGTACGAAAAACAAACTCAGTACGAAAAGTTCATTCCAAAAATTTGAAAACAAAAAAACTTATTATGAAAGATTCAGTACGAAAATCCCGTTATGAAAATACCAGTACGAAATTTTCCATTCCGGATGTTTTCAATACGAACACTTCCATTCCACTAGTATTCTGTATGAAAATTTCCATTCTGGAAAATTTTAGTTCCGGAAATTCCATTCCAGAATTTTAGTTCCGAAAAGTTTAATTTTTTTTATTATTATAACAATCTGATGTACTCCCCTTATGAAAAGGAGTTTATTGCTGTAAGGAGACTTTTTTCAACAGAAATTTAATTAAGGAGGATTACCTTACGGTTATCATTCCTAACTTCTGTTCAATGTATTCAAATCTATCAGAAGGAATAGATTTTGTGAAAATATCAGCAAGTTGATCTTGTGTTCTGATAAATTGAAGAATGATATCTCCTTTAAGTGTGTGATCCCTAAGAAAGTGATGCCTAATATCTATGTGTTTTGCATGGGAGTGATGTTCAAGGTTCTTACTAAGGGCAATGTCACTTGTGTTGTCACACAAAATTTGAGTTTTAGTAAAACTCAAGCCATAGTCTGTGAGTGTGTGTTGCATCCACAACACTTGAGCACAACAACTTCTAGCTGCTACATATTCAGCTTCAGCAGTGGAAAGTGCTACAGAATGTTGCTTCTTGTAGGACCAAGAAACTAACGAATCTTCTAAGAAATGACAAGTTCTGGATGTACTTTCTCTATCCATTATACATCCACCAAAGTCAGCATCAGAAAAGCTTTTTAGAAAAAAATCATTTCCAGAAGTATAAAATAATCCTAGATCCATGGTTCCCTTAAGGTAGAAAAAAATTCTTTTTATTGCCTTTAAGTGAGATTCCTTAGGATTGGATTGATATCTTGCACATAAGCATACTGAGAACATTAAGTCTGGTGGACTAGCTGTTAAGTAAAGTAAACTTCCTATCATACCTCTAAAAGATGTTTAATCTACTGGTTTCCCAGCTTCATCAAGATCTAAAGAGTTTGAGGTACCATTGGGAGTACTTATACTCTTAGTGTTGTCATAACCATACTTTTTAAGAAGATCTTTAATATACTTATGTTGAGATATGTAGGTTCCTTCTGGTTTTTTAGAAATTTTAAAACCAAGGAAAAAAGTTAACTCACCCATCATACTCATTTCAAACTCAGATTTCATTAGACTTGAAAAAGATTCAGTTAAAGATTGCTGAGTTGAACCAAATATGATGTCATCAACATAAATTTGAACAATCAAAACATTTTTCTTATCTTTCTTTATAAAAAGGGTTGGATCTGCATTTCCCTTAACTAAGTTATTTTGAATCAAAAATCCGGTGATTCTATCATACCATGCTCGTGGGGCATGTTTAAGACCTTACAAAGCTTTGGTAAGTCTAAAAACATGATTAGGATGTTTTGTATCTTCAAAGCTAGGAGTTTGTTCAAACAAAACATCCTCTTGAACATAACCGTTGAGAAAAGCACATTTCACATCCATTTGAAAAAGTTTGAAATTAAAGAAAGCTGCAAAGGCAAGTATAATACGGATAGATTCAAGTCTAGCTACTGGAGCATAGGTTTCTTCATAGTCTATTCCCTCTTGCTGATTATAGCCTTTAGCAACAAGTCTAGCTTTATTTCTTACTATGACTCCATTTTCATCACATTTATTTCTGAAAACCCATTTTACTCCAATAACAGAAGTTTCCTTAGGTCTTTCAACCAAGGTCCAGACTTTATTCCTTTCGAATTCATTTAGTTCATCTTGCATGGATTTGATCCAATCATCATCACCTAAAGCTTCATCAGTGCTTTTAGGTTCTAATTGGGAAAGAAATGCTAGCTGTTATACTTCATTTCTTAAGGATCTTCTAGTCCTTACAGGTTTATTTATATCACTAGTGATACTATCACTGGGATGATTCTTAAGAAACACCTGATTTGGGTTTTGTAAAACCTGGTCATCAACATAGGGTAGAAAGTCTTTTGGGGTAAATGTTTCAGAAGTATCTTCTTGAACAATTTCCTTATCATAAGGTTCTTCTATCAAAGGATGACAATCTGTTTTTGAAAACACATCTGAGGATGTAGGTTGAGGTGGTTCAAAAACAAAAGGATCTGACTCATCAAATTTTACATGTACTTTTTCTTCAACAGTACAAGTATTTTTATTAAAAACTCTATAAGCCTTAGAGGTTGTGGAATATCCTAAGAAAATCCCTTCATCATATTTTGGTGTGAATTTATGTAGGTTATCTTTAGTATTCAAGATGAATACTTTGCAACCAAAAACCTTGAAATTGGATAGTCTTGGTTTTCTACCATTCCATAACTCATAAGGTGTTTTATTAAGAAAAGGTCTAATCAAAACTCGATTTATAGTATATCGAGCAGTACTTACAGCTTTAGCCCAGAAATATCTAGCAATAGAATATTCACTCAACATGGTTCTAGTTATTTCTTGAAGAATTCTATTCCATCTTTCAACTACACCATTTTTTTGAGGAGTTCTAGGTGCTGAAAAATTGTGAGTAATACCTTTTCTACTACAAAAAGTTTCAAAATCAGAATTTTGAAATTCTCCTCCATGATCACTATGAATAGTTTTCAATGGAAGGTTTTTCTCATTTTTAACTTGAGCTCTAAAACTTTTGAAATAGGAAAAAGCATCAGACTTCTTTGCTAGAAAAGAGACCCAAGTAAATCTAGTGTAATCATCAACTAGAACAAACACATAGTATTTGCCTCCAATACTTCTAGTTTGTGTTGGACCAAAAAGATCCATGTGCACTAACTGTAATGCATCAGTTGTTGAGACTTCACCAATTGATTTAAAACTAGATTTATGTTTCTTTCCATATTGACAAGGATCACAAACTTTAGAAGAATCTTATCTAAGCTCCGGTAGATCCTTAACTAGTTTCTTCTTAGAGAGTTTACATAAGTTCCTAATATTACAGTGACCTAGTCTTCTATGCCATAACTAGGAATGATCTTCCATTGCCCTTAGGCAAGGTAAATCTTGACTCCTGAGGTCTTCTAGGTTCAACGTGTAAACATTCTCTTGCCTATTGGCTGAGAGAATAAATTCTTCCTTGGAATTATGAACTAAGCACTTATCATTCCTAAAATTTACAAGGAAACCTTCATCAAATAATTGACATATGCTAATGAGGTTGTTCTTAAGACCCTTAACAAAAAAAACATTTGAAATCAAGGTTTTACCAAGAAGAAAAATAGTACCAATACCAACAATCTCTCCCTTAGCATTATCTCCGAAAGTTACCTTTCCTCCTTTCGTTTTGATAATCTTTTCAAAATAGCTTGTGTTACCAGTCATGTGCCGGGAAAATCCACTATCCATGTACCATGTATTGTTGCTGGTAATCTCTTTATTTTCTTGAAATCAAGAAGATAATTAGACTTTCGGTATCCAAACTTGCTTGGATCCGAGATTCCCTGATAATAAAATTTTTGGTACCCACATCTTCTTAGAGAAATAAGCTTTGTGAAATCCTAAAGATTGAGTTTTGTTTAAGGAACAATTCTTTGCCCAGTGACCACCACATTGACACTTGGTACAAAATGGGGCACTTTTAGGAACAAAATAATTGTTACTAAAAGTTGGTTTTGCATGGGTATAACCAAATCCGGATTTATTTCTTAAATGTCATATTTGGGAATACATTTTATCAAAATTTTCCTTACCATGGGTAAAGTTTGATAAACATTTCTTTAAGGAAAAAATTTCATACTTGAGTTTTATAACGAAGTTTTTATCTTAAAAATCATTAGTTTTAGAACTAGAGCTAGGCTCGAAAACATTTTTCTTATAAATTACTTTTTCTAATTCTTTAGAAAGTTTGTTCTTCTCAGAACTTACTTCCTCAAGATTTTTTGAAATACTTTGAAAATCAGAATTTTTCCTAATAAGATCTTTAGAAAGATCTGATATCTCTTTCGTAAGAATAGAATTCCTAGAGTTTTCCTTATCAAGTTTCTTATTGAGTTTGGAATTCTCAATCTCAAGAAGTTCAGCAAACCTAGAGACTTCTTCATAAGTAGGTAAAGTATTTTCTTCATCAGAAGAAGATTCTTCATCAAAAGAATTATAATACTTACTATCATTAGAATTTAAAGATACATTGGTCAACGATTCAGCATTTCATACCTTAGCCATAAAACAATGATTATCAATAGGTAATCTGGCTATAAGACCAAGATTCTTCTGTCTTGAAGATTCGTAATCAGAAGATTCATCTGAAGAGTCACCACCACTGGCACTCCAGGTATCATTAGCTTTCAGAACTTTCTTAGCTTTGGATTTATAATATTTCTTTCTGTTCCTGTCTGAATTCCATTCTTTCCTTTCTTTCTTTTTGAGTAAAGGGCAATCTGGTCTAATATGTCTAGCTCTTTTGCATTCATAACAAGTAACTTCTCCATATTTCTTATCTTTCCTGTCCTTTTTCTTATACTTATATTGAAAATTTCTCTGGCCAGCTATCTTGTTCATCCTTCGAGCAAGATTTTCTAATTCATTTTCAGATACTTCACTCTCACTAGATTCGGATTGGAAAATGACTTTCTTATACTTGGATCTGGTTACTCTCTTAGGAGTATTAGCTTTCATCTGATTTGATGTTGTTGTAAAAGCGATAGTACCATTTCCATTCTTCTTCTTGATGTTGTCAGCATCTCTCTTCATTCTTGTCTCATGTTGTAGAAGAGTTCCAAATAACTCATTAAGAGAAATTTGAGTGACCTTCCTTTTCTCATCTATAGCAGTTCTTTTGGATTCCCACTCATTAGGCATAATATCAATTATCTTATCCACAAGTGCTTCATCATCTAAACCTTTCTCCCCATAGACTGTAGGCTGTTAACAATGGTCATAAATCTCTGTTGAACTTTACAAATTGGTTCACCATAAGGAAAGTTGAATCCATGATATTCAGCTCTAAGCATAGCTCTCCCAGTCTCAATCACTTTAGAAGTTCCAAAGTGTGTAACCTCTAACTTATTCCAGATACAATTATCTGCTTCACAAGAAGAAATTTGGCTATATATATTTCTAGTCATTAAACAAATTAAAGTATTGCGTACCTTATAATTGAGTTGATACTCTTGATTTTCTTGGTTAGTAAAAGTTCTAACTTCCTTGTCAAGAATTTTATAATCACCAGTAAGCATAACAAAATTGTCCACTCCAGTATTGATAACAAAAGTCTTCATTCGATCTCTCCAATACTCATAATCATTACCATCAAATATTGGTGGTCTTGTAGGATTTATATTATCAATTGAACCAACATTGACTCCTTCCATACTTAAGATAACTTTCGACAAACAAACTTGTTAGTAAAAAAATCGTAATAACAAAGTCCGGAATGGGAAAGTTCGGAATAAGAAAGTTCGGAATGGGAAAGTTCAGAATGGGAAAGTGAGCAAGAAAAAATTATTCCTGAGTATAAGTATTTCAGAGACCTGCTCTGATACCAAATGTAGGATTGATATAGAGTATGAGGTTTCCAACCTCTGATACCAATTGTAGGATCGAAATAATGATGTAGATGCTCAATATACAAGAGGGGGGGGGGGGTGAATTATATACTTTAAAGATTCCTTTGGAACCATTAAATTTAGTTATGATTAACTATGTTTTCCTTAAGCAAAGGAAAGGGCTAAGTTTAACAAAGTTAAACTAAGAAAATTCACAACACCTCTAACATCAAATAAAACTTGGAATGAGATTCTGAAAGTATGTTCCAGAAATATGGTTCCGAAAATTGAAACTTAACAAAAGATTACAATATGAGATTCTACCTTAAAGCATATAGAATCTAAATGAAACAGAGTATAAGTAAGGAAGTATAAGAAATTTATACTTTCCTTATAATATAAAATGCAGCGGAAACAATCAAGTAGTAAAACTACAACTAACAAGATATTAGTCTTTTAACCCAAAGAGAAGGGTATCCAAAAACCTTGGATAAAGGTCCCTTGATTTATACATTCAAGCAAGTCTATCTTACCCACACCAGGGTAAGCCCTCGATACGAATATCGGAGTCTCTGTCTTGCTATCCCCGCAAACCCTCAACTTCAAGGTAGTTGGCACCTCTGTTTTCCTCAGCAAGGAAGCCCTCGAACTTCAAGGTAGTCGGCAACCTCTGTCTTCCTATCCCCGGAAGTCCTCGAATGTAATCACCAATATTTAGAGTCGCATGAAGCTTTGAGAGTTAATAAGAGCCTCTCTCTCTAGAAATCACTTCAATCATGTAATCACATGAGTCGATGATCAGTCACCCTATCAGCACTGAGCTCTTTCAAATGAGCTCCTATTTATAGGCAAATTTCCAACGATCAACTCCCTCTTCCAACAGTCATATTTTCCATGAAATTCGGAGGGACTTGTACACGTGTAACTTAGCCAACGGTTAGTTTATAATAGAATAGATGACATCGTTTTATAACAAAACAAGGGTAACAGAATGTACGACACCGTTTAAAATCTAACTAAAAAGTTCGGAGTGAATGTTCGGAGTGTAAACAAAAATAACTTTTCGGAGTCTAACTAAATATGAAGTGTATAAAACAAAGATGATAAGATTCTGTTTAATAGGTGAATTTGGAATGAGAATTAGGAATGAGAATTCGTCATCAGAAATCGTTATGAGAATTCATCATCAGAATTCGTAATGAGAATTCATTATCAGAATTCGTAATGAGAATTCCTCATCAGAATTCGTAATGAGAATTCATCATCAGAATTCGTAATGAGAATTCATCATCAGAATTTGTAATGAGAATTCATCATCAAAATTCATAATGAGAATTCCTCATCAGAATTCGTAATGAGAATTCTTCATCAGAATTTGTAATGAGAATTCATCATCAGAATTTGTAATGAAAATTTCTCATCAGAATTCGTAATGAAAATTCCTCATCAGAATTCGTTGTCGAACTTCATAAGGATTCGTATCCTGAATCTGGAGTAAAACTGTATCCGGAATTCGGAATGAAACTTTATCACAGTTCTCATTCTGGATTTCGGAGTGAAACTTTATCACAATTCTTATCCAGAATTTGGATCCTAAAACAGAATACTTCATATCAAAGTTTCAAGCAATTCCGAGAAAATAGAAATGAATCCGAATCTTATACTTAAGAAAAATATGGATGAAAATATGATAAGGATAATTTTTCTTTCAAAATCGATTTTCCTTATAAAATCCATTTTCCTTATGAAAGCGATTTTCCTTATAAATGCAATTTTCCTTAAAGATAAGGTGTTTGTGATTTTCAGAACAAGAAGGAATGGAATAGTCATAAGGAAAACCTCATTGACTCAACAAGTTATGGGTGGCTCCCACTATATCCTCTCGATGTATCGGTAGGTCTCATGAGACAAACACGATTTGGATTTTGGTTGAGACCTTACCCATTTATGTAAGATATCATGGAATGAGGACTTAAAAGTATAGTTATGTTTTCCAATATTATGCATTCTGTCATTAAGAGATAATTTATTGATTCCTGTGTGATTATTAAAGTAGTTATAATATACATGGATAAGTTTCAAGCTCATGTAATTATTTATATATCATTATTTTGATAATAATTTATTCCTACACTATTGTTCTTAATGTTCAAATTATTGATTAAATAGAATGTGTTTTTAATTATTTTCTATGACATATAGATTAATATTTATTTATTCATGATAGATTATGTTGTATGAATACCCTTCTTGGGCATTAGAGATCACCCCTTTCTTATGTTTATTTTACCCCAGATGCTAGGAAGTGTTTCATGATTGATATTAAGTGATATTATAAAGGGAATAATGGTGTAATAACAGAAAATAGTATGTTGTATTTTATGTTTTCAATTGTAATATTATATTCAAGTATTTATATGGTTTTCTAAGACTACTAAACTATATGGTCCTTCAAGAAGCAATTCCTTATATCTAGTGACAATGTAATAAAGTTACCATTGACTCTAGGATACTAGGGTCAGGGACATTATTGTTTCTATTAGAGGATGTTTATTAGTAACCTTGGTAACTAGATTTAATAAGGAATATATTAGATAAAATAACCCTATGACTGGATTTGAGTATAAGTAGTTAGGAATGTCTGAGGTTTTTTGTGAGAAAAATATATCCTTGTATGGATACTACAAGTAGACATAGATCTGGTACAGTTGTACCTTAAGGTAATAAGTCCTAAAAGGGAATATTGGGCTTTAACTCAATCATCACCTGGTACATGACATTGGTTCTTGATTCACACCAAGGTTTAAACTCTCAGGGGATATGCTTGGGATAATTCACATTTTCCTTACAAACCAACATAATGAATTTGAAAATATTTTAATGATTTGAAAACTTTCACAGAGAAACCATGTTTATGATTATTGTATTATCTATGCATAAAATTTTCAATTTATGTTAACTATTTCACTAGTTTTGGGATTATATATAAGGTTTCATAATTTTATGATCTAATATAGTTTATGCCGCTATTTTGAAATGGAACCTACAAAAAGTAATGGGAACTATATAAATGCAGGTATTCCATATAGGGATTTACCTCCTAAGGAATATAATGAATCCAGAGCTAGAGATATAGCTAGAACTGATCAAATTATAACTTTATTAGGTAATCTAACTCAGTATATGTAAAATAAATTTTCCCATATGGAGAATCACACTGATCCACAATAAGGTGTAATAATGTTTGACCTCCTTATGCATCATCAACCTCCATTATTCAAACGAACTATAAATACATTTTTACATAAGAAGTGGATAAGTTCCTTAGAGAATATATTTATCACTTTGAGAAGTAATGAAAGGGAGATGGTTGTCATGGAAATTTATTATCTCTTAGGATATGCGGATCAATGGTGGTCATTAATTCAAGACACTGAGTATGAGGAGGAAATAAAAGGTATATAAATAAAGGATTTTAAGGTTATCTTCTTTGAAAAATATCTCCCTCATGAGAAATGGGTGGAGAAAGAGAGATAGTTCCTGTATTTAAGATAAAATAAATTTGTAAATGTCTCTATGAATGGATCAAACATTACAAGGATAATAAGGAATGTTATGGACTATTTACATAATCTAAAGAGAAAGATTTAATTTTCCTTTGATGGGATTAATCTTATACATCGAATGTAACTATTATCCCAAATATTCTCATCATATAAGGATATATTATAATGTTCTATAAAGATAAAAACAATGCTTCAAGTCTGATGACTTTTATGGAAGAAAAAGAAGAATAGGATGGAAGATAGAAAATAGATAAGGGGGATGAGAAAGATGGATTTGTCTACATTTGATAATTGTAGAAATAAATACCTTGGTACTTTCTTGAAGGGAATGGGAGATAGCTTTAAGTGTCGATAAAAATGCCATTAGGAACATGAATTGAAGGGTAAGAAAGTCACCATTGATTAAGGTATATTCCATTGATAGAATCTGATCATCTTTGTTTTAAAAGAATCTAAGGGATCAAGGACCAGATTATTCTATTAATATAACTAATGTAAAATGATTAATGTTCTTTTATACTTATATCCAAGAAATATTTTTTAAAAGTATTTTTACTAATGGTATTTTAGTTATAAGAATCATAAAACATATAAGGATTCTCTTAATTTTGAAAGCATATATTTCTTCATGTGTGATTAACATAAGAGTTACAGATATCATCATGGTTTTGTGAGTTTCAGGTTGATCATAAGTGATATGTCTTAAACACCCCTTTTTAGCTTTTATGTGATGGGATTTTACCTAGATTAAGGATATTGTTTGATACATTTATGTAAATACTAACCATTTGCTTATTATATGTCTTAGTGAAAAAGTGATGTGGCTTCTTTTGTTTTCACTTTTCAACGTCATTTTGCACTTTTCATTCTCTTTTTATTATTAAAATAATGTAGTTTAATTAATAACTAACAATATTTTGTCTATTTTATATTATATTTATAAAATTATCATTTTTGGTGAAAATATGTATTTTATTGATTATTTTTTTTCATTTTCAATAATTAAAATTTATTTATTTATTATCTTTAATGTTTATTTTTTATTCTTTTGTTTTTTAAAATAATAATGTTTCATTTTTTATTCTTAAATTATTTTATTATTTACGTATTTAGTTTTTGTTTTATTCTATTTTCATTACTTTTATATTTATTAATAAAA
The DNA here is from genome assembly GCA_963277665.1 of Viscum album. NCBI lineage: Eukaryota > Viridiplantae > Streptophyta > Magnoliopsida > Santalales > Viscaceae > Viscum > Viscum album. The sequence goes on along the minus strand of OY728162.1, from coordinate 631,030,485 downwards.
TTAATTAATTAATTATTTTTCATTTATAAATAAATAACTCACTTTTTTGAAACATTAAATAATTAAATTAATTTTAACAAGTTTATTATTTTCTATAGTACTTATTAATATTCAATTTTAATTTAATTCTTTGAAATTATTAATTATTTTAATTAATTAGTTAGTTAATTTATTTAATCAAACTAATTTTTTTAAAAAAATTATTGTTTTAAATTAATTTGTTTGTTAACAATTTATAATCTTAAATAAATTATTTTTTGAATGATTTGTGATTAATATTATTTTTTTACAAATTTAAAATGTTAATTATAATTAGAATTTCATTTTTTTAATTAAGATAATTCATTGTTTTTACTTTAATTAATTATTTTATTTTATTTATAATTTTTTCTTTGTTTTGTTTGTTTTTCAAGTGCCGTTATTTCCATTACCCATCACCGAAAAGTTATTTATGGAAGAATTCCTTTTCATTTTTTAAATATAATTTTAAAGGTATTTATAACCTTTAGTGTTTATCTTATCATTAACGTTGAGGTAATTCAGGGTTAGTAAAATTTGGGATCATTTTTTGGAATTATATTAATATAGTTTTGGGAAAAGTATAATCCCCATGTCAGGTGACAACCTATCTGTAACGTCCCGACCTTAATTAGGTACATACCATTTTTACTTTATTATAGTCTAATTAATTAAGTAACCCAGGGCGCGCGCCTGCACACCTCTCTATGGGTCCTGGGCATCTTTTGATTTAATTTAAATAATTGCAGATGTTTCGTGAAAAATGTCTTGTCGCACTTTGGCATGATGTTCAGGTTTTAAATAATTAATTATGGATTAGAAAAGAGTAATAAGAGATTTAAATAATATTTAAATTAAAGCAAGAAAGGATAAAAAAAATTATGAAATAAAATAAAGAGGGGTTTATAAGGAAAAATGAAACTAATTAAAATGGGGGATTACTGTTTTTAATTATTTTTATTATTTTCTATTCCATTATTTTGTTTTATTTTATCTTTTTCTTTTATTTCCTTTTTTCCTTATCTTTTATTTCTATCTTATTTTTCTTTTCTTTTCTTTTTCTTTATTTTCTCTCTTATTTTTCCTCTCCTCTCTCCCTCTCCCACTCATCACGCCGCACCCCTCAATCTCGTCAAACCAACCAGTAGCCCCTTTGGAAGGCTACTGCTCCTCCATTCGACATCTGATTACTTCTATGTCAGGTGTGCAGTAAACCTTAGGGAACGCTTAACGTTGTTCAAGTGGAATCATTTGATTCCATTGAGTATTCTGCGCGTAGTTCATCGTGGAGGATTTTTACCCTATTTTGGGTTTTTTCTAAAATCCTTTGTTTTCATCCGTTTTAGGTCAAATCGAAGCCTATCGTGGATCTTATAGTCATATATGACTACAATGTAGGGTTTCTACTCACATTCCCACCATTTATTTGGGGTTTATAAAAATGCATCGTTGTAATATTAGTCGGTGCCTACTGGCTTTGTGAAATTTTACCCATTTTAAATACTTTAATGGTTCTGTTTATTTGTTTTATCCATGATCATCTTAAATTAATTTTATTGAAGGGTTGCAATAAGATTGGACACCCCTTTGGGTGTGCTGACATAGTCGGCGTATTTTCTCCGTTAGCCGGGTTATTAATTTAATTAGTTGTGGGTATTGTGCAACCTCTTTTTATTGTTTTTAAATTTAATGAATAGTTTTTTGAATTATTGAAACAAAGTTGGACACCCCTTTGGGCGTTCCGACATGATCGGTGTATTCTTCTATTATCTGAGTTTATTGTTTGATTAATTTCATGTGTTTCGAAGAAACTTTTTATTGTAATTAAATTAAATAAATAGTTGCATGAACATGAAATTCAATTATTGGATCATTGGAACTTGTTTTGATGAACTGTTTATTATTTAAATATGCATTACATGCTAATGTTTATATGATATGTATATTTCCATGAAAGTTTTTGTGTTGTACTGTTAAATTTATGCCTTGTGATGCATGGGTGTATCTTGTTAGTTTTCAAGCTGTGACTTTATATGCTGATTATGCCATATTTGCTACTGTAAAAACTTTAATTAAATTCTGGATGGGGAAATGAGGAAGGTCCCGTATTAAGGGTCATTCTTAGATCCTTCATTCCTGATGGGTTAACTCTATGTGTCGGGGGGTGGTGTCGTTGGCTTTTCCAGACTGAGACTTCCCCAGACGTTCTAACACTTTTGAGTGATACTAGTTCCAAAAGGGCCAATTGGGACGGATCTGTTGGCAATGTGCCTAAGCCAAACTCAGATGACACTCAACCCCTTTTTGCGAGATTAGGATGGACTGGGGTAAATCCATGCCTTAGGCGATACTTGTTCTTTCGAAATATTTCCTGGGACTGGCTCGGTGGCATTGGATAAATTGACGGATGTTCTGTAGTGATACCTTCAAGATGGGCTCGGACTCCAACTCCCAACATGAATCTTAAATAATGATGAACTTATGGTTTATGTTATTTAAAATTGAGTATCTTGAGAATTGAGATATTTCCCCTGATATGTGAAAGTGTGCCTGGTTGACACTGGACTTGAACCCCAAGTTAAAGCACAATCATGGGGTATACTTTTTCCTGGTTTTACCTTTCTTTTTTGGGTTATATATATATATATGTATCTATGTATCTATGTATGTATGTATGTATGTATGTATGTATGTCTGTATGTATGTATGTATGTATGTATATGTATGTATGTATGTATGTATGTATGTATGTATGTATGTATGTATGTGTGTATGTATGTGTGTATGTATGTGTGTATGTATGTGTGTATGTATGTGTGTATGTATGTGTGTATGTATGTGTGTATGTATGTGTGTATGTATGTGTGTATGTATGTATGTGTGTATGTATGTGTGTATGTATGTCTGTATGTATGTCTGTATGTGTGTATGTGTGTATGTATGTATGTATGTGTGTATGTATGTATGTATGTATGTATGTATGTATGTATGTATGTATGTATGTATGTATGTATGTATGTATGTATGTATGTATGTATGTATGTATGTATGTATGTATGTATGTATGTATGTATGTATGTATGTATGTATGTATGTATGTATGTATGTATGTATGTATGTATGTATGTATGTATGTATGTATGTATGTATGTATGTATGTATGTATGTATGTATGTATGTATGTATGTATGTATGTATGTATGTATGTATGTATGTATGTATGTATGTATGTATGTATGTATGTATGTATGTATGTATGTATGTATGTGCGTATCTATGTATCTATGTATCTATGTATATATGTGTATATCTATATGTAAATATATATATATATCTGTGTGTGTGAATTTCTGCTGACAGGTACCTTTTCAGACAACTAGCTTAAGCTGAAGCAGGTGACCAAGCACAGGTGACGTTTGGGACCCGATCTGACTTATTTATTTCATTACACTGCAATTAATATATTTGAAATGGTTATGTAATGGCACACTGCATTTTTATTTTTGCAGGAAATGGAAAGTTTTACACACCATGGGTGTCGCCCAACTGGGATTTTATCTCACACCCTGCTTGGGCGTCGTCGACACCTGAGTAGATTACATGATCATAGGTATTGACAAGTGGAAGCATGCTACTTTTGATTCTTGACTGTTCATTACTTCTTAGGATGGAGACTAGGGCAGAGGATCGGGCCTTGCTTGCGATTCAGTTGTTGCTTGTGTTTTTTCTTTTAGTTGACTGTGTGTTTGAGTTCTCTTTTCTGTACTTTCAGTTTAGACTCATATCATGGCATGAAACTCTTTTGTGAGTTTCCATACTTGGTTTTTATTATTTAATTGGATTATTTACATTGCTTCTTCTACAGTTTATTTATTCACATGCTTCTACTACTTATTATTTGTTGTTGTTTACTTTCGCTGTGATATTATCTATTACCTATGAGGGAATAGTCTACCACACATACACAAAAAGGGCCCTCACCACTAGTCAGCAGCCTCTCGCGTTTGGGGAGATGCGCTTGAGGTTATGTGATGCACCGGTCTGGCCACCGTCTTAGAGGTAAGTCGGGTCGGGATGTTACGCTATCGCATCTAGTAAGTATGCGATGCTTGAACCCACAACCGAAGGCTATAAGGGTGCGACGCCTACCACAAAACTATGTCATGTTCTAGTTAATACTCTATTTTTTACCTAAATTATTTTATTGGTAAATACTTATAGAATGGATTAATCTGACCTTTTGGTGTTTCCTTTGAGGTTTATAGATTAATATTTTATATTGGATAACTCATGTTAACAATTTTTTTGGTCAATATTTAGAGATATACAGAAGGACTTATAACTCTCTAATAGATCTTATGGTTAGATAAAATTTCATTTTGGTGCTTCAGGCATAAAAACTTCACTTTGATATTTATTTCATTGATTAATAAGTGACATTTAACTTGATCGAATCATTACCAAATGATAAAATTGTAAGTATATTATCTGGTGTTCATTATCATGATATTAAAATAATACCTTAACTCTAAGAAAATGATCTTGAAATAAAAATATTATCCTATTAACTTTATGTATAATGAATCAATGTTCTTTTTCAAACCTCATTGGTTTATGGTTTTTTGGTTGTTAAATTTCTCTTTATAATTCACTTTCTTTTGATCAATGATCTCTATAACTCTCCATAATTATTTATTCTTTTATTCCATGTCCATATTTTTACATCCAACTAAAGTTTTCCTACCTGGAATCCTAGTTATGTGTTATTCCCAATGACGTTCATACTTCTATTTCTCTATTATAAAGAATAAGTTTTTTTAATCTTTTTTATTATGTTGGTTTTCAATAAAGGAATTTTTAGATGATAAGCCCTTCATTTCTGAGGGAAAGTTCAAATTGTGAGGATGTAATTTATTTAAGGTGGAGAGAATGTAACCCCTAAATATTTTAAAATAAGAAAATTTTGTTTTATGTCATATTATACACACAAAAACAAGGTTAAAAAATCAATGAAATATATTTATTAAAATTTAATCACTTCGATATCTTGTGATGCATGCAACCTCGAGTCTAAATGAACCGCATACTGTTATAACATAGTCATTACATTTGCAGATAAGAATATTGCTAATTAAATTTTAAAAATGATATTTATTTTACATGTATAAAATAAATTTAATGATTATATATTTATTATAAATAAAATAAAAATCACTTGAAAGAAGAGGATATGTTTTTTGAAAAGTGTTTTTCTCAAAAAGTCAGTCTCATTACTCTTTGTGCACATAATTTAAATTTAATTTTTACTATATTTGTTAAATTTATTTCAAAAAAATGAAATTAATTTTTAAAATAATCATGTAAAAACTATATTAGATTAATGTTTTGAGAATTTCCGAAAATAAAATTAATTTTTCGATGATTAGTGGAAAATATTTGTTTTTATTAAAATCTATATGTTCTTTTAAAAAAATTAAAAGTTAAATTTTTATTTAAAATTATTTAAAAGGTAACATTATTAAAATTAAATTATAATAAATACAATTTATTTTATTTTAATCAAGTTCATTTTGATCTTTTATATTAAAACATTCTATACTTATGAGATTTTTCTCTTTGGAAAACTATTTTTTCATCACATCTCTGGGTTTTATTTTATAAAAATATCACTTTTTTTATTTATTTTTGAAAAATTGATACCATATTTTGAATCATCATAATATATATATCTAATGTGTTCAACTTAATTTTTTTTAATAATTAATAGTAAACAAATTAAAAATTAATTATTGTGGTTAATGTTAAAATGGGTTTACAGGGGTTTAGACATAAAATATAAGTGTTAAATGAACTATAAACTGTTAAAATATTTATTTTAAGGACATATTTAAACATTATCTAGTCTTTGTCTTGATAATGAGCCATTTTGGGGCCTTTTGTCTCATAAAAAATTTGGTTATCTCTTTTTCTTTAAAAAAAATCTAAGTGTGTCCCCTCCCCCACTTATAAAAGGCCACCCCCTCTCAAACCTTATTAACCCTACCAAATCCTTTTGGTTCATAAAATACCAGACCAAATGTATTTCTGAAATACATATCCTCATTATAGAGTCCCTTTTTATCATAAATCTAATCTTGGAAGGCTTTAGGTATAAACCAAAAGAGATTTGATGAAGAAGAGGTAAAGTTTCTAACCATGTGTTTTTATTTTTCATCTTCTTCTAGCTACCTAATATATTTTAAATATTTTATAAAATAATTAAACAATTTTATCTTATATTATAATATTTTATTATTTTAATTTAATGACCTATATCCATCTACTATTACAATAAATGGAAATTGAAACTATTGACCATGTGTACAATGGACTACCACCTTACAAACTGATGACATTTAGTTTCTATCACCACCTCTCATGGATGGGTATAATTATTGAATTAACACATCTATATGATATGTATGACATTAATATACTTATTTAATTACAATATCACATATACATTCTTACATTCTAATCCATTACAAAACAATAACATCGCTTGTGCATACATGTGGACTACAACCTCCACGTACTGATGTGAAAAGTTTTTCATTTTAATTTTAATATTTATGGTAATAAGGATATATTTAATTAATATAAATTACATATATGATATAATAATGTTTTTTTAGAGGTAAAAAAGTTATTTTCCTTTCTTACATTCCATCTATTGAAAAAATAGAAATAATGTTCATGTGTATGTACGACCTACCAACTCAATGAATGGGGTAACTAATTTTACCATATCTAACATTTATGGACTATTATAAAAAATTATATAATGCTTATATGTTATATTTATATATTGCTTAAAATTCTAAATATTATGGAACCATAATCAATTAAAAGGTCCCAATTTATAAAAACCAAAACATACATGAAAAACAAAGCAGTTATCACCCAAAATGGTTATTTTAAAAAAAATTAATAAATAACTCATAAAATACTATAATTCAATCATATATGGTATAAAATATTTTATTATGGTTCTATAGTTTATTTAAAATAAATCTATATTTATTAAATAGGATTTATAGAAAACTATGAAGTAAATCAGACCTAAGTTAAGGGTTTTTAGTTTCACATTTACTTTTTTGATACATATTCCATATTCACCACTTATTTCATTTATATGGTGAATATACCACCCATTTTATATGTTATATCATGAGTCTATTTATATTAATGTTATTTAAATTTTAATTTTAATTTTTTTATTTCATAAGTATTACGATTCAAAAGTTACTAAAGTGGTAAGTTTTTATTTCATAATCCCATCATTATTCAAGATTATTTATGATTAAGTATCCCTTGGGGGAATTTTTTGATTTTTTATATTAACCCCAATACATCTTATTATGCTCTATTTATTCATTATATTTTCAAATAATATTACCTTTTTCCTCTCTTTGATACTTAAATATATTTTTTAAATGTTTTTAATAAAATTTAACTTTATTTCTATCTTCAATTGAAAATATTATTATTCCAAATCCATGTTTCCTAAAAAAAAAAATTTTTTAATCTAAAAATTATTTATTAAAGAAACTTTTTATGATTATTTGAACTTTTAAAAAGTGGTTTGAAAGTAATATTCTTGTTATTTACTGAACAAGGTACTTTTTACCCTTTTTCCAACAATGTAAAAAGGATATTTTTTATCTTATATGAAAAGTGTATAATTACCCACCATAATATTTTTGAAGTTTCTTTACTATTTTACAATGATTGTTTTTATTTTTTTTCTTAATATTCTGTAAATTTTTCGTTTTTAAAAATGATTTTCATAGTGAAAAGGATGTTTTCCACAATAATTATTTTAAGGTAATTTTTATGGTATTTATGTCTATCAATGACAAAAAACCTCATTTTACATATGATTCATTGAGAATATGTCATAATGATACCATCTTATATATGGTTTATGATTAGCTTTACTATGGAATTACTATTTTGATACCATTCACCATATTACTTTGAATGGTATATGATTATGTTTACTGATTGGGGAATGTATTAACACTTCGAATGATATATTTTTCAATATACCTGTTAATGTTGATTATGTTTTAGACCTTTAATATGATGAATGAATTAGACTTATTATGTGATGGGTAGGGCTATATATATCCCCTCAATGCATCAGTAGGTACGATGAGAAAAACTAGCTTGTGTTTTTTGCCAGGGCCTTACCCATTTATTAAGATGTCATGGCATTAGGCCTTAAAAGCTTGGTTATGATGTCCAGAATTATGAATTACATAATTATTATATTATTTATTAATGACCATGTGATTATTATATTAATTATAATATTTGTGGATACGTTTCAAGCTCATTTGATTATTTATATGGAATTATTTTGATCATTATTTATTTCTTCCATGTTATTCCTCATGTTCAAGTAATTAATTAGATGGAATGTTTTATTTACCTATCCATGTTAATTATTCATTATTAATTCATAATATATTATTTTGTACAAATTCCCTTATTGATAATTAGATATAGATATCTGATTTTTTTTTAAAAACTATTACATCATTTTTAAGATAAAAAACATAATAGCAATACAATTCAAGATTGAATGGTTTAGTATCTAGGGTAAATTAGGATCAAACATCACTTTTACATAATAAAACTAAAAAATTATTTAATTTCATATTATTTATCCTCTTATTTTCCCTTGTATTCTCCTTAGTATAATTAATCTCCTAAGGATATACATCAATTAAACTGGTGAGCTAAAAGCCCGGCAAGGGGAGGTCTAACATGGGGTGAATAACAGAAATGAATCAAAATTATATAGGTGAGAATAATGATATCATAATAATAATATAAACATCATAAACATGGGTGAATTTTTTTTAAAAAGTATTTAAATGTTTCATATACATAAAATGAAACATCATGTCTTAGTTGTTAAATTCCACACATAGTTGTGAACAAATCTAGAATCATGTCCATGCATAAAATATGTGCATAAATCCTAAATTAATCATTTCTAACAAATATATAATCATTTTCACAAATATTTTACTTAATATCATGAGATACATCACATTACCCAATAAATTGGTTGGCAATATAATTACAGGCTCACCCCTCAAATCATAAATGCTTATAGTCTTACATGCCATATAGAACGTATAATAATCATGGTTATGAAATAAACCCAAGTAAGTGAATTCATTTATTAAGGATTTAATAAGGAATAATTTAATTAATAAACCTTTTAGTTCCCAAATGAATAATAGAAATCATACTTGGACATAAAACATCCTTATTCCTGAGTGGACAAGAAGAATTTTAAGAGTAAAATATGATGTTTTAGAAATTTCAGCCATAATGAAAAAAGTTTTTCTTAGAAAACATTTTGACATGGTAATAACATGTATATCCCCAAATTAAAATGTAAAGTACATTTTATGCAATTAATATGAACTTTCATACTGTGTAAGTGAAAATAAATTATTGAATTGAATTGGGTTTGGCAATCCCTATACCTTAAATGCCACATTATTTTGTTTCTTTTCAGCCTCCTGAATCATAAACTTAGTATTATAAAAAATCATTACAAAAGTGAATTATATTCAATTATTCCACTATGTATCAATAATAATTATTTTATTATTTTTTATAATACTCTTTGTTAAACATCAATTGTTTCGATATCATGTTTTCATTAAATTTTCCCTTTTTATTTTGATTTCACTATTTTTGTTCAAAGTAATTTTAATATAAGTATAATTAACTAAAGAATATTAGAATACATGTAATTACATATTTATATATTATAAATAATCCATACTTTCAATCCATTAATGTGGTTATAATAATTAACTTGGTAATGTCTCTATAGGTTGTTAACTGACCTCTAACAGGACATTGTCGAAAGAGTGGGAAGGATAATTTTGAAATTTATATATATAGTAAAAATGATACTTATAGTAGGATAACACCATTTATATAATTTTAAATTACTTCATTATTAATCTTATAATTTTTTTTAATGTTTTGATTAAAAAAGAAAGGGTAGACGAAAAAAAGAGAAATTAATTGAAGCTTACTTAATCATCGGTGTAGCTTTTCATGTATGACACTAAAACTCACTTGATGTTTGGAGTTAGATTACTCCATAAATCCCCTAATGATTATAATGGTATTGATATGATGGATTTTATAGAGGTTAGGACTTGTAAATTTAGGGATGATTTTTTTTCAAGGGTACGGAGAGGGGTTATTTATACTTGAGTAGAGGAGTATTTTTGGAATAAAATATTAAATTAAATAATATATTAAAGGTAAAAATTTTAATAGTGAATTTTGAAAATATAAATCTTATATAAATATAATATAATTGTTTTTAATACTTTAAACATCTTTATAATTTGAATTAATTAGTTTATTAAAAAGGAATGTGGATGAATCACCACTCAGATGCTTTTGCCTGTCCCACCAAACTAAAACATCTTAAATAGTTTCTCAAATATTGGTGTAGGAACAAATCAAAACAAATGGACAAGGACATATCCAACCTTGAGAAGGAGCTTAATCAAATACAAAATTTCAACACTCATGTTGATTTCTCTTCTGATCCCCAAAATGAAATCAATATTTCGATAAAACATAATTCTCTCCTAGTTCTTAAGGACAACATTCGTAAACAAGTCTTCAAAACTAAATGGCTTTCAGATGGTGTTCGAAACACTAAATTCTACAATTACCTTCAAAGAATTAGAAAAGTCTACCGACCTCCCTCCATTCTCAGGGACAACTACACTCTTCTTGATTCTGAGGAGGCCGTTGTGATCATGTGGTTTCCTACTACACCGATATTTTTAATGTGACAAATATTAATAAAGACCTCCTACCTGAGATCATTCCGGTTATGGTTCATGATGAAGGTAATACATTTATTTTGAGCATACCACTTGATCACTAAATCAAAGAAACCATCTTTAGTCTCAACCCTGATAGTTCCTCGGGACCTGTTGGTTTCAACAATAAATTTTTGCAACAATTCTGGGAGATTTTCCACATTGATGTTTGTAAATTGGTTAAGTATTTCTTCTAAAATGTTTTTCTCTCTCATGGTATTAATGCTCAATTTCCCACCCCCATACCTAAAGTGGCTAACACCTCTGAAATTCATCGTTTCCAATCCATCGCTCTCATCAACTCTATATATAAAATTATTACTAAACATATTGCTAAAAAACTTGATCCCATATGCAATAAAATAATATCTTGGAAACAATTTGGTTTTATCAAAGGTAGATCCACTCCGGATTGCATTTACCTTGCCTTGGAATGCACCAATTCCCTTAATAAAGTTTTCATAGGTAGAAACATTTCTATAAAACATGACATCAAGAAAGCCTTTGACACTATTTACTAGAGTTTCATATTCAAAGTTCTCCAGAGATTTGGCTTAAATGATTATTTTGTTAGAAGGATTAACTCTTTATTTAATTCAGCCTCTATTTCCATTCTTGCTAATGGATCCCCAAAAGGCTAAATTAAATGCACCGAAGGTGAGGGATAAGGTGACCCCTTATCTGCCATTATTTTTGCTATTTCTGAAGATTATCTCTGCATATTTCTCAACTGCCTGGTTGATCAAAACAAACTCAAACCCATACAGGTGGATAGAAGCCTCAAGGTTCCTACACATCTTTTATATGAGTATGATATTATTCTATTTCTAAATGGTGAAAAAAGAAATGTCCAAAATTTAAAAAGTGCCTAGGCTCATTATGAGGAGGTTTCTGGTCAAACTATCAGCTGGATCAAATCTTTGGTGTTATTTGGAAAAAGTTTCTCTCCTAGTAGGAAAATGAGCATTATAAATATCCTAGGAATTAAAGAAGGATTTTCCCCTTCACCTATCTGGGAGTTCCAATATTCTAGGGAAGACCGAAATCCATACACATTAATGATACTGTGGACCAGGTAATCAATAAACTATCCTACTAGAATGGTAAATCCCTATCCATGGCTAGTAGAATTGCATTGGAGAGATATACAATAGTCTCTAAATTGTTCTACTCACTGATGGTTTATAAATGTCCTACTGGCCTTATTAAGAAAATTATTGTTTACATAAAAAACATTGTCTGGACTGGTAGCATTCTTGAGAGGAATATTGTTACTATTCCTTGGTCTAAATGTTGCAAACCTCTTCATGAAGGTGGTCTTGGAATTAAAAATCTCAAACTCTTTAATGAAGCCTTACAAGCCAAACTCACTTGGATAATTTTTAATAGTAACTCGGATTCCATTGATTTTCTAAAAGAAACATTTCTCATGAAACTGAAGAAGGGTAACTAGAGCTATATGAACTCCACCATATGACCATCCATTAGACAATCCTTTTCCAATATTATGAATAACTCTAGGTGGATGGTTATCTCAGACTCCTCCATGAATTTTTGGATGGATAACTGGACTGGTGCTTTCCTCTTATCTATACTCTCTCCAAATTCCCATCCTGAAAACATCAATTGTACTATTAAGTATGTGAATCAATATATCAATTTCAATATCCCTGATAACATCATGCATATTGTTGATAATTATACTTTCTCTAATATTGGAGATTTTATTATCTAGGAGCCTGCCCACAATGGGGTGCTTGATTCAAAAAAAAATTACCATCACAATTTCACTAATTCAGATTCTAATTTCGGTTGGTTGAAACATTTTGATAAGCCTTGAATCAAACCCTCAAGACTCAACCTCATTTGGCACATTTCTCACAACCAAGGTTTGTCTTCAATATTTTGGTATCCAACTCTTCTCAAAGTGTCATTTCTATCACCAACATAGAGTGGATACTAACCATATTTTTTTTGTCTTGTGCTATGGCCTCTACCCTCTGGAATTATATAACTGACATTTTTTATTGCATGTAGATTTTACTTGACTCTTCCTCATTTAAATTAAAACAATGTGTGGAGCTTGACACCTTGAAAGAAATAAATAATCTCTTCTTAGATACGGTTCCTGAGCTCTTGCACGTGATCTGGTATGATATAAATGACATTATTCACAATAAATACTCATTAAATCTTTATGGAGGCCAAATGAAGATTCTCATTGACATTAAAGATGCAGCCTCAATCCAGAAAGCCCACTGCAATAACACTTTTGATGATTATGTGATCCTGAATCGTCTTTGAATTGATGGAATCTACAAACCACCAAGGCACACCTTTGAGTTGTTATGGTAGCCCACTATCCCAGGATGGATCAAAATTAATGTTGATGGAGCTTCCAAAGGCAACCCGGGACCTGCGGGATGTGGTACTGTCTTCAGAGACTCCCTTGGCCATTGTCAAGGATGCTTCTTCGACAGCTGTGGTGTTGCGTTTTCTTTAGAAGAAGAAATGATGGTCATGATCCTTTCGATCGACTTTGTCAAACAAAAGGGTTGGAATAACATATGGATTGAAAGTGACTCTACCACTATTGTCCAAGCCATCTAGAATGGTACGATGCACCTTTCATGGCCTCTTACCACTCACTAGATAAGCTACCTTGCTTCACTTATGCAGATCAGATACATTGCCACTCATACGTTTCTCAAAGAAAACATGGTTTCTAATGGTCTCACAAATAAGGGAATAAATCAGCGTATCACTAGGTTAGATGATTTTCTCACTATTTATGAAAAAGATTGTAATAAAATTCCCTCCATTAGACTTTTGTAATTGTTTTTTATTGAATAAATTATGTTGGTCTTCGACCGTGGAAACACCATTAAAAAAACCTAAAGTTATTGAAATTATTAGGTCACAATTAATTCATGAATGATGTAATTTAGGATACACCAATTATTTGAAATTTTTTATTTTTACTATTCACTTTAAAATTGAATTATTTAATAAAATTACCAAAAAATCACCCTGGGAAATTTCCAATGTCCTGATTTAAAAAATGGTCATAATTTTATCAAAATAAAGTTATTACATAAGTAATTGTAATCTTTAAAATAAAAATTATGATTTTTATGAAATAATTTAAAACACAAATTATTAAAAATGTTCTTATATTTTCATTGAGTTTTTTATCATGTTTTTTTATTTTTTGGAATTATAATATTTAAATTTACATAAATTAATCATGTTAAATATTATTTATATCAAAATTTATTATTTTCAGTTATAATTGATATTCCAATAGTTAGGTGGCTATTCCCAACACTTAGGTTACTATTATTAACGGTCATGTTTGTATTCCAATGGTAAAATAAATATTCCAAAAGTAAAATTACCTCTCAGATATACCACTTCATTCTTTCACTCAATGTTCACTACAATTCCTCTCAAGGTTATATATTTTTATGTTATAAGATATTGATTGGTTTACTAATATTTTTATTTTATTTATATTATGTTGTTCATGGGGGTGATGATCCTCGAAGATTGGGGAAATCCATATTTTCCCATTTTAGCTTTTACATTTTATATATTTTTTCTAATTTTAATGTTTGTAATTTTATGTTTTTTCATAGATAATGAATGTAATTATTGTTAGTAATAAGATAATGTTTTTTTGGTTTCTCTATATTTTTTATGTGTAAAAGATAATATAATATAATAAAACACACATTTATTTAAGAAAAAAAATGTTACTAATAAACACCAGGTCATTACATTATTTCCCCTATATAAATTTCATCCCCAAAATTGAAACTCATATTCTGGGTTGAGAATAGATTATGGTACTTCATTTTCTTTGTTTCTTATAATTCCCACATCGCCTCTTCATGCTTATGATTCTACGACAACACTTTCACAATGTGATTTGTCATGTTGTATAGAATTTTGTATCTATAGCCCAAGATATTCCCTGGATACTCCTTATAAGAGAGTTGATTCTCCATTTTTACCACCTATGGATTAAATACATGTAATGTATTAGGTATTTACTTCCTTAGGAGAGATATGTGGAACACATCATGAACATGGGCCATGTTCGGTGGAAGTTCTTGTTGATAGGTCCCTGATCCAATGAAATCAATGATCTAAATGGGGCCAATGTAGCTTGGGATGATCTTTACCTTATTTCCTAACTGAATGAATCTATTTAATGTTGATATTCGAAGAAAAACTTTTTCTCCCACATCAAAGTCCAATTCCCTTTGATGGTTTTTAACATAGACCTTTTTTTGACTCTGATTAGATTTTACATACTATTATATGGAATGAACCATCTATGTAATCACTTAAACAATATTAGATCCATGTATCTTTCATTCACCAACTTCATAATAAAAAGTAGTATTTCTATATTGTTTCCAATACATATCTTTGTATGGATCCATTAGAATACATGATTTGAAGATGTTATTGTATGAGAACTCAACTAGTTGGAAATGTTAATCTAATCCTTTATTAAATTACATTGAGTAGTCTATTAAAATTTCCTTGATAATCTAAATAGTCCTTTTAGATTGGACATCATTTGGGGGGTGATATTTTGTAGTGAAATTAAATTTATTATTCAATGCATGTTGATGACTTATCTATAATTAAGATGTGAAACATAGATCATGATCAGAAATGATCAAAATTGGATCCTTATATAGCCTCAACACATCCTTCAAATATTTGTTTGTAAGTTTTTCTAGTTAAAAATATTCATGACTGACGATAAAGTGGGATGTATTGGTGATTTAATCCACCACAACCCATTTTAAATTGTTTCCTTTGGATGTCTTCGGTAGACTAGTAAAAATGTCCATGGTGAAGTTCTCACATTTCCCTCTGGTTATGGGTAATGTTTGAATCATCCCCATAGATTTTAATAACTCTAATTTTACTTGATAACATACCAATAACTTTCAAATTTACTCAGAAATATTCTTCTTCATGTTTTCTAACCAAAATTTCACTCTAAGATAACAGTACATCCTGGTACTTCCAGGATTGATGGAGAGAGATGAATTATACACATTATCTAGTAGCTATTTATTTATCTCATGTGATTAGGGCACACAATTCCTAGTTCCAAACTGAATCACACCATCATCATTGATTTATAAGTTAGGTATCTTCCCTTTATTCATTTCACCTTATTTTTAAGCTTCAAATCTTCCATTTGTTCCTCCTTGATCTTATCTTTCATAGACGATTGTGAAAAAAAATTGTAAAGGAATATTTATTCCCTACAGTTATGATTTTCAAATCCTTTCTTTGCATATCCTAGAAGATAAGGTCTTTCTCAATCCCCACCATGGATAGAGTTGCAATTTCTTTTCAACTAAGGGCATCAACTACCTTTTTCATCTTTTTATATAGTAGTGAATAGAGAAATATTATTCTTTCATCAACTCTAACCAGCTTTGTTAACAAATGTTGATATCATTCTATAATAATATATAATTTAGACTCTTTTTATTATTGTATATATCACACTTTTCACAAAATAGGTAGTTCTTTCATATCATTATAGTGAATATCATATATTCTAACTCTAGATCATGAATCGGTTAGTTATTCTCATGGATCTTCAACTTTCAGGATGCATAGGTTATCACTTTATCATTATACATGAGTACACAAAAAGATACTTTCATTGAATAATCATTGTATATCACAAAATATTCACCACTTGTTTGTAGTGTGAGTACATGATTAATGACTATCTTTTTCTTGATCTCTTTAAAGCATTCCTCACATTCTCCCATCCAGACATACTTTAACCTTTTTCGTGTTAACTTAGTCATCATGCTAGAAAACCATGAGAAATTTCTCAAAAAATATAGGTAGTACCTACCTAACCCAATATAAACTATGGATTTTCATGACCCTTGTGGGTCTCATCCAATCCTCAATTGCCTTTATTTTTTATGGGTATACAAATATTTTGTCACTTGTGATCACATACCCTAATAAAGTGGCATGAATCATCCAAAATTGACACTTTAAAAAATTAGAATACATTTTCTACCTCCCTAATGTCTCTAGAAAAATCATTTTATTCTCTTAATGTTCCTCCTTACTCTTATAGTAGATTTGAATATCATAGATAATGACTACCACAAATTTGTTGAGATTGCCTCTAAAGACACTATTCATAATTTCAATGAATATTTTAGGGTCATTGGTAAGTATAAAGGGAATCATTATAAACTCATTGTTTTTATACCTTGGGTGAATGGTTGCCTTTTGAATATCTTCTTTCTTCATCTCCAATTGATGATATCAAAAATTAAGATCCACCTTTGAGAAAAACTGACCTCCTAGAAGATGATCAAAAAAGTCATAAATAGTTGGTATAGGGTACTTGTTCTTTATTATGTTCTTGTTAAGACCCTAATAATTTATAAATGACCACATTTATCCATCCTTATTTTTGATAAATTGTATTGTTTCACCCCAAGATGATGCACTAGGGCATATGATCCCTTTATCCAAATTCTCTTATAGATGGTTCTTTAACTCCTACAGTTTGATCAGGGCCATCCTATAGGGGAATTTGGAGATATATGTGGATCTTGGTATAAGTTCTATAAAAAAAATATACCTCATTATATTGGGATTTATAAGTGACTCTTCAGTAATTACATCACTGTATTCCCTCACAATGGGAATTTCATCAAGGTTGGTACTTTGCTTCAAATCAATCATTTCAGAAAGGTATGATTCATCACAAGGTTTCATCACCCACACCATTGATGGAAATTCCAAAGGATATTTGTGATCTTAATTGAATTTATATAGGATCATGAGATGTTTCAGAATATAGAAACATATTTATTTTTGTTAATAGTTTATGTGCTCGTTATATAATGATATCTAATCCATTCCAAGTATAGCGTTGAATTCCACTATGGGAAGGATAGTGATATTCACTAGAATAATCTTTACATGGATGATAAAGTAGAAGAATTAAACACTTGGGCTGTATTGAGCACACCACTAGGTATTTTTTACCATG
The DNA here is from genome assembly GCA_963277665.1 of Viscum album. Taxonomy (NCBI): domain Eukaryota; kingdom Viridiplantae; phylum Streptophyta; class Magnoliopsida; order Santalales; family Viscaceae; genus Viscum; species Viscum album. The sequence goes on along the minus strand of OY728162.1, from coordinate 631,012,476 downwards.
ATCTTTACTTCAAGGTATTAAAGTTGTGAATAAATAGTTCTAGAAAACTTACAGGATATAAAGGAATGCATAGAAAAAAATCCAATAAAACTATTTTCATTCTTGATTTAATATGAAGTGTACCTTCTATGACGTCATTTTCATGCTCTACCTCAGAATTGGTGGTGTTATAAGATTTCTCCTTCTCTTTAGGCTTTGGATGATGTTGATGTCGATTACCCTCAAGGACTCATGGTTTAGTTCACTAACTTGCATGGTGCCATTATTTTGTATAGTTGAAGCATTGAACTATGGGCAGTGCTTTCCATTTATATATCAAATTTGTCATATTATTCATGTATCTTTATCATTTATGAGATTGGTGAACTTATCTCTCACATTTATAGGATTTCCCTATCCCTTTGAGGTAGGTCCCGTGATTCTTTTTCCTGCATTTTAGACATGTGAGTGGTTGAGCCTTCTTTCAACCTTTGTTATTAGATCCTCCAAATTCAAACTCCATCTTTCATTTATAATCTCTATAACCATGATAAAATTATTCAAACTCCATTTCTATTTTGAGATAACATTGAACACCTATTTATAATTCCCAAAGTATTATATAGTTATATCCTTTCAAAGGTGTAGTTTAATTCCCTAAAGAATATATCAATTTTTCTATCATTGTTTATAAAAAAACCTAAGGCATGTCTTTCAGGACTTATAAAATTATCATCATAAGAATTGATAGATTATCTATAATTTTTATTAATATCTTTGAACTCTCTATCCATATTTATTTGATGATTTCAAGGGAAATTATTTTTTAAGAAATAACTTATTAATGTCATCCACGCCATTTCTTCCATTACATCCTTAGTCTTAGTATTCATTATTAGTGAAAATAATTGATTAGTATCTCTATCTAAATAATATATGTTGATAGTAAAATTATCCTTCTCATAAAAATGGAGAATATAAAATATCTTCTCTATTGAGTAAACCCACTATTCCATAATAAGTGGATCAAAAGATCCAATAAACGGCAGTGGTTATTTCCGCATAAAGGATTCGATAGCGATTTGATCCTTCTTAGGTAAACTAAAATGTTCCACATTGTTCAAGTCATTTTTCAAATCCTTATATAGCTAGGTAATCATCAACGTAAATTTTTGAACTCCACCTCACATTACATTGGGAGTGTTGTTCAGGCAATCATTTCATTGTCCCTCCCACAGATTTTTGGCCATGTTTCTCATAGTTTCCACCATTTTATAAAATTTAAAATATTTGAACATGTGTCAAAAAAGAATGAAAAAATAATTTATTATTATTTTAAATTAATTATAATGGTATGTATTATGGGATCCCTATTCTTAACATTTTCCATAAATTATACTTCTAGGATCATGTACATTAATATTTTTCTATCTTTAAAAAATAAATAATTACTTTAGATATATATCCTTCATAATAGTTTGTAATAAATTTTATGATTAACTAAAGCATATCCCCCGGGAGTGTCAAACTATTTTTGCTACAAGTCATTTTGTATTTCATGAGTTCTTGACCAATTCATGTTCAATATATTTTTTTTAGGATTGTTACCATTTTGTGTATCTATGCCAGATCCACATCCACTTGTATTATCTAGATAGGGATTTCATTTCTCAAAAACCAAGAACTCTTATAATTTACAAATTCGTAGTATTTTTATCAATAATTTGACTTATTCTTAGGATTTTCTGCTAACATTTTCTAATCTTAATTCCCAAATTAACTAAATCGTGCTCTGATACCAACTATAGTGACATGACTTTTTAATTATTTAACCATTACATCATTTTTAAAATAAACAATGTAATAGAGATACAATATAGGATCCAAAGGTTTAGTATCTTGTGTAAATTACCCTTGAACCTCAATTTTGGATAATAAAACTTAAACATTATTTAATTCCTTCTTCTCTAACCTTTTAGTGTCCCTCATGTTCTCCATAGTACAAGTTATTATCGGAGGATATACATCAATGAAATGGGTGAGTTAAAATCCTAGTAATGAGAGTTATATGATTGATCTAATATTTATACTATTTTTAATATGTATTTTTATGATTTAAAACCCAATTATTTAACAATTTTTTCTTACTTTAATTGTTATTTTATTTTAGGGATGATTTGAGGTTAAATGTGAAAATCGCTCAATTCTAGCAATATAATTATTTTCTATCACTTCTGTATTTCTTGAATAATGTTTTATATACAAATAAAATTGTAGAAATTATTCTTTTTTAGGAATCCTTTTCCCATGTGATTCATAATTTCCAACTAAGCCAAGGGATGAATCGACCATTTGGAGGCCCAAAAAATCATTTAAATTAGAAAATAATTTTTTTTAAAGAATTGAATCTATTTTAGTAAATGAGGTATAACTTTGGATATAGGTGTTAAAATTGAGTTATTCAACCTGTAAAATAGAGAGAACTCTAAGCCACATATATCTATTAGAAACAAAATTTAAATTTATTCCTTATTCCGGTTATGTTTTGTGTGAAATTGGGGGAATTTTAAGAGACACATCGGAAATAAAAGGATCACTTCATTAATATGGTTATAACATTGTATACACATGTAAAAATGAGCTAAATTTTTATAGATAGAAATAAAACTTTCATTTTAATAACATTTATAAAGACACCTCAGCATGATTCATCTAGGAAAAGGATATAATTAGAGAAAAATTTTGGGGGAAATGATTCAGGATAGTTCATTTTCTACACCCTTTTTCATTATATTCTTATCTAAACATAATTTAAAAAGATAGTTGGATTGAGGGAATTTGATATTCTATAAAAGATATGATATAGGATATGAGTATTCTATGAATTAATCAAGCCTTAAAAGACTAAAATCTTGGTGGTGGTGGGAAGTGAAGTTCTGATGGCATTTCCCCTTTTGAGTTTGTGTTTTCATTGTAAACTATTTTCTTTGGAATTATCATGGAATGTTTTTTTATGAATTATAGTGGTTTATTTATTTATGGTTTTTATGTTCTTATATTTTTTCTATATTTTTTATCAACTTATGAATGTAAAATATTTTTCATGTTATTTAATCTTCTTTGGGAGAGGTCTCCCCATTGATCACAATAAGATCAACTAGTTTCGATTGGTTAGAGGTCCTTATAGATTCAGATCACATTTTTAAGAAGATAAAAAACCATATTTGAGGTATAAATGTGGTTTCATAGAAATGTCGGTATATAATTTGATGTATTGAGGTAAAAATTGGATAATTTAATTGAAATACATTCTTTGAAAATGATAAAGGGGGTGTTTGAGGATTGAAACTTGTCCACTAATGCTTCCTTTAGCTTATCTTTTTTTCTAGTTTGGTTTTCTTTTTATTTCTAACCACTATCATAGATTTCTTAATACAATATGATTTTTTGTAATTTATCATAGTTTAACTCATTTCAAAACCCTATTTAAAATTCTGAAATTTAACAAAACAATTAACAAAGTTATAGTTCAATAACGTATCCTTCAACCTATTCATGATACAACCCTATGATCAACACTCCACTACATTTTTTATGGGGAATTATTATCTAGTGTATCAGAAAAAAACCTACCATTAGTATAACATAGGTTGAATAAGGTACAAGAATCAAAAGTACATGGGTGAGCATAGTTATATCATAAGCATAGTATAATCATCATAAACATGAGGGAAATAATTTAGAAAAGGCCTGGAATATGGAATATGAATAAAATGACACATAATGTCTTATTAGTCAAATTCCCCCATAGTTGTGAGAAAATCAAGTATCATGTTCATGCATAACATATGTGCATAAATACTAACATTGTCATTATGATCAAATCTATCATCATGTTCATGTATATTGAACATAATCTCATGATATTTGTCATAATACCCAATGCATTGGAGGGGTATATAATTTCGGGCCAACCTATCACATCATAAATTCTCATAATCATGCATTCCACATAGAACATATAACAATAATAGTTATGAAATAAAACCAAGTAATAGAATGGGTTTCATAAGGATGTCATAAAGAATACATTTGTTAATAAACCTTTTTTTTCAAAATGAATAAGTTCAATAATACTTTGACATAAAACATAATTTTTCTTTAATAGATAAGTAGCCTTTCAAGAGGATTAAAATAAAATTTTTTGGAATTTTAAGTCAGTTGGAAAAAATATTTTTCTTGGAAATATTTTTGATATGGTTAGAAAATGTATATCCCTAAAATAAAAGGGAAAGTAAATTTTAATTACATACTATTAAAATGTATATCACTTCCATCAATGAATAAATTCCCATTGATGGTACATTATCGAAAGAGTGGGAAAGAGAATTTTGAAATTTATATATATATAGTAAACATGATATGAATAGAAGGTTATAATAATTAATATTATGCTAACTTACTACCTAATTAATCTTATAAGGTTTGGTTTTGAAAGGGGTGGAGAAAAAACAAAGAGAATAAAAAAGAGAATAGTTAATTGAAACTTACTTAATCCTCAGTATAGCTTCTCTTGAATGACATGGAAACTCCCTTGATGTTTGTATTTGGATGTAACATCCCGACTCGAGTACCATTAAATGGTGCCCCAGCCTGGTGGGTCACATGGGCTCAAGCACATCTCCTGGTATGCCATAGGCTACTGACTAGCACTGAGGATCTATAGAGTGGTAATAGGGAGACTATACCCTCATTATAAAAGTGTAAAGTAGTGGTATAATTACAATAGTAAATAGTGGAAGTAGTAAATCAATAAGATAATAGATAAATATCTAGGAGACTGAAATTAGAAAAACACTAACTAGTAGCCTTCCATCGCAGAAGTAGTATAATAGTGGATAACAACTCAAGAAATTGATATAATACTCAAAATATGGAAATTGAATCATATAAAAAATAATAATGAAAAATTTCATGTTTCTATAAATAATCACAAACATGTATACAATAGGTAGTACAATAAATGTATCAAAATAACAAAAAACCAAAAGATCTATCCCAACTAGATTCATGACCATCATCTTAGTCATGTGCTCTCATTCTCCTAAGCATGAAATAAAGTCAATCATCAAACTGTGGGCACTTACCCTAGTCCCTTCCTGCATCCCTATAATTTTTTTTGGGTACCCAATGGTGGCTGAATATATGGTGGTAGATAAAATCTCCTTAGGACACCACCAACGGTGTCTATAACAAGTCTTGGTTGTGCAATACAAGTTAAGCAATGTGAAAATCATAGTTATGAAATAATAAATGTAAAGTTCCCATGACATATATACTACAAAACAAGTTATATGGTATATCCCAATAAGGATACATGAAAAACATATATTAGGATCATAGAACAAGGTTGTAGTAAGTAAACAGTAGTGGCACCATGGCCTCACCGTATCCACTATATAACATTTCAACCATGGCCATGTCATATAACCTATATCTAATAACAACCACAGTCAAACCATATAATCAGAGGTGTCACATTTGTCACGGTTGACCCATATAATCAAAAGTTTCACATTTACCATAGCCAAGACATATAATTATATGTTTCACATTTACCATGTAAGATTTATATAATCATAAATGTCAGACCCCAAAGGAAAGGATCCAAGGTATAGTGATCCAAGGCATCCTTGTCGAGTCCCTAGAGCATCTCGATGGAAACTCAGTTATCCTTGAATTGGGGTCCAAGGAGTATGTCAATTGACCATGTCCACTATGAGCCCAAAAAAATCACATTCAATAGGTATCAAGGCATAATTAATCTCAATGAATCAAGATCCAAGAAGCATTACATGTCTAAGGCATCCACTAACATTTCCATGACCAATGGTATAGCACACTCATGGATTCCAATATAATCATTCATCATTAAATTAATTTACCATTCAAATTCCATGAGTTATTACAACTTATATAACAATTCACACTAAATTAAATTCCATGAGTTTACCCACACATATAAAAATTCACATTTAAACATTTAACAATTGACATCATTCATAACATGGAAAAGGAGGAAAACCATTTCCTAATCAAAAAATTTAATTCATTTATAATTGGGACTCCTATAATTAGGAAATATCATAAAAACACCCCTTATGTGGTTCAATAATATGAAAGGGAAAGGGAACACCCCATGGGTGTCCTAGTTTGGTGTAAAAACATCCAACTAAACTCAAAGGAACTAATTTAATTCCTAAAATGTTTCAATATATTCAATTCAACTATTCAATTAATTATTGTGGTGTCGTCGGAAGGTCTGGCTTGTGGAATAATGTTAAATAGGAAGAAAAATCACTAAATTCCACTACAGGAAAGGCTGTTTTTTCCAACGGGTGTTTACCAACGGTTTTCTAAAACCATTGGGCTTGAAGGATTAAGAAAGCCTTTTCCAACAGTTCACTAAAACCATTGGGAAAAGCCACCCCTTTGCCAACGGTTTGAAGAAACCGTTGGTAAAGGGGTGTGTTAATCACCTTTTTCCAACGGTTCAAAAGAACCATTGGGAAAGGGTCACCCCTTTGCCAATGGTTTCCTCAAACCATTGGCAAAGGGGTCCTTATCATCTCTTTCCCAACGGTTCTTTAAAACCGTTGGGAATTATTTCCCCCAAATCCAGCCGCGAGGCTGCTCTCCCCCATTCGCACAGAACCTAATTTCATCCGCTCCACCGCTCTCCTCTCATGAAATCCCCTATCCGAAGAGGTGAAAACCATCTGAAATCAGGTATATTTTCATTTATACACATATACTTCCTTATTTTTATTGTTATTTCTTTAGTATTTTAGTTTTAAGTTATCAATCCACCTCCACCTCTCTGCTGCTCTCCAAATCCCCCATCCGAATAGGTGAAAACCCATTTGAATCATATCAAATCAAGTAATTTTTTCTTTATACACATATGGTACCTTGTTTTTATTGTTATTGATCTAATATTTTAGTTTTAAGTTTGGATTTTGATTTGATTTCACCGTGTAAAATAGGGAAATGAATAAATATTTTGTTAATTAATTAGTTTCCCCTGGAATATCAGTTGTGTTATAATGTCCATGCTAAATAAAGGGGTAATGTAATAAAAGACCTTGAATAAATAAATTGTGGAAGTTGGGGTATGTTGCCTCTATGAGAGGTTTTTTGTTGTGTTTCATTGTATGTTGTAGGCTGTTTTATGGGGATAGAGGTGACCAGTTGGGCTTTGTGATATGTGGGGTTGTAATGTGATGGTTAGTGGGCATGGATGTGTCATGTGAAGTTGTATGATAGTGATGATGTGTGGTGGTGTTGTGTCGTGTGGAGGTGTTCTGTGATGAAGTTGTGGTTTATAATGTGGTGAGGTGGTTTTGGTTGAGCGGTGGTTTGTGATGTGCAATATTTTTATTGTGATATGGGGTTGTTTTGGTGAGATGGTTGGTCGATGTAACATGGTGTCGATGGTTATTGTGAGATGGTGAGTTGTTGTGTGGTGGTTTTATTAGTTTCCTGGTTATCTATGGAATAAATTATGCTGTTAAATAAAAAAAAGATATTAAATAAATGAGATGGAATAGAAATGGATGTGTGGTAAATGGATTTAATTAATTTAACATTAAATGAATGGACAATGTAAGTGTGAATGAAGTGGCTTATAAATGAATGTGAGAAATGCTATGCGTCTTGTGTGGTGGTGGTGTGGTTTATGTGTTTTATGGTAGTAGTGAAGTGTGTGATTATGTAGTTAATGTGAACCCATAGGTTGAGTATTTTGTGCTATCTATATATCATGTATTTTTATGTTATTTCTACACATTCCAGGGGGGTGGTATGTCTAGGTGGTGGTGGTGGGGTTGCAGGGGAGGGGGGTGTGGGCTGTTTGGGAGGGTGGGCGGGGCTATCCAGGGGGGGTATGGGGTATCCAGGGGGTAGGGGGTGGGCGGGCTGTCCACAAGGGTGGACGGGCTGTCCACGGGGGTGGCCAGGCTGTCAAGGAGGGGTGGGCGAGCTGTCCAGGGGGGGGGGGGGTGGGTGGGCTTGCCACGGGGGGTAGGGGTGTCCAGGGGGGTGGGCGGGCTATCCAAGGGGGTGGGGGCTGTCCATAGGGAGAAGGGGTGTCGAGGGGGGTGGGTGGGCTGTCCACGGGGGTGGTTGGGCTGTCTAGGGGGTAGGGGGTGTCCACGGGGGTGGGCGAGGCTGTCCAGGGGGTGTGGGTTGTCCTGGGGGTCTGGGTGGGGTGTCCTGGTGGGGGAGGGGTGTGTGGGGTGTCCTGGTGGGGTGGTATGTCTAGGTGGTGGTGGTGGGGTTGGAGAGAAGGGGGGTGTGGGCTGTTTGGGAGGGTGGGCGGGGCTATCCAGGGGGTACGGGGTGTCCAGGGGGGTACGGGGGTGGGAGGGCTGTCCACAAGGGTGGACGGGCTGTCCACGGGGGTGGCCAGGCTGTCAAGGAGGGGTGGGAGGGCTGTCCAGGGGGGGTGGGTGGGCTGGCCACGGGAGGTAGGGGTGTCCAGGGGGTGGGCGGGCTATCCAAGGGGGTGGGGGGCTGTCCATAGGGAGAAGGGGTGTCGAGGGGGGTGGGTGGGCTGTCCACGGGGGTGGTTGGGCTGTCTAGGGGGTAGGGGGCGTCCACGGGGGGTGGGTGGGTTGTCCACGGGGGTGGGGGGGGGGGCTGTCCATGGGGGTGGGAAAGGCTGTCCATGGGGGTGGGCGGGGCTGTCCAGGGGGTGTGGGCTGTCCTGGGGGTCTGGGTGGGGTGTCCTGGTGGGGGAGGGGTGTGTGGGGTGTCCAGGGGGGTTGGTATGTCTAGGTGGTGGTGGTGGGGTTGCAGGGGAGGGGGGTGTGGGCTGTTTGGGAGGGTGGGCGGGGCTATCCTAGGGGGGGGTACAGGGTGTCCAGGGGGGTACGGGGGTGGGCGGGCTGTCCACAAGGGTGGACGGGCTGTCCACGGGGGTGGCCGGGCTGTCAAGGAGGGGTGGGCGGGCTATCCAGGGGGGGTGGGTGGGCTGGCCACAGGGGGTAGGGGTGTCCAGGGTTGTGGGCGTGCTATCCAAGGGGGTGAGGGGCTGTCCATAGGAGAAGGGGTGTCGAGGAGGGTGGGTGGGCTGTCCACGGGGGTGGTTGGGCTGTCTAGGGGGTAGGGGGTGTCCACGGGGGTGGGTGGGTTGTCCACGGGGGTGGGCGGGGCTGTCCACGAGGGTACCCTACTAATATGGTTATGGTATGAGGCATGCTCTGATGTGATAACACATTAAGTTCTTGTTGGTTTTACATTTTTTCAATAACACATTAGTATGTTTTTTTCACATGTCTAGTTGATACCATGATTATTTTCTTCCTTTATCATTTACTTAAATGTATTTTCTATTAAAGTTCAATCCTATTGAATTGTTTATGACAAAATGACTTATATGAATTTTTTTACAGAATGGACAGAAGTTGGATGTATGAAACCGATTGTATCTCAAGCGATTTTCAAAACAATTTGGAGAGCTTTATAGATTTTTCATTTCACAATGCTTCAGATAGTGGTCGCATACACTGCCCGTGTTCCAATTGTGTTGGTAGACCTTGGTTGAGTCATGAAGAAGTCAGCTACCACATAACCAAAAATGGTTTTCAAGCAAACTAATTTGTGTGGTATCACAATGGGGAGAAAATGAAATCTCAAATTGGTGATGATCGAAATGAAAGGACTGGAATGGAGAATTTGTTAGATGATCGGTTTCCGTTTATTCGTCATCATGAAAAAGAAAGGATTTCAAATCAAGAAGGCGTCGATATGAGGACAACTGATGCATCTAGTGAAAATGATGATATTGATAGGGTGAAAAAATTGAATGATGCTGCCACGACTCCAGTATATCGACAATGCGATAAAATGAAAAAGCTGGAATTTTTAATCCGATTGTTTCATGGAAAAACTATGTATGGGATTTCTAATACAGCAATAGATTACATTCTTACCCTCTTGAAGGATTTACTTCCAGATGATGCAGATATTCCCTCAAACCACTATATGGCATGGAAATTAGTTGAAGAACTTGGATTTTCCAGAAACAAAATTCATGCTTGCCCGAAAGATTGCAGTTTATTCTGGGAAGAAACCGCTGAACGAAATGAATGTATAAAATGTGGCACATCCCGCTGGAAGTCAAAATCTGATGGAACACCATCCCGCACTCCACAGAAAGTAATGTGGCACTTTCCATTGATCCCCAGACTCCAGAATATTTTTATGTCTGATGACATATCAATAAAAATGAGATGGCATGATACCGAGAGAAATAAGACTAATGATGAGTTGGTTCATCTGGCAGATGGATTTGCATGGCAGAGAATTGATGCTCGACGTCCTGATTTTGCAGCTGACGTGCGTAATGTGAGGTTGGGTCTTTCATGCGACAGTTTTAATCCTTTTGGGAAGATGCTTACTTCGCACATCACATGGCCAGTTTTTATACACATTTATAATCTTCCCCCATGGTTGTGTATGAAAAAATCTTTCACTTTCATGAGTATACTCATATCTGGTCCTTCTGATCCCGGCATTGATATTGATGTATACATGCAACCTTTAATAAAAGAGTTGAAACTTCTTTGGGATGTGGGTGTGCGCACATACGTGACATGTACGAGTCAACGCCACCACAATCCGAGGCGAGGTCGTCCGCTATGAATTTGACCGTTGGACGCCCGTTTTGGCCGTTTATGACACCAGAACTGCGTTGTCAGTCACAGCGGGCACATGGCACGTCCAATTGATGTGCCGTCTACTCGACCACTTCATAAATCACTCACCCGTATTTGTCGCCTGATCTCAGGCCATTCCGAAATCGTTCGGCCTGTTTGGACCCCCCTCACGCGCGTTTAAGAAGCGCGTGCATCACTTAAAATACGAATATTGAGTCGTACCGCGCAAACCGCACGTCCGATTGACATGCCGTCTACGCGTACACATCACGAATAATAATTAGAATTTTGCACGGTGGTTTTAGCTCAATATGAGGTCGTCCGCTATGAATTTGACCGTTGGACGCCCGTTTTGGCCGTTTATGACACCAGAACTGCGTTGTCGGTCACCGCGGGCACACGACACGTCTGATTGGCGTACCGTCTGCTAGACCACTTCATAAATCACTCACCCGTATTTTTCGTCTGATTTCAGGCCATTCCGACTTCGTTCGGTCCGTTTGGACCACCCTCATGCGCGTTTACGAAGCGCACACATCACTTAAAACACGAATATTGAGCCGTACCGCGCAAACCGCACGTCCGATTGACGTACCGTCTGCACTTACACGTCACAAATAATAATTAGAATGTTGCACGGTGGTTTCAGCTCAATCCGAGGTCGTCCTCTATGAATTTGAGCGTTGGACGCCCGTTTTGGCCGTTTATGACACCAGAACTGCGTTGTCGATCACCGCGGGCACACGGCACGTCCGATTGACGTGTCGTCTGCTCTACCACTTCATAAATCACTCACCCGTATTTTTTGCCTGATTTCAGGCCAATCCGAATTCGTTCGGCCCGTTTGGACACCCCTCACGCGCGTTTACGAAGCGTGCGCATCACTTAAAACACGAATATTGAGTCGTACCGCGCAAACCGCACGTCCAATTGGCGTGCCGTCTGCGCGTACACGTCATAAATAATAATTAGAATGTTTCACGGTGTTTTCAGGTCAATCCGAGGTCGTCCGCTATGAATTTGACCGTTTGACACCCGTTTTGGCCGTTTATGACACCAGAACTGCGTTGTCAGTCACCGCGGGCACACGGCACGTCCGATTGACGTGCCGTCTGCTCGACCACTTCATAAATCACTCACCCGTATTTTTCGTCTGATTTCAGGGCATTCCAAAATCGTTCGGCATGTTTGGACCACCCTCACGCGCGTTTACGAAGCGCGCGCATCACTTAAAACACGAATATTGAGCCGTACCGCGCAAACCGCATGTCCGATTGACGTTCCGTCTGCGCGTACATGTCACGAATAATAATTAAAATGTTGCACAGTGGTTTCAGCTCAATCCGAGGTCGTCCGCTATGAATTTGACCGTTGGACGCCCATTTTGGCCGTTTATGACACCAGAACTGCGTTGTCGGTCACCGCGGGCACACGGCACGTCCGATTGACGTGTCGTCTGCTCGACCACTTCAGAAATCACTCACCCGTATTTGTCGTATGATTTTAGGCCATTCCAACTTCATTCGGCCCGTTTGGACCCCCCTCACGCGCGTTTATGAAGCTTGCGCATCACTTAAAATATGAATATTGAGCCGTACCGCGCAAATCGCACGTCCGATTGATGTTCCGTCTGCGCGTACAAGTCACGAATAATAATTAGAATGTTTCACGGTGGTTTCAGCGCAATCTGAGGTTGTCCGCTATGAATATGACCGTTGGACGCCCGTTTTGGCCGTTTGTGACACCAGAACTGCGTTGTCGGTCACCGCGGGCACACGGCACGTCCGATTGACGTGCCGTCTGCTCGAACACTTCAGAAATCACTCACTCGTATTTGTCGTCGGATTTCAGGCCATTCCGACTTCGTTCGGCCCATTTGGACCCCCCTCACGCGCGTTTACGAAGCGCGCACATCACTTAAAACACGAATATTGAGCCGTACCGCACAAACCGCACGTCCGATTGGCGTGCCGTCTGCGCGTACACGTCACGAATAATAATTAGAATGTTGCACGATGTTTTCAGGTCAATAAGAGGTTGTCCGCTATGAATTTGACCGTTTGACGCCCGTTTTGGCCGTTTATGACACCAGAACTGCGTTGTCGGTCACCGCGGGCACACGGCACGTCCGATTGATGTGCCGTCTGCTCGACCACTTCATAAATCACCCACCCGTATTTGTCGTCTGATTTCAGGCCATTCCGAAATCGTTCAGCCCGTTTGGACCACCCTCACGCGCGTTTACGAAGCGCGCGCATCACTTAAAACACGAATATTGAGCCGTACCGTGAAAACTACACGTCCGATTGGCATGCCGTCTGCGCGTACATGTCACGAATAATAATTAGAATGTTGCACAGTGTTTTCAGGTCAATCTGAGGTCATCCGCTATGAATTTGACCGTTTGACGCCCGTTTTGGCCGTTTATGACACCAGAACTGCGTTGTCGGTCACCGCGGGCACACGGCACGTCCGATTGACGTGTCGTCTGCTCGACCACTTCATAAATCACTCACCCGTATTTTTCGTCTGATTTCAGGCCATTCCAAAATCGTTCGGCCCGTTTGGACCACCCTCACGTGCGTTTACGAAGCGCGCACATCACTTAAAACACGAATATTGAGTCGTACCGCGCAAACCGCACGTCTGATTGATGTTCTGTCTGCGCGTACATGTCACGAATAATAATTAGAATTTTGCACGGTGGTTTCAGCTCAATCCGAGGTCGTCCGCTATGAATTTGACCGTTGGACGCCCGTTTTGGCCGTTTATGACACCAGAACTGTGTTGTCGGTCACTGCGGGCACACGGCATGTCCGATTGATAGGCCGTCTACTCGACCACTTCAAAATTCACTCACCCGTATTTTTCGTCTGATTTCAGGCCATTCCGACTTCGTTCGGCCCGTTTGAACCCCCCTCACGCGCGTTTACGAAGCGCGCGCATCACTTAAAATATGAATATTGAGCCGTACCGCGCAAATCGCACGTCCGATTGACGTGCCGTCTGCGCGTACATGTCATGAATAATAATTAGAATGTTGCACGGTGGTTTCAGCTCAATCTGAGGTCGTCCGCTATGAATTTGACCGTTAGACGCCCGTTTTGGCCGTTCATGACACCAGAACTGCGTTGTCGGTCACCGCGGGCACACGGCACGTCCGATTGACGTTCCGTCTGCTCGACCACTTCAGAAATCACTCACCCGTATTTTTCTTCTGATTTCAGGACATTCCGACTTCGTTCGGCCCGTTTGGACCCCCCCCCCCCCCCACGCGCGTTTACGAAGCGCGCACATCACTTAAAACACGAATATTGAGTCGTACCGTGCAAACCGCACGTCCGATTGGCATGTCGTCTACGCGTACATGTCACGAATAATAATTATAATGTTTCACGGTGTTTTCAGGTCAATCCGAGGTCGTCCGCTATGAGTTTGACCGTTTGACGCCCGTTTTGGCCGTTTATGACACCAGAACTGCGTTGTCGGTCATCGCGGCCACACGGCACGTCCGATTGACGTGCCGTCTGCTCGACCACTTTATAAATCACTCACCTGTATTTTTCGTCTGATTTTAGGTCATTCCGACTTCGTTCGGCCTGTTTGGACCACCCTCACGCGCGTTTACGAAGCGCGTGCATCACTTAAAATACGAATATTGAGCCGTACCGCGCAAACTGCACGTCCGATTGACGTGCCGTCTGCGCGTACACGTCATGAATAATAATTAGAATGTTGCACGGTGGTTTCGGGTCAATCTGAGGTCGTACTCTATGAATTTGACCGTTGGACGCCCGTTTTGGCCGTTTATGACACCAGAACTACGTTGTCGGTCACCGCGGGCACATGGCACGTCCAATTGATGTGTTGTCTGCTCAACCACTTCAGAAATCACTCACCCGTATTTGTCGTCTCATTTCAGGGCATTCCGACTTCGTTCGGCCCATTTGGACCCCCCTCATGCGCGTTTACGAAGCGCGTGCATCACTTAAAATACGAATATTGAGCCGTACCGCGCAAACCGCATTCCGATTGACATGCCGTCTGTGTGTACACATCACGAAAAATAATTAGAAAGTTGAACGGTGGTTTTAGCTCAATCTGAGGTCGTCCGCTATGAATCTGACCGTTGGACGCCCGTTTTGGCCATTTATGACACCAGGACTGCGTTTTCGGTCACCGCGGGCACACGGCACGTCCGATTGACGTGCCGTCTACTCGACCACTTCAGAAATCACTCACCCATATTTTTCGTCTGATTTTAGGCCATTCCGACTTCGTTCGGCCCATTTGGACCCCCCTCACGCGCGTTTACGAAGCACGCGCATCACTTAAAACACGAATATTGAGTCGTACCGCGCAAACCGCACGTCCGATTGGCGTTCCGTCTGCGCGTACACGTCACGAATAATAATTAGAATGTTACACGGTGTTTTCAGGTCAATCCGAGGTCGTCCGCTATGAAGTTGACCGTTTGACGCCCGTTTTGGCCGTTTATGACACCAGAACTGTGTTGTCAGTCACCGCGGGCACACGGCACGTCCGATTGACGTGTCGTCTGATCGACCACTTCGTAAATCACTCACCCGTATTTTTCGTCTGATTTTAGGCCATTCCGAAATCGTTCGGCCCGTTTGGACCACCCTCACGCGCGTTTACCAAGCGCGCGCATCACTTAAAACACGAATATTGAGCCGTACCGCGCAAACCGCACGTCCGATTGACGTGCCGTATGCGCGTACACGTCACAAATAATAATTAGAATGTTGCAAAATGGTTTCATCTCAATCAGAGGTCGTCCGCTATGAATTTGACCGTTGGATGCCCGTTTTGGCCGTTTATGACACCAGAACTGCGTTGTCGGTCACCGCAGGCACACGGCACGTCCGATTGACGTGCCGTCTACTCGACCACTTCAGAAATCAATCACCCGTATTTTTCGTCTGATTTTAGGCCATTCCGACTTCGTTCGGCCCATTTGGACCCCCCTCACGCGCGTTTACGAAGCGCGCGCATCACTTAAAATACGAATATTGAGCCGTACCGCGCAAACCGCACATCCGATTGACATGCCGTCTGCGCGTACACATCATGAATAATAATTAGAATGTTTCACGGTGGTTTCAGCTCAATCTGAGGTCGTCCGCTATGAATTGGACCGTTGGACGCCCGTTTTGGCCGTTTATGACACCAGAACTGCGTTGTTGGTCACCGCGGGCACACGGCACGTCCGATTGACGTGCCGTCTGCTCGACCACTTCAGAAATCACTCACCCATATTTTTCTTCTGATTTCAGGCCATTCCGACTTCGTTCGGCCCGTTTGGACCCCCCTCACGCGCGTTTACGAAGCGCGCGCATCACTTAAAACACGAATATTGAGCCGTACCGCGCAAACCGCACGTCCCATTGGCGTGCTGTCTCTGCGTACACGTCACAAATAATAATTAGAATGTTGAACGGTGTTTTCAGGTCAATCCGAGGTCGTCCGCGATGAATTTGACCGTTTGACGCCCGTTTTGGCAGTTTATGACACCAGAACTGCATTGTCAGTCACCGCGGGCACACGGCACGTTCGATTGACGTGTCGTCTGCTCGACCACTTCATAAATCACTCACCCGTATTTTTCGTCTAATTTCAGGTCATTCCGACTTCGTTCGGCCCGTTTGGACCACCCTCACGCGCGTTTACGAAGCGCGTGCATCACTTAAAATACGAATATTGAGCCGTACCGCGCAAATCGCACGTCTGATTGACGTGCCGTCTGTGCGTACACATCACGAATAATAATTAGAATGTTTCATGGTGGTTTCAGGTCAATATGAGGTCGTCCACTATGAATTTTACCGTTGGACGCCCGTTTTGGCCGTTTATGACACCAGAACTGCGTTGTCGGTCACCGCGGGCACATGGCACGTCCAATTGACGTGCCGTCTGCTCGATCAATTCAGAAATCACTCACCCGTATTTTTCGTCTGATTTCAGGTCATTTCGACTTCGTTCGGCCCGTTTGGACCCCCCTCACGCGCGTTTACGAAGCGCGTGCATCACTTAAAATACGAATATTGAGCCGTACCGCGCAAACCGCACGTCCGATTGACGCTCCGTCTGCGCGTACACGTCAAGAATAATAATTAGAATGTTGCACGGTGGTTTCAGCTCAATCTGAGGTCGTCCGCTATGAATTTGACCGTTGGACGCCTGTTTTGGCCGTTCATGACACCAGGACTGCGTTGTCGGTCACCACGGGCACACGGCATGTCCGATTGACGTGCCGTATGCTCGACCACTTCAGAAATCACTCACCCGTATTTTTCTTCTGATTTCAGGCCATTCCAACTTCGTTCGGCCCATTTGGACCCCCCTCACGCGCGTTTACGAAGCGCGTGCATCACTTAAAACACGAATATTGAGCCGTACCACGCAAACCGCACGTCCGATTGGCATGCCGTCTGCGCGTATACATCACAAATAATAATTAGAATGTTTCACGGTGTTTTCAGGTCAATCCGAGGTCGTCCGCTATGAAATTGACCTTTTGACGCCCGTTTTGGCCGTTTGTGACACCAGAACTGCGTTGTCGGTCACCGCGGGCATACGGCACGTCCGATTGATGTGACGTCTGCTCGACCACTTCATAAATATCTCACCCGTATTTGTCGTCTGATTTCAGGCCATTCCGAAATCGTTCGGCCCGTTTGGACCACCCTCACGCGCGTTTACGAAGCGCGCGCATCACTTAAAACACGAATATTGAGTCGTACTGCGCAAACCGCACGTCCGATTGACGTGCCGTCTGCACGTACACACCACGAATAATAATTATAATGTTTCACGGTGGTTTCAGCTCAATCTGAGGTCGTCCGCTATGAATTTGACCGTTGGACGCCCGTTTTGGCCGTTTATGACACCAGAACTGCGTTGTCTGTCACCCTGGGCACACGGCACGTCCGATTGACGTGTCGTCTGCTCGACCTCTTCAGAAATTACTCACCCGTATTTGTCGTCTGATTTCAGGACATTCCGACTTCGTTCATCCCGTTTGGACCCCCCTCACGCGCGTTTACGAAGCACGCGCATCACTTAAAATACGAATATTGAGCCATAACGTGAAAAACGCACGTCCGATTGATGTGCTGTCTGTGCGTACACATCACGAATAATAATTAGAATGTTTCACGGTGGTTTGAGCTCAATCTGAGGTCGTCCGCTATGAATTTGACCGTTGGACGCCCGTTTTGGCCGTTTCTGACACCAGAACTACGTTGTCGGTCACTGCGGGCACACGGCACGTCCGATTGACGTGCCGTCTGCTCGAACACTTTATAAATCACTCTCCCGTATTTGTCGTCTGATTTCAGGCCATTCCGACTTCGTTCGGCCCATTTGGACCCCCCCTCACGCGCGTTTACGAAGCGCGCGCATCACTTAAAACACGAATATTGAGTCGTACCGCGGAAACCGCATGTCCGATTGATGTGCCGTCTGCGCGTACATGTCATGAATAATAATTAGAATGTTTCACGGTGGTTTCATCTCAATCCGGAGACGTGGTTTGGCCGACACCACTCAAAGTGTCCATCTTTTGTTTCAAAAGGATGTCATTTTAAGTGAAAAGCATCAACTGACATACGGAAAACCGACCAAACGCATTCCGAATCTGTTGATAATTTATCCCAACAATCCATGGGTCATATGTGATGTGTACGAGCCAACCCGGGATGTATCTGAGTCGCGGTGTGGCCATGATAAGTCTAAGTGACTCTCTTTTGTTTAAAATGGGCACCATTTTAAGTACATACGGAAAAACGACCAAACGGATTCGGTTTCCATTGAAACTTTAGGAGAACGATCCATGGGTCATATGTGACGTGTACAAATCATCCCCGCTTCAATCCGACATGCGGTGCGGCTGACACCACTCAAAGTGTCCGTCTTTTGTTTCAAAAGGACATCATTTTAAGTGAAAGGCATCAACTGACATACGGAAGAACGACCAAACGCATTCGGATTCTATCGATACTTTAGAACAACGATCCATGAGTCATATGTGACGTGTACAAGTCAACCCCGTCTTAATCCGAGACGCGGTGTGGCCGACACCTCTCTAACTCTGTCTCTTTTGTTTAAAATGGACATGATTATAAATGAAAAGAACAACTGACATACGTAAAACCGACCAAACGCATTCGTAATCTTTTGATAATTTATCACAACGATCCATGGGTCATATGTGACATGTACGAGCCAACCCGGGATGAATCTGAGTCGCGGTGTGGTCAGGATTAGTCTAAGTTTCACTCTTTTGTTTAAAATGGACAACATTTTAAGTACATACGGAAAACCGACTAAATGCATTCGTTTTCCATTTAAACTTTAGGAGAACGATCCATGAGTCATATGTGATGTGTATGAATCAACCCCACCTCAATTGGAGACACGGTGTGGTCGGCACCACTCATAGTATCCGTCTTTTTTTTCAAAAGGACGTCATTTTAAGTGAAAAACATCAACTGGAATACGGAAAACCGACCAAACGTATTCATATTGTGTCGATACGTTAGAAAAATGATCCATGGGTCATTTGAGACGTGTAAGAGTCAACCCCATCTAAATCCGAGACGCGGTGTGGCCGGTACCACTCTGACTGTGTCTCTTTTGTTTAAAATGGACAAGATTATAAGTGAAATAAACAACTGACATATGAAAAACTGACCAAACGCATTCGGAATCTGTTGAAAATTTAGGACAACGATTCATGGGTCATATGTTACGTGTACGAGTCAACCACGCCTCAATCCGAGTTGCGGTTTGGCCGAGACCACTCTAAGTGTATCTCTTTTCTTTAAAATGGACTACATTTTAAATTCATACGGAAAACCAACCAAACACATTCTGATTGTGTTTATATTTTAGCACAACAATCCATGGGTCATTTTTGATTTGTGCGAGTTAACCCCGCCTCAATACGAGACGCGGTGTGGCCGACACCATTCAAAGTGTCTCTCTTTTATTTAAAAAACACTTCATTTTAAGTGAAAACAACAACTGACATACGGAAAACCGACCACACGATTTCGGAATATGTTGATACTTTAGGACAACGATCAATGATTCATTTGTGACGTGTACGAGTTAACCTCGCCTCAATCCGAGGCACGGTGTGACCAGTATCATTCCAGATGTATGTATTTTGTTTAAAATGGATATCATTTCTATTAAAAATATATGGTATATGAAAAACCAATCAAATTATGAATTGAATTCCGGATTACACATATGATTGTCATCTAAATTTTAAAATGAATTCTAAATGAATTATGTATGTTTATAATTATGTTATGAATTCTACTTTAATTATGGATGAGTATGTTTTCAGGATGCATTATATGTGTTGGTTGGTTGGTTTTCATTATTTGTATGTGTTGGTTTGTTCTCTATATGTATGCATTATATGTGTTACAGGTACAATAATTGGATTGAAAAATGAATTGAAAACGAGGGCATAATTGGATTGAAAATTGAATTTAAACCTAGGGTGAATGCCCAAAAATCTTCTGTGCAAATTGCAGAGCAGGCTGCTGTGCAATGTGCACAGCAAAGCCTATGCCAACGGTTTGAAAACCGTTGGCATAGGCTCTATGCAGGTGTTTTTACCAACGGTTCCTTGAACCGTTGGTAAAAACACCCTATCCCAACGGTTTGAAACTGTTGGGATACTTTGTTGAATGTTGTTTTTACCAACGGTTCATGGAACCGTTGGTAAAAACCTTTCCCAACGGTTTGTAAACCATTGGGAAAGAAAATGCTCTGTTGATTTCCCAACAGGCCAAACCGTTGGGAAAGGCCTTTCCCAACGGCTTACTTCCCCATGGTTTGCAGAACCATTGGTATAACATATACCAACGGTTCTGCAGCCTTTCCCAATAGTTCTAAACCGTTGGGAAATGCTGGATTTCCAGTAGTGTTCAAATGTAATGTTATAGAAAACCTACCGTAGTTCCTTAGTAAAATGCACATCCAGTATCAACTTCCGATTCAGTATAGATCAAAAGAAAAATTAATAAAGGACGAAGAACCTAGAAATAGGGAATATTATCTTGTACCTAAATAGTACAGTTGATACCAAGTAAAATGAATAATAGAACAAAATTAATTGAGTGATCACTAGTGCAGATCCAATGACATGAACGGATCTCAATTCTGAATCTGGACAGATAATTTGTTCCAAATCCTAAGATTTAGATTTTAAAGGGAGATCAAAACTCAAGAAGTTATCCAAAATAATGAAAATTAAATATATTTTAGTTTTAAATATATTTTAACTTAAAATTAGTCATTTTTGTTTAAAATATTAGGCCACATGGTCTAGCTAGATGGTTTTCCAAATTATGCACTAACCGCGCACCCTTCACTGCTTCAAGAGGCACCCTATATGGTTTGTGTGCACGTTTTTCCTAACTATGTTTAAACTATCTCTCATCCCTCTTTAAAACATTTCATAGCCCCTCACACAAGAATTATCCTATTTCTAAATGATTTTACAATCCATTCATGCTTCCCTTTACCTCTTCCAATGTCTCACTTGGGTAGATAAACTGTGCAACCTACCAGTTTTTTCCAAAATGATTGGTTTTGGGATCCGAATAGGCCTAGAACATCCCTTACACCCCCATGTCCTCAAAGGTTGTTCATATTAGGCCATAAACAGAAATTTAAACCAAAAATAAAGTGATTCTTATCTCATAGGAATACTCAGGATCTTAAAATATTCCCGCTTATAGAAATTATTCCTGGAATTTCTCACTCAAGGCTGGCCAAGAATCATACATCGGCCTCCCACTCCTAAGTCTCATCCTACAAACAATCATTCTTTCATAGAACCTACACTAGAGGTGTTGACATTCCTTATAAAACCTTCATACTCCTATCAATGATATGAATAGTGTGATCCTCAAAGGATGCATCTACTTATAGCTCCACCTCATCCAGATGCAAAGTGTGAGATGGGTCTAAGTGATAATGGTTTAGCTAAGATAAATTAAGGACTTCATGCATGGATTCGTACCTTTGAGATAACTGTATGATATAGGATATCAATCTGACTCTTTCCAGAATCTTGAATGGCCTGACATAATGTGGTTAAAGCTTACCCTGTCTCATGATTCATCGGTGTCCCAGCCATAGTGATATATATAAAAATACCTTATCACTGACCTCTAACTCTAGATGTTGTCTACGGTTATTGGTGTAATATTTATATTGAAATTGTGTAGTATCCATCCACTTTTTTATCAATTGGACCTTCTCAAAAGTATCCAACATAAGATTCATTCCCGGTAGAGATGTCTCACCTACCTCTAACTGGTACAAGGGTGATCAATATGGCATACCGTACAAAGACTCATAACATGTCATCTGTATGGTCACTTGATAGCTATTCTTGTAAGTGTACTCAACTAAGGGTATATCCCTCTCCTAAGAGCCCCCGAAATCTAGTATGAATTCTCATAGAATGTGCTCAATCACTTGTATCATATGATATGACAGTCCATCAGTCTATGGGTGGTATATTGTTCTCAGAAGAACCTATGTTCCCAACACCCTCTATAAAATCTTCTTGAAATGATACATAAAACAGGAATTCCTATATGAAAAGATAGTATGAGGGACCCCATGAAGTTATACTATCTGAAATATATAAAAACTCCCATCCTCATCCACACTGAATGTATCCTTGATTAGCAAGAAATGAGAAATCTTCATGAGCCTATCCATAACAAACTACATAAATTCTCTACCTCAAGGAGACCTCAAAAAACTGGTCTCAAAATTGATTACTAAATTGTACCATTTCCACTCAATAATGGGTATCTTATATAGAAGTCTGACTAGTTGTTGTGTTCTGCCTTCACCTGCTAATAGGTGGAATACCTCCTAAAAAACCAGAAACCTCTTTCTTTATCCTTGGACACCAATACTAATAATGTAAGTCAAGGTATATATTTGTGACACCAGGATGCACTTCCCAAACTTAGGCATGAAACTCCGTTATCATCTTTTCATGTATTTACACTAGAACACAAATGCATTCCTGGATATGTAGAATCTCATCCTTGATTATGGAAAAACCAAATGGTGGCCCCACCTTCCACTCTCTCCAGTAGGACTAGGACCTTGGAATCTGATATATGTCACATCCTTACTCTACCCAGCAGGGTAGAGGTCATAGTTAATGATGAAATAAAGGTCTTCCATTGAAATTCATTCACTTCCAAGTACATCTCATAGAATAAATCCATCAACTTCCAATCACTATTGGCCTTATAAACTACATTTATTTGAGTCCTCCTACTCAAATAATCAATGACTATATTTCCCATTATAGGTTTATAGGAAATCTCAAAGTCAAAAGACTGTAGGTACTCCACACACCTTTACTACCTCATATTCATATCATGCTATGTAAATATGTAATTGAGGTTTTTTTGGTCTTTGTATATCAAAAAACACTCTCCAAATAAATACTGTCTCCAATAGCTCAATACATGAACAAAAATAGCTAAAACAAATCATGCATTGGGTAGTTCCTTTCATGTGGCCACAACTTCTAATAACCATACACTTTGTCTATATCCCCCTTTATCATAACTTCTCATAACCCGATACCTGATGAGTCATAACAAATAGTGTAACTCCTACCCATCTCTATAATAATTAGGACTGGCACTAAATTCAATCTCCCATTCATCTCCTAAATGTCTCTTTCATAGGTATCTGACCATAAAAACATTATATCCTTCTTAGTTATGCCCATAAATGGTGATTCTAAGAATGATAATTCCTATATAAAATTCATTGCAATATTCATCTAACTCCATGAATATTTGTATATAAAATATGTTCTTAGGATGCTCCAAGTAAACTACATCACTCACCTTCTTTGGGTCAACTGATACTCTTATATCTGAGATAATATGATGCAGGAAGTGAATCATATCCATCAAGAAGAAAAACTTTGTGATAATAGCATATAATTGATGCTCTCTCAGTGTATCCAAAAGGATCTCAATATTTTTTTCATGGTCATGTCAATTATGAGAATACACCAAGATATCATCCATGAATACCACCAAAAAATAATCTAGATACGGATGGAAAATTCAGTCCATAAGTGCTATGAAAACTAATAGAATATTCTTGAGGCCAAACTACATAACCAAATACTCATATAGTCCATACCAATTACAAAAAGTTATACGAGGTATGTCTACAGGTCAAACACACACTTGATGATATCTGGATCTCAAATATATTTTAAATTACACTTGATCTCTACGAATATAATCAAAAAGTTCATCTATTTATGGAAATGGATACCAATTATTAATTGTAAACTAGTTCAATTCCTTATAATCTACACATATCCTAAGGGTATCATCTAACTTTTTCTAAAAAAGGATCGGCGAACCCCACGGAGAAGTACTGGGTCAAATAAAACCCTTTGCCTCCAAGTCCTATAGAATCCTATTAAGTTCCTATAAATCTATCATAGTCATCCTATAAAGAGGAATGGATACTTTGTCATCTCCTTTTACTATCTCGATAGAGAAATTCACCTCTCTCTTAGGAGGTAAAACCTAAAAAAATTTGGGAAAACATCCCTAAAATGATCTACCATAAGAGGGAAATATTCCTAACATACTCCCAGATCATCTAGATTAAAACTATCAATCTAATATTTTATCTAACCCATCCCATGATTTTGTGGTCTAGATTAGCTCTCCAAGACATTCCATTCATCCTTGTGAATATAAACTCCCCCCTCTTTTGATGTGAACACTACCCTCTAGTGGTAGAAATCAATAAAGGCTTGATAATAAAATAGCTATTCCATTATGAGTATGACATCAAACTAAGTCATCTCAAGGAAAAGAATATTCCATATGAAGAGTCACCCACCAACCCCATGGGGGTACTCCCTACACTAACATTAATCCTTCATTATAATCCTCAATAGAGCTTCAAGCATCATAACTCCCTTGGAAAACTGTATAACGAGCATAAGGATTTCCACTATAGGTGTGGATATTAATCTATGTGATGTGCCTATATTAAAAATAGAATATATAAGGGTAGAGGATACTAAGATCATACCTATAACCATATATATCCTGACACCCTGGTCATCAGGTGTAGGCTATATAGAAAATATATGATCTAAACTACAGCCCTATGACACGACCTCACTACCTAGAGTAATCCCACTCTGCTATCTAGGAACAACCGATGTCTGGATTCCTCAAATATGACCAATACCACCTCAGCCTAAATTACCAATACTTCTCTAGATTCGTTCCTAATGTAGATAAATTAAACCTTCTCCTAAACAAAGATTAAGAGCTAAACCCCTTCTATTTAACTTTTGGGGTAAAGTTCCTGCAATAATATTTCAGATTGCCCATTCTTCTGCAAGAACTGAACATGGATAGGTCATGGTAACACTAATTTGTCTTGATCCACTATCTACCACAATAATTAACTAACACTGAGCTACTATCACTAAAATCCTATCTAGTACTCTTCTCATGGGAAGCCTCAAAATGTTGATTCCTACCACTGGAAGTTGAACCACCAAGAAATAGGAAATGTACTTCCCTTCTCTTCACCCCTAGAATTTCATAGGTTCTACTATGTAATAATCACTTGATTCACTATCACAGTAATCATCTTCACCCAAAACATGTTGGCCAAAGATTGAACAACTTATTTAAGACCTTCCTTAAAGCATCTGACCCTCTATTGATAATCAAAAATATATGTTAGCACAAACTTTTACAACTCTATAAATATTAATGAATGCTCTATAAATTTTATAGAACCATGCTCCAGATGCATGAACTCATTGGATTGATCTACTCTCAAAGTCTTGGGGAAAAATTAGTCATATAATCCAGTTTAGAAATACCACGAAACCATATCGCGTAGACTATCATCCAAGTTCATAACATCTGACCAGCACTTTTCCAGTCCCTGAAACATGTAAGTCGTGAGATTCACTCTCCTATCAAGAGGTGCCTATATATTCTCAATGATCGATAGAGTATTATTTAACCAAAAAACAGTATCCTTTCGATTGTTATCCCCCAAAAATATGGGAGGATGTTGTTACTAGAACACAAGTTTCATGTGAACCATAGACAAGGTGGGATATGGTTCTCCTTGAGAAGTTTATATAAATCCTAAAATTCCTTTATGGAAATTATCCCAAACACCTATGTCTGGTAAAACTTCTGGTTCCTCATCTAGTAATAAAGGAAGATCCATTGGTATCCCATGTTCCACCTCCTCTGGAGGGTGTTCATTTCCACCTTCCTATCATACTACTAGAGTTCATCATTGTGGCATTACTATATAATTCCAAACATGTAACTAATAAAATATTAATATCAAATTTCACTACTAAAAGCATAGTACATGTCAAAAACTTACATTAAATAGGTCGTACCACACATATTTCTCCAAAATCTTGGATTGGTAAAAGGAAATAGTCATAAAAGTCACAAGAGACACTGCCTCTTGCCCACTCAAGCTGGGTCTAGGTCAAGTTCTATTTTTTCGACATGATCAATTTCATTTAATTCATTTCACATTCCTCATTTAAATGGTTGAACTAAATGGTACATCACTGCCGATCTGTAAGGTCCCATACTCCTCATGAACTGAGATATGGTGTCCACAAATTCATACCACAACATGTTCCATTCCATGAAACCAATGGTCCATGACCCAATGTGTCATATTTGACTTCTTAGGGTGTCTCTTGTAGACTAATAAGGAAAATAATGTTTATGTTATGGAATTCACTCTATGTACTAACCATGTTCTCATTCTCCTGCACACAATATCTATCATAATAGTAGATATATCACACAAGGCACATATCACAAAGTCATGCAGTTAATAAATGCAACCTATATAGAATGGCATAATGCATGGAATTTGAATTCTATCAGGTGCCTAAAATGATGCATGAGATGCATACACCCATCTAATTGGGTAATAGTAAAAAAATCCTCAATGAAATCAATAGTAACATAAAAATTTAAGTGTATAACCCAATGATGGAATCAAATCAATTGTAATAGGGAATATCCATAAAAAAGAAATTTCATTCATGGAAATTCATCTTTTTCCTATACATGAGTAATATAATTTTAGGCATAGATCATTAAAAAATTTCAATACCTTCTTAATCTCCATTCTATTAATCCAAAATATTAATCTATAAAGGAAATTATATGATATCAAGTTCTAACATCTGGGATCGAGGTCCACTCAACGGTTCCCCAACCCAATGGGTCCCTTGGCCTCAAGCACATCTTCCCATATTCCATAGGCTTCTGAGTAGAAGTGCGGGTATATGGATTGATAGTGGGGAGAAAATACCCTCATGATAAAATGTAATGGAGTATTATAATCACAATAGTGAATAGTGAAAGCATTTAATCGAACAAACTATAGCTAAACATCCAAGAGACTGAAATAAATAAGCAGATATGGACCAGTAACCCACTGTAGTAGAAGTAGTATAGAAATGGATAACAAATCAAGAAACTGATATAATACTAAAAATATAGAAACTAAATCATATAAAAAATGATTATGATAAATTTCATATCTCTACAAAGAAACCAAAAAATGTATATAGTAGGTAATATAATACACATATAAAAATACCAAAAAGACTAAAATATTTATCACATCTAGTGTCACAAGACTCAACTCGGTCTTGTGATCTCTTTCCCCAAAGTATTGTACAAATTCAAGCATCAAACTATGGATACTTTTACTAGTCCCTACCTACATCCATATTATCTTTTCGGGTACCCAACAGCAACCCAAGACAAGGTGTGAGATAAAGTCCCAGTAGGCCACCACCAATGATATCTATAGAAATTTTAGGTTATTCACTACAATATAAGAAGTTTTCAATGTATATAATAGCTATGTAGTAATAAATGTATCTACCCTACCCCAAAGATCCTAGATTTGGTGTCTTCTATCATTACATTGATGTTAGATACAAGTAAATCATGTACCAAAGGACTGAACAATTTAGTATTCTGGGTAAACCAGATACATACATGGGTCTTTTATTACAAACAAATAAACTAATTACAACATAAATTTAATTTATCATAAATCAGTTTGAGGATAATAACTTTAATACATCTAGTATATCCTTTCATATCTTTCTTATTATACTTATTGGATTCTAGGGGAAAGGAAACATAATAAGTGTGAGCTCAAATTCTCAATAAGGATAAATACAGTGAATGAAATAATAAATCAATAAGAATAAATCAAAATGAAAATATAAATAACTTAACACACATTTCATGTAATCAATAGGATAAAAATGAAGTGAATAAACAATAAATCAAGGTAAATTAAAACAAATTCCATTCAAATAACTAGATAAAACAAAATGAATATGGAAAGGTAAAAAGACAAAACACTTTCCATTTAATCAATGAACTGGAAATAAAATTTATCCATATATATATCAAATAAAAATATCATGAATGAATAATAATTGAAACAAAATGAATGAAATACTTAATAATTGGATGTCATGTCTAAAGAACGTGAAAACCGCTACTGTAATGATCTATCCTATAGATAGTTCACAACTACGGGTAGAAACCCATATATACTACTTGGAAAAAACTAAAAGTATTTTTTTGACTAATTTCATCTCATTAGACTACTAATGCATTGAGGGGGTTTCATTAACTAGTCCCAAACCCATAATGAATTCCTTAAACAATCCCAACATGTGTCTTTCATATCCTTAGCATTCCTCATTTTGAATAAATAATATGACTTATCAAATATCTGTATTTCATAAAGGATGCATATTTATCAATATTTCCCCAAATAATAAAATAACATTCAAATTAAACACCATATGAAAAACTTTATATAGTTCAGGCAATAATCATATCTATGAAATATGATATGAATACTTAGAAAAAAATCAATATCAAATGATCATAGGAAATTGAATATTTCAAGGGGACTAAAAGGAATCAAGGATATGAATGTGAATGATATCCTTGGACAAATTAATCATAAACCATCCTGAGGAAGATTAAGGATTGTATCAATACAAAATATCAAAAGTGGATTAAAATAAAGGTTAATTTTAGTTTATTAATGTAAATATTATAAAAATATCATCTAAAAACATTCTTGAAGAAATTTTCCTTTTGTTTTGAAAACCCTTTTAAAAACCTTTTATTTGAAAATAACTTTTGAAAAACTTTTTTCTAAAAAGTAACCTTTTAAATGGAAGCTTTAATGAAATTATAGTGATTCAATTTGTACATTCTGTTTGAGGTAAAAGAACATTCCATTTTCACGGTAAAAGGGATTAAAAAATGCCTTGTCGGGAAAGCAAAAAGAAGGTTCCTTCGAATATATTTAAAAAATAAAAAAAGGGTAAAAATGTATTTAACAAATAATTTTAAAATAATTTATGAAAAGATTTTAATAAAACATGGTTTTTTTGAAGCAAAAAAGGATCACCAACTAAATAGAGAAATGAATTCTACTTTTCATAAAAACATTTTCTAAAAAATTATGAGTACCAAAGAGTGGAAAATGGTTGTAATATTTTAAAATGATCATGAATAACCAAAGGAGATAAAAATTGAAGGGTTTATTAAAAAATATTATAATTTACTCGAATGTAAATACCATTGAAATATCTCTACAATTATTGTAGTGAAAAATAATCTTTTAAAATTCAAAGGTGTCCCATACCACTTTATAGAATTTTAAATCATTAGGCCCATGATGGAATAACATTAAAAGAAAGTTTTATATTTTTTGAATTTAAAAGTATAAATGATATAATATATAAAAAATTTCAGTATATACACCACACAAAATAAGTAAATTCTGAACATGACATTTATCTCATGGATGTAATAAGTGAGATGAAAATCTGTTACCTTGTGTTTCCTTTCAGTTGAAAATCATTTAAACTCATATATAAGGTGTTTAATTATTTTAATAAATTATAAAATTACCATACTTATATTTAATATATTATATATTATCTTATTATAATATTTTTTTACCTGTTTGTTAACACTCTTTCATTATTTTAACTATTTTGGGTGTTAATTGCCTAGTTTCTTGAGTAAGTTTTGAGTTGTTATTTATTGTTCCTATTAATTAGATCATTATTTAATCATATAAATAATTTAAACCATGAATTAATTATATTATATATTCATTACATATTTATTTAGAATAATCTATAAATTTTTGAGATAAGAAATGAAATGCATTGTTCATGGAGACGGTAAGCCATATGTACACATGAACACTACTTTCATTTCTTTTTCAAACTAAAGGAATGAAAATTAAATGATACATATTTATATTATAATTAAATTATCATATATATATATGTAATATATGTTATATAGTTTTATTAAAATTATCCTTAATATGTTCCATGTATAGTGTAAAAGAGTGACATCACTTTGAGGTGGCGGTAGTCCACACCTCCACAAATGATGTTGTTATATTTAAAAAAAATGTAAAGTACAATGGTATGTGTTATAAAATAATTAAAGAATAATAAATATCATATATAACATATATAAATAGTGTTACATTATAATTACCACCATCATAGGTGGTAAATAATGAATGAGCAATCATTGTTTCATGAGGCAGTAGTTCACCGATCAAATAAATTTTATGTATGTTACCCATTAGATAGAAGTGTGTGTAATTGTAGGTCAAAAAATTAGAATAAAAAAATATTATATTAAGGATAATTTTTTTATATAATCATGGAATAATAATATTTTATGGTGTTTATAATGAAAATAAAACAAAAGAGTTTGAGGAAAGATGTTACCTCTTAACTGGGTAACTCCTTTTGTTTTGCACCAAAGAGCTTCCTTGGGTATCTTTCTTCCAAATTGGAGGCCTCTAGGATGAGGGGAGTATTTTTTAATATATATTTTGTTATATAATTGTTGAACCAATATTAATTTATGGGTTTTAGGAATTTTGAGGATAGGAGGCCTTTTTATTGTGGAGGAGTGGTACTCTTGTAAATTTTGGAAAAGGGAATTCCACCAAAATTTTCCCCATTTAATGTGGTTCTAATAAAAGTAAATATTAGTTATAATGGGTTATATGGTAAAAATACGGATATAAAATGGATTTTTTTAAGTGTATAGATCATTTGGTCCCTTAATATTAAGGTTTACTCCCTTGTTAACATTAATTTCACCTTAATCGTTGTATTAAAATTTAATCACTTTCACTAATATTTTTGTTGAAAAACTAATATTAAATTATTATAAATTATAAATTATGATAATTCTAAAAATGGAATCAATTTTTTCAAACTCAAATCATATAAGTGGGAAAAATTAATTTAATTTTAATCCTACAAACGAGAT
This sequence comes from Viscum album, assembly GCA_963277665.1. Classification (NCBI taxonomy): domain Eukaryota; kingdom Viridiplantae; phylum Streptophyta; class Magnoliopsida; order Santalales; family Viscaceae; genus Viscum; species Viscum album. The sequence continues at coordinate 630,981,278 of OY728162.1, read as the reverse complement.
GAAAATGTAGGGTTTTAATGTAAAAAATGTCCATAGTTTTCTATGTTATTATATCCAATTTAAAATAAAAAATAATTTCAATTAAATAAATTGTATTAATTGAGAAAAAATATAATCTAATTAAAATTTAAAACCAATTAAAATAATTATTTAACCCTATAAATAAATTAGATGACAAATAACTTTTTAATGAAAATTCAGTATTTTTCATTATTCATTAAAAAATGAATCTTCACAGAAAAAACAAAAAATTAAGTATAACCAAAATTTTATGTTTATATATAAAATATAAATTTTAATTTAACATATAAGATTTATAATAGTTCCAAAATATGGATTTAAAATAGGTATTCCTTTAAAAACGGTAAAAGTGCCTTAACAAAAATATACGTTTTTATGTGTAATATTGGGTTTGTTCTAATCATATGTCTATTGAATGTATTGGATTATTATAAAATATATTTGGATGAATAATATATATATATATATTAAATTATTATCAATAACTAATTGTAACTAATTTAATTTATTAGGATAAAACAGATCTATAGGCATAAAAATAGAAATATTCCCATTATATTCCATTGGTACTTATATTCATTAATAATTAAATCGTAACCAATGAATTAGTTTTATATTTGTATAAAACATATATTTAGATAATATATTTAATAATATTCATAACCTCTCATTTAATGTAAATGTTATATCTTATTATATTAAATAATAATATTTTAATAATATATTATTGTTTGGTAAAACTCAGTCTTACGTATAACGTAACTTATTGAACAAAATCATTGTTGTGTGTGTCATGTGAAAACTCAGTATCACATATATTGTAGAATTAATTATAGTTTTAATTTATTTAAAATAGTAAATATATTGTAATGTATTGAGATATTATATTCCCTTAAACTCTTTGTGTTTCATGTCATACATGCTATCAAATACAATGTTCCTACTTTAGATTTTTGGTGTGTTACATTCTCCTCACCTTAATTAAATTACTTTATCGAAATTTAAACTTGATCTTAGAGATAGATTGTTTGATATTTCTTATGTTTCAAATCCCACATTGTGATAAGGGTTCATAATAAATTCTCTAGAAAAGAGGATATGGGAAATATAAAGGTCACATGGACTAACATATAATTATATCTCTATGTAATATGACATTAGTGAAAATTAGAGATAATTACTTGGAGTAATAGAATAAATATTTATAAGGAGTTATTGAGGTCATCAATCAAAAAATAGTGAACAATAAATGGAAATTTTGAAGGCTCAAATCCATAAATATATGATGATTTAAAAGTCTATCATTTCAACAAAACTTATGGTATTAGGATGAAATTTTATTTATAAGTAATTTTCTTAATGTTCTGTAACTATTTTGCTACCTAATAATATAAGGAAATATACTTACTTTATATATTTCTATAAAATACAATTTCATACTTTGGTTTTTCTTAGATCTATTTCCAATTCATGAATTACATCACAAAATGGATACCTAAAAATTAACTTCGAAGTATGAACCACTAAAATACATTTCTAAAGGATATTATGGCCAATAAAAGAGTGAAATGTCTAACTATTTGCCTCTAAATATTTTCCAAAACTAATATGGTTAATACATTATTCTCTAAACCTAAAAAGTAACACTACCAGTTCATTGTTAATATTTATTCATCAATTTATTCAACTAAAAACAATAACATATTAACCCATACATTATGTAGATCAGTGGTTGTTATGAAACCCTTATTGTCCTTCAGTTATGGGTTTAATACCCATGACCTTTCCAGATATGATTGGTTGTCACCCAGCATACAAGTTTTCCTTTTCAAAAACAAAATTTATATAAGTTTAAAAATAAATAATATGGACATACATGGAATAATGTTAATCACTAAATAGAATTTTAACAATGGTTTTTCATACAATACCAATTAATAAATACTTCATCCATTTATTTCCACATAGGTCCTTACTTGGTCTAGAGTTTATCCATGACATCGTTTTTAGCATTTCTAAATCATGAAACCTTATACTAAATCTAAAACACCTTAGTTTTAACCTAGATTATTCATTTTCATTATCTATTCAAATCCTTCATAACTATTTCTAAATAAAATTTCAATTATCCTAAGTGTATCCCCTAGGGGTGTCAAACAAATTGTACAGTAAGTCATACTGTGGTGTACGAGGTTACGTCGAGTCAGGATTGACACACCTTATTAGAGTTGTTAATCCTAGGTACATATATTCTAGAACCATGTCCACCTATAGTATCTAGATAGTGATGTATTTCTAGGAAGACCCACATAATCTCTACCTTACCAAAAATCGAGAATTTTTTTTATAATCATCCTCAAATTATATCTTATGGTTATGTTCTCTAATCTATGTTTTCCTAAATCTAGTTCCCAAAGTTTCTACTAAACTTTATCTAATAAAAACTATAGAAACCCAACCTCAAGGATCTTATATCCAGTGTCTACTATCATTGCATTAAAATAAGATATATGTAAATTATGTCCCAAAGGACCAAATAGTTTAGTAGTCTTGGTAAACTCGATACATACATGGGTCTTGAATTATAAACTAATAATCTAATTACATCATAAATTTTTTTTCTCCTAAAAAACATCAAGGATATTAACTTTTATTCATCTAGAATATCCTTTCATATCATTCTTAGTATACTTCTTGGATTCATGGTGAATTTAAACATAATAAGGGTGATCTAAAATTCTCAGCAAGGGTAAAATATAGTAGAACTGTCATGACCTATCTGAGAGGTGTCTATGCAGCAACTACCCCAATCCCACCTCCAATAGGCTAGGGGCTAGAGACCATTGCCGAGGAGGCATATCCCACAAATTGGAGGCATTATACTAAATTACTTGTTCATACACACACATCTTCAAGCCCACAAAATGCTAAAGTGTAAAAAATTAAAGGAACACATGGATACATCTAAAATCCTATAATATTGTATGACAGTAAAGTGATGAAAATAGAAAAGGGACCAAAAACAAAACCAACCCAAGACTTTGAAGATTCCAACCTACTCCAAGGGCTAGGACTAAGTCAAAATAACTTTCCCAATAAAAACCTTAATCTTTCAAGCTCCATTTATGCTTCATTGGCTCCATGTCCTCATAGGACCCCATCAAAAGGGTTATCATTAGCACAATACATGACACATGCAGGAAAATCCTGTAAAGGGTTGAGTATAAAAATACTAAGTAGGAAATACTAAAAACACTAAACATGAATTACCAAGTATAGTAATCTGAATACAAGATATAACAATCAATGTATAATAGAAACAAAGAAACCAGATATGCTCAGGAATAACATCATGCCACTAGGTGGTCATAACCAACTACCAACCATAGGATTCTTCAAGAAAAAATTCTTGTTCAAGGAGAACTCACTCCACAAGCCATGCTACCATCATAGACACTTGGCGAAGAGTTCTATGTTATTGGGTCCCACCTAATGAAGTTCACTGGTCTAAGGGGACTATAATACATAGATCGGGGGTCACTCCCAGAACCACTGGGGGACACCATGAACCCAATCTGGATCAGACCACTATATAAGGGATCCTATGAAAAAAATTCTAAAAACCCTACTGATACAGTATGCTAGATGTAGGATCAATTCCCTATTTAGGTAGGTCACACTAATTCTAAAAAATCCACCTAGGGATGATATAGGATCACACTCCAGTCTCATGGAGGGACACCACAACTCTATCTGAGACTTAGCCTCTGGATGGGATCAAAATCCAATGATGTGGATATAATTTTTCATTGTACCCTTGAGGGAAAGGACCAAGGGAATTAATTCAACCTATACAGGTCCAAACTAAAAAAAATAAATATCCTCAAGCACTCTTGAAGGGAGTACATGGTGTGTCCCAAGGGGTACATGGCGTGTAAAGCTATATCATGTCTTTCCCATGTAAAAGAGCCTCAAAAAAATTTATTTTCAATATAATCAACATTTAGAATGAGTAAATGATTTTTGGAGACACATTGTATCCTTCCAATGTCACTCGACCTTGTCCATGTACCAAGTAATATATATTTACCGGTCTGTGAATTCTAAGCCATGTTTGTGTGGGAGTACACAACATTTTCATTCCTGTGTACTCCAAACTATGTCCTTGTACTTAAAATGTACATGCTGAGTCAACTGAGGAGGGTCACATGCCATGTGATAGGGTTCACATGTCGTGTGATCATTATCTCCATCCCAAAACATTATCTGTCACTGAAGGGATTCGATACGCCATGTAATCTTGGATTACATGCCTTGTTATATTGTATTTTCTAGAATCCCATATTCAACTCCACATGTCATGATCGATGCTCTTCCTTTGATCAGGTGATTGATTCTCCACAAAATATAAGATCCATGGTCTTCAATTCCTCTCTATGGTTGAACAACGCATCCCATTATCAAATCTTCTTGAAAATCTGATCAAATCGACATTCTTCATTTCATGCTAAAGAATGTGAAAATGGGAATCATCCATCATCTGATTCCCTCTTTATCCTTCATCACACATCATTCATGTTGTGTTGATCCCAGATCTATGATATTAGATCCTTTCACCAAGAAACGGATTTGTAATGATTGATTGATTAGGAATAGTAGAGTCAGGGGCCAAATGAATAAAAACTGTGACAAATGATGGATTGGGGGAGAAAAGCACAAAAATAAAGAAGAGGAATAAACCTTGATCGATGTTTGTGTAAATATAGATTCATTTACATATGATAAAAAATGAATAGAATTAAATTAATTCTCCCAAATCACCATATAATAAACCCATCCCGCAAGGTTATTGATCTGCAAATCAATCTATTCATTGATTGATTTACGTTTGTCGCAAAAAATAAGAACAACGAATTAAACAAATTGAAACACATTACCTACCTTGATTCAGTTCAATCACTAATTAAGAATGATTTTTTCATCACATTTTCTGCCAAGATCCATTGAATCAGTTTCATGTTGATCATTGATCCATGACCGTGTCATCATTTTCTTGATAGAATTCCTTAGATCTATCCCCCACAGTCCTCTAACATCTCTAGGGTTATGTAGATAACCCTATATTTCCAACATAGAAAACTATTAAAATATTATAAAATCATTTCCTTATTGAAATGGAATAAAATAACTTTATTTAATTATTTTATTCATTTCTGTACCTGAGACAACTTTTTCACAAATGGCTTATGCTGACTAATGTTAAGTCTCACCTAGGGTAAAATCTCTATTCTGAACTCAACTATTCCCTTGAATTTTTAATCAGTCACTCATTTATAATTTATTTAACTTTTTCAAGAAAATTGTGTGTGTGTGGTCTTTAATATTTTAATATATTTCAAACGTTAATTATGGGCACACTGGAACTCAAAATCTCACATCGAATCAATGCTTGGTCTCAAAAATAATCTATATAATATTTAAAAATAATACATGGAAAATAAAAGACATTACATTCTCCCCACCTTGGAGGTTTACATCCCCAAAAATCCAAAATAAGGGTTACTCAAAAAGATGTGGGTAATAAGTATGAATCTAATCCTCCAGGTCCCATGTTCTCTCCTAGAGATTCTCATTCTTCCATTGAATATGAACAAGGGGAATCGTCCATCCATGAAGGATCCTCCCCTACCAATCCTCAATCTCTACTGAGTACTCAGCAAAGGTTTATCCATCCTCGATGTACATCTTTCCCGTGTCGATAACGTGTGATGTGCCATGAAAGTACCTCCTCAACTGTAAAACGTGGAAGAAATCATGTACCCAGTCCAATTTTCATAGTAGTGCTAAGTGTTATTTCAATTCACCAACACTATGTAGTATCTAAAAATGAACAATGAAATCAGAGATTACTTTCCATCGCAACTAAATCTCCTAAATGCACACTGAGGTGAGACCCTCAGGAACACATGGTATCTTTCCTAGAACTCAAAATACCTTCTTCACCTATCAGCATAAGACTTCTGATGGCTCTGTGGAGTCTTCATTCATGCTTGTGTGATTTGAATCTTCTCTGTAGCATCTCTCTCCAACTCTAGGCCTACAAGGTATGACTCTCCTGGATTAGTCCAAAAAATTGGTGACCTGAAGGGTGTCTTGTAAACAGCCTCTAATTGTGTGATATCAAAGGTGTAATGGTGTCTTTTCTTTTATGAAAACTCCTCCTTTGGTAGGTGATCCTACCAACTATAGGCAAAGTCCAACATTCAAGCTTTTATCATGCCCTCCAAGACATGGATGGTATGCTTGGTTTGGCAATCATTTTGTGGGTGAAACATGGTTATCAAGCATAACTAAGCTAAAAACACCTCCTATAATCCCTTACACAATTGGGATGTGAAATGAGCATCATGATCTAAAATGATCTTCTATGGAACCTCATGGACTCAAACTATCTCCTGAACATAAAGGCTTCCAAATCTCTCTATTGAACTCTTCTCTCATATAGCTATGAAGTGGGACAACTTGGTGATCTGGTCTATGATCACCTAGATAGAATCATTTTCCCTAGACTTATGTGGTAATATCGTTATTAAGTCCATGGATATCTCATCCTACTTCCATTCTAGAACCCCAAGGGTTTGAGCTAACCCCACTAGAACTTGGGTCTCATCCTTCACTTGTTAACAAGTAAGGCATCAAGAGACAAACTATGCAACTCATTTATTCATCCCTATCCACCAAAACTAATGTTGGTGGTACTAGTACATCTTTTCCACACCAGTATGTACTGCTAAATGAGATATATGAAAGTCTCTCAGATCCTCCTCTCGCAATGCCACTGGTACCATCGTGTAACCCTTGAAAAGAATGTAAGGCTCCCCACCATTAGAAAATCCATCAGGAGATTTTCCTATGGATATGTGAGCATGTAGGGTCTCACTGTTAGTATCTACACTTTGAGAATCCTTGATAAGATGTAGAAGAAGTGGGGTAATAACCAACAACTTAAGATAAGTTTCTCAATCTCCATTCACAAAGGATAACAGCAATGAGGCTTACTGCTCTGATGCGTCATTCAGAAATTGCGAAATTGATCTCCAAATGAGGGCATCTGCAACCAAGTTCCCATTTCTAGGAGTATAGAAAAACTCAAATTCATAGTCCTAGAATAACTCTATCCATCACCACTATCTAAATTTAATATCCTTTTGAGATAATATATGCTTGAGGCAATTGTGGTCATAGTATATAATAAATCCATTTTCCCTCAGGTAGTGTCACCACATCTTCAATGCAAAAACTACTACTACTGACTCAAGTTCATGGGTCATGTAGTTCTTCTCATGTTCTCTCAATTGGCATGAACCATTGGTAATAATTACTTGCCTATAAATCATAACAAAACCAATTCCAGTCCATGATGCATCATAGAACACTGCGTACTCGACACCATCCTTTGGTAACCTCAATATGTGAGGGCCCTTGAACCTCTGCCTTAGATCTTAAAATCACTACTTTAACTTTTTTGTACACATTAAAGGCTTCCCTTTCACAGTAAATGCTATAAAGGGTTAATTTACTCTATATGATTTAGGTACAAACCTCTAATAGTACCCATCCAATCTAAAGAAACTCCACACCTCGATGACACTCTTGGGTGGCTCCCAAGAAATCACTACCTCAACCTTTACTGGAAACATTGCAACTCCAACCATTGAGATGACGTGTCCTAGAAAATGGACTTCTTGAATCCCAAAATAACACTTCAAGAGTTTCCTATAAATTTAGTGCTCCCATAGTGTGTTCAATTCCATCATCAAGTGTTTTGTGTGCTCATCCATGGATTTCGAATACACTAGGATGTCATCGATGAAGACTAACACAAACAGGTCTAAGAAAGGTTGAAATAATCAGTTCATGAGTCCCATGAGCACTACTAGGAAATTAATCATGCTAAATAACATCACCAAGTACTCATAGTGACCATAATGACATATGATGTTCATCTTCAGTATATCCTCATCTCGTACTCTCAACTAGTTATAGCCCAATTTGAGGTAAATCTTTGAGAACCATCGTGCCCCTTTAAAATTATCAAAAAGTTAATAAATCCTTGGTAGTGGATAATTATTATTCACGGACACCAGGTTTAAGCACCAATAATCCACACACAACCTCAAGATTCCATCTACCTTCTTATCAAATAAAACTGGGGCATCCCGTGGGGAAACTCTAGGTCTCATAAAGCTCTTCTCCTACAAGTCGTCAAACTAAATAATCAGATCTAGAAGCTCTATGGGAACCATATGATATACTGGTGCACATATTGGTGTCATGTCAGGATACAAGCTGATACAGAAATCTACCTCTCAGTGGGGAGGTAAAACTGGTATGTCCACATAAAATATGTCCATGTACTCCACCACCACTATAGGAAATTGAAAACTCACAACATCTTCTACACCAATGGTCCGACTATCCGACTGATTATTAATTGGTTGAACCCTCTTATTCTTGAGTCTTTTCTACATTACCTAGGTTTCCTTGTCACTAAAAAAGGAAAACATTATCCCCCCATTGTGGAATCATTGAATCCTCCTCTTAAAATAGTCAATCTGGGCATGAACTATAGATATCCAGTCCATACCTAAGATGATTTTGTAAGGACTAATTGCTAAAAAAATTGGATCCCATACAAAACTCTATCCTCTATGCATTAAGTCACATTGTCATCATAATTTTGAAATCCTTGAGTCACCACCCTTAGGATTCTCGAACTGCAGGGGTCGAGTCAAAAGCTCAATCCGAATATCTATGTTTCGAACTAGATAAGTGGTAAGGAAGGAATGGATAACACTAGTATCCATTAGTACTACAGATAAATTATAACAGATACATATCATACCTCATATAATCCCTAGATCCTCGAGGTCATAGGCCTCTATAGCCTCCAGCTGGCCTCGTCCCAACCGACTAGCTCCCTAAGCTTGGCGTGGACCACCTGGGGGTGGTGACAGTGATAGGTAAAACCTCCAACCACCTCCAACCACCTCCAAATACCCTGTCGGCCCATCGACTATGTCCACCACCCTACATAATACCCTACACCTAAATTTGTCTCTATCTCAAAGGTCCCTCAACCGTCCCCTGATCAGTTGTACGAAGGGTTGGGAAATCTCAAGCCAGATGTCCTCGACCATCATAGGAGAAACACCACCATCATGTTAGCTAATTTGAGCCACCCTAGGAGCCCTACACCGCTAACCCCAAGTCTTGGGATCACCTCCTGAGACATCCAACATGCCTGGATCCATGTGACTATCATCGATTTTCTGATGATGAGGTCTCAACTATTGGATTCCCACTAGTATCTCCCACTACTGATGTCTTCTCTGCTAGAAATATCTCCACTAACAAGGTCCACTCAAGCACCCAATCATAGGTGGAAATGATAATGGATACCACTAACACCATAATATCATGTCACAAGCCCTGCTCAAATTTATGAGACCTAAAGAACTAGTCTCATACCATATCTAATGAATAACACAATAGATCAGTAAACCGCAATGAATACTTTGAGATGATCATACTGACCAACTGTAGATGTAGAATCTCAGGTATGCATATTGATTGCAACATGGCCAGATAGAAATCCTCTATGAAGATATTATCAAATTCTATACAGGAGAGAGTTGTCTTGTCATATGACTAAGTAACCAAGATCCCCCATCACCCTATTTATACCAATATAAGACTCATTGCAAGGACTTTCATCTGGTCTTCATGGGTCCTCACTAGTTAGAAAATGCAAGTGACTACCTCTATCTAGTCCTCAGCCACCTATGGTCTGGATCATCCCAAAACCTAGGAGGCATCTGCCTCTGATACTCCTAAAACATACTCAACCTGCATTCATCCTCAACTGGTAGTGCTGGTTCTAGTTGATTCTGAATGGGTGGTGGTATAGATAGTAAACCACCTAGAGGTGTTGTCTCTAAAAAAAGTCCCTATACTGATGTCTCATCACTAGGCAGATCATCCTCATGATCACACAGTGGAATCTTGGTTGTATATCTATGTGGAAGCATCCTGAAATAAAAAAAGTTGTATCATTGTCAATAGAGTATATCTGGGGTGCTGAATCAATAAGTTTATGGAAAATAGAACCCATTCTTATATGATTCATGTACCATTATTTTACCTAAAAATAGTGTTATCAAGTACTAAGTCAAAAAGAAAGTGATCAGAGTCTTGGTGTATGGATACACAGGCCTCCATACCAACACTAGAATCCCTGTCCTCAAAGCCAAACTCGAAACACTTAACAATGTTTCCCCAAACCAATATCACTGACTCAAGTCCAAAATTAGAACCAAGTTTCTCTGATACCACTCTATCACAACCCGTCCCAGAGGGGCCCATGTTGTGACTATCCTAAGCTACCTCCAATAGGTTAAGGGCTAAAGATCAGTGCCAAGTAGGAATATCCCACAAATGGGAGGCAGTTGCCTAAAGTACACGTACACACACACATATCCAAGAACACACAATTATGAAATGTAAACAACTGAAATAATTTATGCATAAATCTAAGATCCCACAAAATAGTATGACATAAAAGTGTTGTAAACATAAAAGGGTCAAAAAATAAGGCGAACCAAAAATTGTGAAGAGTCCAATCTACTCCAAGGGAGAGGACTAAGTCAAAAGCACACTCCCAGTAAACACCTATGTCTATCATGCTCTATCTATGCACCACTCACTCCCTGTCATCCTAGGACACCATCAAAATGGTCGTTGTCTCGATAAGACATTACACATGTGAGAAAATATCGTGCATGTGTGAGTGAAAAAATACTTACTAGGACACCCTGGAAACACTAAACCCCAAGAACCAAGTATATTCAACTCAATACAAGATTTAACGATCAATTTATAACAGAAATAAAGAATCCATATTTACTCAGGAATGACACCACACCATTAGGTGGTCAAAACTAACTTCCAGCCACAAGATTCTACTCAAAGAAATGCTTGTTATGGGAGAACTCACTCCACGAGGCATGGTACAATTGAAAACATTTGATGAATAGGTCTAGGTCATTGGGCCCCACCCATGGAATCCCATTGGTCTAAGGGGACCGTGATAGGTCACAGACATAAACACTAGGGGACATCACACACCTAGCTTAGATCAACCCAGTACATAGAGGATCGTATTCTAAGGATTCCAAAAACCCTACCAATATAGCCTTCTAGATGGATGTTTAACACCCTACTCAGGGAGGTCATGTTGATTTTAAATACTCCTGCTAGGGATGATAAAGGATCACACTCCAGTCTCATAGAGGGACACCATGACTGTATCTAAGACCCATCCTCTAGAGGGGATCACATTCTAGTGATGTGGATGTAATGTCTCACTATACCCTTAAGGTAAAAGACTAAGGGATTGAACTCAACCTATACTAGTCCAAACTAAGAAAATGAAGAGCCTAAAGCACTCTTGAAGGGAGAACATTATGTTTCCCAAGGGGTATACGTTGTTTCCAGTTATCCCAAGTCCTTTCCATGTGGAAGAGCCTCACACAGCATGTAGTCTCCATATACACGACATGTAGAATGAATACTTGGCATGTAGAGACACATAGTATCCTGCCCATGTTGTTTGGCCATGTTTGTATGCTGAATTCATGTCTGTATACAAATCTGTGTATGCCAAGTCATGTCTGTGTGGGAGTACATGGTGGGTATGTGCCTATGTAATCCAACCCATGTTTGTGTACTTCTGAAGTACATGTCGTATCAACTGGGGAGGGTCACACACCGTGTGATAGGGTCCACATGTTGTGTGGCCATTATCTCCATCCCAAAAACCTATCTGCCACTATAGGGGGTCCACAAGTTCTGAAATCTTGTATTACACACTAATTTCTAGGGGATTTTATAGAATCCCATATTTTAATCCCTACATCCAAGCTGATTATCTGCCTTCGATCCAAAGATCAACTCTCCATGAAATCAAATATCCATGGTCATCTATGCCTTGTTGTCATTGAAAAACACATCATGTTGTCATATCTTCTTAGAAATCCGATCAAATCATTGTTCTCAGTTTCGCGTCGAAGAACATCAAAGAATGGGAAATTGGGAATCATCTGTCATTCGATCCATTCATCCTCTATCATTGCACCTCCTTCATGTTGTTACAATACATGATCTAAAGTATTAGATCATTATGACAAGAAACAGGTGTAAAATTATTCATTGATCAGGAATAGTCGAGTCGTAGCCAAAACAAAGAACTCTCATGATGAATGATGAATAATGGGAGGAAATAATCAAAACAAACTATAATAATGAACCTAAATCGATGTTTATGTTGATATCAACTCATTCTTTTAAGATAAATAATAACGAGATTCAAATTCATTCTCCCAAATCACCCTATAATAAACCCATCCCACAAGGCGATAGATCTGCAAATCAATCCGTTCATCGATTTATTTGTGTTCATCACAGAAATTATGAACGGGGAATTAAAAAATTTGAAAAACATGCCCTAACATGATTCAATTAGATCACTGAAAAAGAATACTATTGTGTTGTGTTCATTGGAAAGATATGTCAAATCAGTTGCATGTAGACTGATGATCCATGATCAAGTCACCTTTCACTTGAGAGAAGTCCTCAGATCTCTCCCTAATGGTCCTCCAACATCTCTAGGGTTGTGACTCAAACCCTGGATTTCTAACATGAAAAAATATTAAAATATTGAAAAATCATTGTGTAAGCAAAACAGAATAAAATAACTTTATTTAATTATTTTATTCATTTTTGTGCCCATGAAAACTTTTTCACAAATAACATGTTCTAACAAATGTTAAGTCTCTCTTATGGTAAAATTTCCATTATAAACTCAACGATGACCTCGTATTTCTAATACATGCACTCATTTAGAAGTTATTTTACTTTTTTAGGAAAAATGTGTGTGCGTGCTATTTAATATTTTAATATATTTCAAACATTTATTCTAGTAACATTGGGCCTCAAAATAGCATGCCATCTTAGTGCTTGGTATCGAAAATAATCCATATAATTTTTAAAAATGATACACAGAAAATATGAAACATTACAAGAAGAAATAATTAATCAATGATTATAAATCAACATAGAAAGGTAAATTACTAAACACACATTCCATGTAATCAATAGGCTAAAAATTAAGTGAATAAATAATAAGGAAATGTAAATGAAAACACATTTCATTCAAATAACTAGATAAGATAAAATGAATTGGAAAGGTAAGAAGCTAAAACACATGTCATTTAATCAATGAATTGAAAATGAAATTTATCCAAAGATATTTTGATGTAAAATCTTATGGATAAATAATAAATGAAACTAAATGAAGGAAATGCTTAATTATTGGATGTAATGTCTATGACACATGAAACCCTCTACTGTTGGGATCTATCCTCTGGGTAGTTTAAAACCATGGGTATAAATCCATCTATATTACTTGGAAACAAACTAGAAGGATCTTTCTCCAACTAATTTCATCCCATGAAACTACTTATGAATCAAGGGGATTTCATTAATCGGTCCCAAACCCATATATAATTCATTAAATGGTCTCCAACCCATGTATTTCATGTCCTAGGCATTCCTCATATCAAATAAACAATATTCCTTATCAAATATCTGTATTGAATAATGGATATAAAATTATCAATATTTCTCCAAATAATAAAAAAACATTCAAAGTGAACACCATATGAAAAATGATATACAATTTAGGAAATAATAATATCCATGAAAAATGGTATGGATAAAAGGATAAATTCAATGTCAAATTATTATAGGAAATTAAATATTTCAAGAGGACAAAAAGGAATCAAGGATGTGAATTTGAATACTCTCATTTTCCAAATCAATAATAAACCATCAATAGAATGATTAAGTATGGTATCAATACTAAATATCCAAAATGGATTAAAATAAATAATTTTTGTCATTGATGAATGTAAATATTATAAAAATATATTATAAACAATTCTTGAGGAAAATATCCTTTTTCTATATTTTGAAAAACCTTTTCTTTGAAAATAAATTTTGAAAACATTTTCTTTAAAATGTAACCTTTTAAACATGAAAAGTAATATTCAAATAAATTAAGGTGATTAAATACATACTTTTCATACTAGGTAAAATAACATTCCTTTTTCATGGTAAAAGGGTTTCGAAAATGCCCTGTCTGTAAAGAGACAAGATGGTTCCTTTGAAAAAATTAGAAAAAGAAAAAAAAATTGTAAACTTGTCTTTAAAAAATAATTTTAAAATAAATTTTGAAAATATTTTAATAAAACATGGTTTTTAAAAGAAAACAGGTTCTCTGAATAAAGAGATAAATGAATTCATGTTTTATTAAAAACATTTTATAAAACATTTTGAGTACCAAAGAGTGGTAAAATGGTACTAATACTTGAAAAAGATCATGAATAATAATAGGAGAAGAAAATTGAAGGGTTTATTGAACAATGGTCTTATAATTTTCTCAAATGGAAATACCATTGAAATATCATTAAAATTATTATTGAGGAAAAAATATTTAAGCATTCCAAAGTGTCTCATGCCACTTTGAAGCATTTAAAAGCATAATCCTCATGAAGAAATAACATTAAATGAATGTTTTAAATTCCATGAAGATAAATTTATTGATGATAAAATATATCAATATGGGTATTATATACACCATAAAAAATAATTAAGTGTTAAACATGACATTTAACTCGCAAATGTAGAAAACGAGATGAAAATCCCTAATATTGTGTTTCCTTACGGTTGAACATCATTTAATATCTTATATAAGGGGTTGAAACTTGTTAATAACTTATAAAATAACCATAATTATATTTATAATATCATATATTAAACTTTTTATAATATTTTATTATCGTTTTGTTAACTCTCTATTTATTTTAACTATTTCATGTGTTAATTGCCTTGTTTCTCAAGTAAGTTTTGAGTTTTTATTTTTCGTTCCTATTAATTAGATCATGATTTAATCATCTCAATAATGTAAATAATAACTTATTTATATTATATATTAATTAATTATGTATTTATAATAATCTATATTTTTTTGAGATAAAAAATGAAATGCATGGTTCATGGAGACGGTAAGTCATACGTACACATGAACGGTACTTTCATTTCTTTGTAGTATTAAAATAATGAAAATTAAATGATAAATTTGAATATTATAATTCTAGTGTCACATATATGTCATTTTTATTACACAGGTTTATTTAAATTATACTTAATACATTCCATTTATAGTATGAATGAGTCACATCACTTTGAAGATGTGGTACTCCACACTTCCACAAATAATGTTATTGTATTTACACAAAATGGAAAGTATAAGGGTATGTGTTAAAAAATTACCAAAGAATAAATACATAATAAATTTCATATATATAATATATAAATATATTTTCCATCATAATGACCATCATTATAGGAAGTAAAGGAAAAATGTATAATCATCATTTCGTGAGGTGGTAGTCCATCGTTCACATAAAGTTGTATGTTTGTTACCCGTTAGATGGAAGTGTGTGTAAGTTAAGGTAAAACCCTTATAATAAAAACATACTAGTATATTAATGATACTTTTTTAGTTATATAATCATTTAATAAGAATATTTTATGGGTTGATAATGGAAATAAAATAAAAGAGTTTAATGAAAGATGTTACCTCTCAATCGGGTAACTTCTATTAGTATGAACCAAAGCACTTCTTTGGATATATGTATGAAACTTTTGAAGAATATAGGATGAGGGGAGGTATTTTGATGATATATTTGGATAGATATTTTTTTATAAAATGTTTATTGAGATTTTTTAGGAAGTGTGAATAGAGGATGTCTTTTTATAGGGGAGGAAAAGTGACACTCTTGTAAATTTTGGAAAAGGGAATTCCACTCACAATTTTTCAATTTAATGTGGATATAATAAAGGTATAAATTATATTTAAGTGATTATAGGGTATAAATAAGGACATAAATTGATTTTGGTTAATTTTTTAGTTCATTTGGTCTATTAATATTAAGGCTCAATCCCTTATAAAGCTTAATTTCACCTTAATCGTTGTAATTAATTTAATCACTTTCACTAATATTTTTGGTCAAAAACTAAGTTTAACTTATTATAAATTATAAATTATTATTATTACAAATATTTAATCCATTTTTCTAAATTCCAATGATTTATTTTTCATAAATTAATTTAATTTAAATCCCACATATGGGACGACAATGTAGGTTTTTAAAGTAAAAACGTACAAAAGTGTGCTAAGTTTTTATATCCAATTTCAATGTTAAATTGATTAAAATGACCTAAATTATATTAACTGATAAAAATTTAGTCTAATTAAACTTTAAAACCAATTAAAAGTATAATTTAACCTTGAATATAAATTAGATGAAAAAGTAGTTTTCAATTAAAATTCAGTATTTTTCACTATTCTTAGAAATGAATCTTCACCTAAAAATACCAAAAATTAACCCTAACCTAATTTTTATGTTTATATTTCAAATAAGAAGTTTATTTTTACCTATAATATTTATATAAGTTCTAAAATTTTGATTTAAAATATTTTCTCCATTAAAAGACTTTAAACGTGTCTTAATAAAAATATAGGTTTTATGTGTACTATTAGGTTTGTTCTTATCTTATGTATATCAAATATATAGGATGATTATCAAAAAAATATTAAATATATATATATATATTACATTAATATCACCCATTAGTTGAAATTAATTTAATTTATTAAGATAAAATAGCTTTGTAAGCATAAAAATAGAAATATCCCCTTTATATTCAATTTGTTTTTATATTCATTTCTAATTAAGTTGTAACCAATGAATTAGTTTTATATTTTTATAAACCACATATTTTCATAAGTTTGTAAATATTATTCATAACCTCTAATTTAACAGGTATGTAATATCTAATTATATTAAATAATAATATTTTATTAATATATTATTGTTTGGTAAAACACGATCTTACGTTTAATGCCAACCATTAAAGAAACTCATTATTGTATGCATATCTAATTAATTATTATATCATTTATCATAGACCAAATTATAGTTTGAATTTATATAAAATATTAAATATACTGTAAAGTCTTGGAATATTATATTCTGTACATGCTTTGTGTTGTGTTTCATACACGCATTAAATACAATGTTCCTACCATAGATTTTTTGGGCATTAAGATAAATGTAAAGTTCCCATGGAATATATAATACAAAAAATTGATACTATATAGCCTAGAAAATCACCTTTGAAAACAATGGATAGGATTCTAGAGCATAGCAACAGTAAGTAAACAATAGTAGCACCATGAACTCGCCTTATATATTGTATAACATGTCATCCATGAGCATGTCGTATAACTTGTATATCATAAAAACCAATATTAATCCATATAACTAGAAGTGTGACATTTACAACAGTCAATACATATATTCAAAGGTTTCACATTTACCATGGTTGATCCGTGTAATCATAATTGCACATTTACCATGGTTGAGCCATATAATCAGAAGTTTCAGACCCCATGAGGCTAGATCTAAGGTATAGTGAACCAAGGAATCCCCATCGAGTCCCAAGATCATCTCAATGAAAGTATGGTCAGGCATAAATTGGGTTCCAAGGATAATTTCAATAGACCATGTCTACTAAGAGACCAAAAAAATTACATTCAAGGGGTAGAATAGCCCATGTAATTCCATAGAATCAATATCCAAGGAGCATTATAGGTCCAATTAATCCACTACTATTTCTATGACCCATGGTGCTGAATACTCATGGAGTCTTATATAATCATTCATCATTAAATTCATCTACCAATCACATCCATTAGTTCTTACAACTCATATAAAAATTCACATTCAATTACAATCCATGAGTTTACCCACTCATATAACAATTCACTTTTAAATAGTTAACAATTAACATCATGTATAACATGGAAAAGGAGGAAAAACATCCCCTAATCAAACAACTCCAATAAATTCATTTATAATTGGGCTTCTTATAATTAGGAAAGCTCATACGCACACCCCTTGGGTGGTTCAACAATATACAAAGGCAAGGGCATACCCCATTGGTGGTATTGGTTGGGGTAACAACCTCTAACTAAACACAAAGAAACTAATGTAATCCCTAAAAAGTTTAAATATTTTCAATTCCATTATTCAATTAATTATTGAGGTTCCACCAGAAGGTTTATCACATGGTATAGTGGAAACTATGCATATAAAGCACCAAATCCAAAGGGAATGGTATAGACCACCTACCCTCGGTCCGTAGTAGAGTTCCAGTCCATTATTGGCTTCTAATTCAGACCATATCAGAAGAAAAATGAAAAATAGACAAAAAACGTAGAAATATAGAATTTTAGCATGCACCTAAATAGTGCATCTGATACCATGGAAAATGAATAATGGCACTGAAGGAATTGATTACTCACCAGTGTGGTTCTAATGAGATTAATGGATCTTGATTTTAATTATAGACAGAGAATCTGTGGAAAAGCAAATGGTTTGGATTTCTAAAGGTGATCCAAACTCAAGCGACTATCAAACATAATGAAAATAAAATAAGTTTTAGGTTTAAATATATTTTATGGAAAAATTGGTTATTTTTCTTCAAAATATTGGGCCACACGGTTTGGACACATGGTTAGCCAAACTGTATGCCAATCGTGTGGCCTTCACTGCTTCAAGGGTCGCCCCACACAGTTAGTGCACATGAATTGCCTAACTATGAAAAATAATGTGTCTCAGTACACGATCAAAAATTGCATAGGCCCTCACACGAGTGTGATCCTCCTTCCACATGGTTTGACAAACCTTGTGGTCTCCTCATTCCCCCATCCCAGGTCTCTAATGGTAGATAAATTGTGCATTCTACCCCACATGGTTTCTAATAATCATATGGCCTACCTATTTTTCCAAAAAGGTTTAGTTTCAGGCTTTGAATAATCCCTATAAACCTCCAATACCCCCCATGACCTCAAAGGGTATTCACATTAGGTCGTAAACAAGCATTTAAATCGAAACTAAGGAGATATATACCTCATCATAAAACTCAGTATCTTACATTAGATTACTCCAGAACATCCCTAAGGATTATAAGGGGGTTGAGAGGATATATTTTTTCTTAGGTTAGGCTTTGGATAGTGAGGGATGATTGGTTTTCCAAGGGCAGGTAGAGGGTTTATTTATACTTGAGGAGAGGGGTACTTTTAGAACAAAATATTAAATAAGATAACATATCAAAGGTAAAACTTCTAATAGTGTATTTTGATAATATAAATAATAGATAAATATAATATAAATTTTTTAAATAATTTAAACCCATTTATAATTCAAATTCATTAGTTTATTAAAAATTAAAGTGGAAAGAAAGAAAAGGTTTTATTTTAAGCGATCACTTTTGACTTTAGGTTTTGAAAAATGATTTTTAGCTTTCGAATTTATGTTCATTTTATTTTAATGACTCATTTATGAAATTGAATATATCATGGATGAACCTAAAATTCTAAGAAGGTTTAGGTCATAGTAACTTCATGAATGATGTAATTTAAGATACATTGGTTATGTGAAAAACGTTATATTTACTATTCATAATAAAAATGTAGTATATGGGAAAATTATGAAAAAAGCACCCTTAGAGAAAATTTTCATATGCTGATTTAAAAAATGATACTCATTTTATCAAAATAAAATTTTTATATATGTAATTTAAATTTTTAATATAAAAATTATGATTTTTTTGAAATACATTAACATATAATTTATTAAAAATGTTCTTGTATTTTCTTTGAGTTTTTTAATCATGATATTTATTTTTATGGAATTATAATATTTATATTTACATAAATTAATCATGAAAAATATTATTTATATCCCAATTTATTATTTTAAGGTAAAATTACTATACAACGCTCAGGTTACTATTCCCAATGGTCAGGATACTATTATCAATGGTCAGGTTACTACTACAATGGTCACATTATTATTCCAACAGTCAAATTTCCTCCCATATATACCACAGTATTCATTCACTCAATATTAACCACAATTCATCCCAAGGTTATATTTTCTCATTTCTAAGATGTTTCCTGGTTTAATAATATTTTTCTTCATTTTTAGAGTGTTAGTTGTGGGGGAAATGATCCTAGAAGATTGGGATGATCCATTTTTTCCCATTTAATGTTTTCTTTTTTATATTTTTTTTTTCAATTGTATTTTTTCATTTTAATTGGTTTTAGATGTGAATAGTTTAATTAAATTTGTTAATTATAAAATTATTTTGTTGGTTTCTATATATTTTGTATGTATATAATATTATATAATATAATACAACACACATTTATTCCAAAATCAAATATTACTAACAAACACTAGGTCGTTACATTATCCCCCATAAAGAATTTTTTTCCATAAAATTTCAACTCATATTCTGAATTGAGAATAGATTATGGTACTTTTGTTTCATTGTTTCTTCTGGTTCCCATGTCACATCTTTATATGTATGGTTCTGCCACAACACTTTGATACGGTCTTATTTTGTGTATAAATGTTTCTATACGGTCTAAGATTTTAACCAACTTCTCCTCATAAGGGAGTTAATTCTCTAGTGTTACACCTCCAGATTCAGTACATGTGAGGGATCGGGTATGTACTTCCTCATGAAAGATACGTGGAACATTTCATGATCTTGATCCATATTTGGTGGAAGTTCTATCCAATAGGCCACTACTCCTATGTAATCTAGATCTCAAAGAGACCAATGTACCTTGGGTTGAAATTTCCCTTCATTCCAAACTGCTTGACTCTCTTCCATGGTGATGTTCGAAGGAAACATTTTTCTCCCACATCAATCTCCAAGTCCCTTCGACAATTTTAAACATATATCTTTTTTTTGACTATGATAATATTATATATATTGGTTGATGTATTGAACCTTATTTTTCATCTCTTTCACAATATATGTTCCAACTAGCTTCTATTCCCCAATTTCATCCCAACAAGTAGGATTTGTACATCACATTCCATAAAGAGCTTAATATGGATCCATATGAATACTTAATTAGAAAATATTATTGTATGATAACTCAATAAATGGGAGATGTTAATCCCATACTACATTAAATTATATTGAACAGGCTCTTAGAATGTCCTTGGGCATCTGAATAGTCCTTTTAGATCATCCATCAGTTTGGGGGTGATAAGTCGTACTGAAATTCAATTCAGAATTCATATCATGTTGAATACATATACAGAATTTAGATTTAAACCTTGGATTTTTATTAGGAATGATCGAATGTGGAACCCCAGGAAACCTCACCACATCCTTTAAATATATATTAGAAATTTGTTACAGTGATAAATCTTTCTGAATGTAAATTAAGTGTGAATTCTTGGTGAGTCAATCCACCACAACCCAAATCTCATTGTTTCCTTTGGATGTATTTAGGAGACTTGTGAAAAATTACATGGTGATGTTCTCTCATTTTCAAATGGGTATGGTAAATGGTATCATCATCCCCTTGGATTTATATCACCCTTCTTTTACTTTCTTACATACTAAGAACTTTTTTTGTGTACTCATCTATCTCCTTCTTTTTGTTGTCCGTCCAAAATTTCTCTTAAATATCACAATACATCCTAGAGATTATAATATGGATGTATAAAGATAACATATTTGAATTGTATAATTGATACTTCTTTATCTCAGGTGATTATAGAACACAAATCCTAGTTTCAAACCAAATCACACCATCATCATCTATGTGGAACTCAGGTAGCTTCCCTTCTTTTACTACTTTCACCTTCTTTTGAAGCTCCAAATCTTTCCTTTGTTCCTCTTGTTCTTATATTGGATATAAATTTTTGAAATCATTTGGGAAATGTAGGATTTATTCCTTACCTTTATTATTTCAAAATTCATCCTTTACATATCCATGAAGATAGGATCTTTCTAAATTCTCATCATGGATAGAGTAGCAGGTTCTTTTTTCTAAGGGCATCAGCTACCTTGTTCGCCATTCCTAGATGGTAGTAGATAGAGAAATTGTAGTCTTTGATCAGCCCTATCCATATTTTTTGATGAATTTTTATCTCCTTATATTTTAATATATAATTTATACTCTTGTGATCTATATATATATATATATCAAAATTTTCACAATTGATGTAGCGACACAAAATCTTTATAGAGAAGATCAAAACTGCTAACTCTAGATTATGTTTTGGGTAGCTCTACTTATGGAAATTAAACTTATATGAGGCATATTCTATCACTTTATCATTTCTATGTGTAATCTACCTAATAATTTTTTTTGAATCATCAGTGTATGTCATAAAATATTCTTCACTCATTGGTAGTGTGAGTACAAGCATAATGATTAGCCTCTTCTAGAGATCCTTAAATATTTCCTCACATTCTTCCATCTAGAATTACTTTACCCCTTTCTATGTTAACATAGTTATCAGGAAATAAAATCATGATAAATTCCTCACAAAATGTCAGTCATTCCCAACTATTCCAACAAAATTATGAATTTTCATGACACAAGTGGGTCTATTCAATTCTTAAATTTCATTTGTTTTTAAGATTCCAAATAAATTATCTCACTTGTGAACTATAAGGCCCCAGCCTTAAACCTTACTTAATCTTGAGTTATTACAAGATTACACATTGAGGATCTTTTCAGGTTTAGAGTTTTAGAGAATTAGGACATAACTATTACATCTCAAAAGATTACAAAGTAGTCTCTTCTACTAAATTTCCATAAAATGAAAAATCTTAAAAAAGAAACATGTCTAGTTTCATGTTTTAGGTAGCATGACTTTCCCTTGATCCCATCCTTGACCCTATTCCACGCTAAGTCCTGTGAAAAACATTTCAAAAACTTGGGATGAGCATAAAAACTCAGTAAGGGATACACAAAGAATAAAAATTGTTAGTTTATCAAAACAAAAAGTAAACCATGTATACTTTAACAAGGTAATACTTTTCACCTTTATGAAGTAGTAAAAACTCTTCACTGAATAAAATATCATTACTTACCTTTTTGTAACCAAAGGATTACCATAAAACCCATATAAAGAACACATAACATATATAAAGGTAACTTTTGACATAAACATACTTAAGTGGAATAACCATACGGTCGACTCCCACACATATCACTTAATGGAATATCCATACGGCCAATTTCCATACATACTTAATGGAATAGCCATACGGCCGACTTCCATACCCAATGCATTGGAGGTTATAACATAACCACCCATCCTGGTATTCACGACACCACCCATCATATGGTTTATAACGTAACCACCCGTTAAAATGTCCAAGTACCAATTTAAAATCATAAAACATAAAACCAATATAAAGGAATGATAACATTTCCACATCACAATATATCATAATAGAATCCTTTATCAAAACCATTTTCAAAACCATTTAAAACATTTAATAAAGAGATTTTGGATCAAAGTGTCCCATACCACCTTGAAGCTTAAAATTTTAAACCATTAATATCCATATAAATAAATGCTTAAAACCATTTTGAAAACATGAATATTAATAAGAAAAAATAATTAAAACATTTAAAATGACATTTTGGTTAAAGTGGTTTTACCAAAATTAGAGACACTTGAATACAATGATTGAGGAATAACATTTAGTCAGAACTTTATAATATCATGAGAATAAATGGATTCATGATATAATACTCCAAAGGACAGTATATACACCATATAAGAGTGAATTGGTTCATAACAACAATGAACCCTCAATAGAAATGTCAAATGTGATGAAATCCCTTATAAAGAAGGTATCCTTAAATCAAGGATAAATCAATCTCGAAAATATGTGTGACAAATATAAATACACCCAATATAAGTGGATATTAAGTGTAAAAAAATAAAAGTCCATTCACACATATTCAATGGATGACATATTCAATGACTACATGTTCAACCCAAAGAAATCAAAATTGGGTAAAAAAGTTCCCTTGACAGCCTAACGGCATCACATCAAAATGAGTTGATGAGAGATAAAAAGTGTATCTCGTCACTTGGACATAAAATTTATATCAATAAGGATATATGAGAACATATACCAACATAAAAATATGTAAATTAAAAGACCCAACAAAAGAAGTCTTTTAAAAAAGAGGAGGGTTAAAGGTTCCCTTACCGACTTGGGTATCTTTCAAAACATACACCCCATGAAAGAAGGACAATAAATCATTGATGTAAATACTCTAAACGAAAGTATATTACACAAAGAGTAGAATAATGGAAAGTACATACACCACTCAATGGAATTTGTGGAAAATGTAGCATAAATCTCACGAGAATAAAAGTGAGATGAAAAATCCCTTACGAAAATTCGGCAGCCTAAAGACGCCACTCAAAACATCCAAAATGGATTGATGAGAGAGAATAGGGTCTCTCATCACATGAACATAAAAATTACAGTAAGTGTAATATAAAATATCATCCCAATAACAAGAAATATGAGCTTTAAAAGGAATGACATAAAAGTGTATACTTAAAAAGAAAGAGAGGAGTAGGATCCCTTACCTCGGGTCCGACTTGACTCGACCGTTCTTTAACGTCCTGAATAATAAACTTGAGTTAATTTCTACATCATTAAGAACCTTTTTAAAGTTCATTATTCCTTTTTATATCACTTATTACCAAGTCATAAACATTATGTCATCATTTAAGTTAATAATATTTGTTTTGCCGATATTTTGGTTCTTAAGTCGAAAGTGGACTTCTTACAATTACATGTTGTTCGTGTGGCCAAATGTTTATTATATCCAGAATTGTATTCATGATGTAGATATCATATATTTCATATATATCCAGCATATACATGTATTTATAATAGTACATTACATTTGGGGATAAGAAATGAAATGCACCGTTCATGGATACGGTAAGCCGTACGTACGCATGAACGCTACTTTCATTTCTATTTTGTATTTTATAGAATGTAATAATAATGATATAAAGGTATATTATAATTCTAGTAAAATATCATATATAATATCATAGTTCCATCCTTTATACGTCCCACATATGGTATTTAACGAATCAAATCACTTTGAGGGGGCGGTAGTCCGCACTTCCTTAAATGAAGATATCGCGTTTACCCATAATGGAAACCATAAAGGTAAGCCAAAAATAAAAAAATACAGAAGCTTAAGTAAATAATAAACATATTATATATCACATATAAAAATAATGACATCATAATGGCCACCTTTGAAAGTGTTAGATGAGTATTGAACAATCATCGTTTCGGGAGGCAGAATTTCGCCATCCACGGAAACCGTATGTTCTTTAACCATTTGATGTAGTTGTGTGAGAGTGTAGCTCGAATAAATATTATAACAACATCCTAGTATATTGAAGATACTGGTTTTGTTACAAAAGAAGTAAATAAAGAGAGTTTTGGGGGTTGGAGAAGCAAAATAAAACAAATGAACATAAGAGAATCAATTACCTTTAAAAGTGTAACTCCTTTTGATTTGAGCCTAAAGGCTTCCTTTGAAAGGATTCTGCCCAAAGAGAATCCTCTAGGATGAGGAGAGGGATGTGGAGAGAGTAAATAGGCAGGGGTTGGCCGAGCCAAAGGCTTTAGGAGTGTGTGAAATGAGGTAGAGGTGGGGGCCTTTTATAAGAGGAGATGAGGGGCACTTTTGGAAAGTAAGGAAATATTACTTTATTTGAAAATGTGTTTCGGTTTTAAAAGGTCCCACATTGATATAATTCGTGGATAAGGTTATAAAGGTTCTAAATCCACCCATCCAATAAGTTTTGTCCATGTGTAGTTCATAGATTTTACATTATCTTCCCATTTTATTTTAATCGTTAAATAATGATGTCATCGCAGCATCATTATTATGTCATAAATAATTTAATTTATTTAATGTCTAAAAATTATATAAAAAAATACTATGATGTATGAAATCTTTTTAGATTTCCAATGAATACTTATAATCAAAATGATGACTTGTATAACCCCACTTAAAAATTGTTTTAGTAAAACATATCATGTTTGTGTCATTTTTAATTTTAACATTAAATAAAAATATATTATTGTCATTTTCCAACTAAAGTGGATCCATGGGGTCCCCAAGTTGGAAAATGGCTTGTCTTGGTCGGCCATGACTCACCCAATAGGTGTAGGACAAGTGTCATGGTGTTTTCACATTCTTATAATATCATTTTTACCTTAAACTACACTAATTACCACTAATCGCGATTAAAAACTTAATAAGTTACTATTCACTAAAAAAATATTTTTATCCCATTGAACCACATTTTACTTCTTAATGACAACCATGTATGTCGGATTTTTGAAATTCAAAACACAGAAGTGGTAAAATTTCATTTAAACGAAAAATCATCTTTTATAAGTACCACTTAGTGGTTTCACTATTCATCAAAAATTGAAGTTTTTCAGAAAATTACGAAAAATTCACCCTAAGTTATATTTGATATTATGAACTCAAAAATGAAGTCCATTTTAGAAAATCCAAAACATATTAGTCACATTAATTAATTTAATAATTAATTGCCGTTGTCAGAGCAAATAGCGTGTTTTTATGAAACAATAAGTATCAAAAGATTGACACTAGTTTAAGTCTGATTTCAAAGTGAAATTAATTCCAACGACCACTATTGGATTTAATGGTAAAAATATATTCTAATTTAACTTTAAAACCAATTCAAAAGATAATCTAATCATATAAATAAATTAGATTAAAAAGAGGTTTTGAATTAAAATACAACATTTTACACTATTCATTAAAAAACGAACTTTATCGGAAAGATACCAGAAATTTACACAAAGTAAATTTTGATGTCCCGATTCTTAATAAGAGTTTTATTTGGTCCAAAAGAATGTTTAAGAGTGAACAAAACTATATTTAATGATGGTTCAACATCAAAAGGTTATATGTGAGCCTTTAGTGAAAACTAGGGCATATACGCCTAAAATTTAATTCTTTCCGTATTTTAAGCCTCTATCCTTTATTGGATAAATGTAAAAACATTTAAAAACATATATAATCATATTTTAGTTATTTCTATCCATTCCCTCCATTACAACGGCTACATGTTAACTACCATTTAAAATAATATTATTTTATTATTAGAGTGCAACGTAAGATTCCCAAGAGACTCGTTGTTGCGTGTTGGGTACGCCATCGAGCATTGCATCCCCTTTAAAGTCATATTAATATTTTATTCACAAATATGGATAAATATGAAAATGTCATATTCTTTATTTACCTGGGGTGTTACATCCTTCCCCCCTTTTGGGAATTGCGTCCTCGCAATTTTTAAAATTGAGCTTGGAAACATCCTTGAACGTCCCATATCGGAACAAGAGTCGGTAAAACAATCACTTTAAAATAAAGAAAGATAAGCACAGAGGTCACCCGAGTTAACCCATACTAGGATTCCAAGTATGAAAACATGGACATGGAGGAAAAAACAAAGGGTCGTGTTCTGATGGAGAGTGATAGAAAACATGTTTAGGAGAAAGTTAACCACAAGAAAATCACAAACTTGTGATGGGTTAAACGGTATTCGATTCCCCAGTAGGAAAAGTTAATAGATAACATTTTTGTTTTAAGTTACTTTTTATTGATGAATTTATTCATAAGTAAACATAATCACTTATCATGTTGACTTTCAACTTTTACTAGATTCCTTAATCAAACTCATATTTTTTCCTAAAGACGAGTATTTAGGGAGACTTGTTCGTATTAAGAGTACTATAATCAACTTCTAGAGAATCAACTAATCCACAAAAGAGAACTATATGCATACCATGTCTTTAGGCTTTAACCAAAACCAAAACAAAAAAGGTTAGTACAAGGTCAGATAATCCAGAAAAGGATAACCCATTAAAAAGAAAATCCATGCTTAATCTCCAAAATTTGTCCAACAAAACCCAAAGTTCAACAAGGATCATCCGATAAAAAAATTTATCCATAAAATTCTTCAAAGTAAACCAATATAAGATTGAAACCCAAATATTTTAAGGATTTAGTCATATAGTCTTCCAAGTTAAATCGTGACATTTATCTCCAAACAACATCAGTTTCTCCTAAAGTCTCGTATTGAAAAGTAATTAACCTAATCACATATCCTCCATGATAGGTTAATTATTTTCATAAATAACCCAAAATCAACTTACTCTTAATTCATAAAATCATATAACTAAAAAGAATTAGTCAAACTAACCAGGGACTTCACGTAGTCCAGTGGTAGGCGATAAACACCAGTCGCACTTTGGTTGTGGGTTCGATTCCCGCAGCTTTGTCCGACGCGACGGGTTGTCACACGGTCTACGTGTTGTCCTTTTTCCAAAACTATATAATTCTCAAATCATTCCACAAAAAGGGATAAAATCTTCAAATATGATCATAACATTTTTTAACCTCAAGTTTATCTCATGCCTTTCATTTTCCACCATAACATATAATAACCCATAATTACCTCAAAAGTAAGGATCATATAAACCCTAATGGCTACCTTAATAATTATTACCTGAATTTCCACATCGAGTTGGCCATCTCATACATGATGCATTAGAGAACTCACCAAGGATGAAGTGGCTGATCATGACTCCTTGATAGTTGGTTTAGAACAACCACGAGTTTCCTCATTGAATCCCCCATTTTATCTAGTATCTTAATCATAGAACCACCACAGTTTCCTTCAAACCTGTTGTCACTTTGGTGCCTGCTAGATCCAGCCATTTACTAAAACAAAAAAGGTCAGTGTGAGTATATCAACATAACCATCATGTACTAATGAAGAAGATAAACACTAATATATTCTTAATCATTCACTTTATCTAAAACTAGGACTCTGTCTGAAATCCTAACCATTATGGTAATGTCACTTATGCTTAAAGAATACCCTAACCTCTAAAGTTATCTAAACCGACCTATGATACCAACTATAAGGCCCCAGCCTTAAACCTTACTTAATCTTGAGTTATTACAAGATTACACATTGAGGATCTTTTCAGGTTTAGAGTTTTAGAGAATTAGGACATAACTATTACATCTCAAAAGATTACAAAGTAGTCTCTTCTACTAAATTTCCATAAAATGAAAACTCTTAAAAAAGAAACATGTCTAGTTTCATGTTTTAGGTAGCATGACTTTCCCTTGATCCCATCCTTGACCCTATTCCACGCTAAGTCCTGTGAAAAACATTTCAAAAACTTGGGATGAGCATAAAAACTCAGTAAGGGATACACAAAGAATAAAAACTGTTAGTTTATCAAAACAAAAAGTAAACCATGTATACTTTAACAAGGTAATACTTTTCACCTTTATGAAGTAGTAAAAACTCTTCACTGAATAAAATATCATTACTTACATTTTTGTAACCAAAGGATTACCATAAAACCCATATAAAGAACACATAACATATATAAAGGTAACTTTGGACATAAACATACTTAAGTGGAATAACCATACGGTCGACTCCCACACATATCACTTAATGGAATATCCATACAGCCAATTTCCATACATACTTAATGGAATAGCCATACGGCCGACTTCCATACCCAATGCATTGGAGGTTATAACGTAACCACCCGTCCTGGTATTCACGGCACCACCCGTCATATGGTTTATAACGTAACCACCCGTTAAAATGTCCAAGTACAAATTTAAAATCATAAAACATAAAACCAATATAAAGGAATGATAACATTTCCACATCACAATATATCATAATAGAATCCTTTATCAAAACCATTTTAAAAACCATTTAAAACATTTAATAAAGAGATTTTGAATCAAAGTGTCCCATACCACCTTGAAGCTTAAAATTTTAAACCATTAATATCCATATAAATAAATGCTTAAAACCATTTTTAAAACATGGATATTAATAAGAACAAATAATTAAAACATTTAAAATGACATTTTGGTTAAAGTGGTTTTACCAAAATTAGAGACACTTGAATACAATGATTGAGGAATAACATTTAGTCAGAACTTTATAATATCATGAGAATAAATGGATTCATGATATAATACTCCAAAGGACAGTATATACACCATATAGAAGTGAATTGGTGCATAACAACAATGAACCCTCAATAGAAATGTCAAATGTGATGAAATCCCTTATAAAGATGGTATCCTTAAATCAAGGATAAATCAATCTCGAAAATATGTGTGAAAAATATAAATACACCCAATATAAGTGGATATTAAGTGTAAAACAATAAAAGGCCATTCACACATATTCAATGGATGACATATTCAATGACTACATGTTCAACCCAAAGAAATCGAAATTGGGTAAAAAAGTTCCCTTGACAGCCTAACGGCATCACATCAAAATGAGTTGATGAGAGATAAAAAGTGTATCTCATCACTTGGACATAAAATTTATATCAATAAGGATATATGAGAACATATCCCAACATAACAATATGTAAATTAAAATACCCAACAAAAGAAGTCTTTTAAAAAAGAGGAGGGTGAAAGGTTCCCTTACCGACTTGGGTATCTTTCAAAACATACACCCCATGAAAGAAGAACAATAGATCATTGATTTAAATACTCATAAACGAAAGTATATTACACAAAGAGTATAATAATGGGCAGTACATACACCACTCAATGGAATTTGTGGCAAATTTAGCATAAATCTCACGAGAATAAAAGTGAGATGAAAAATACCTTACGAAAATTCGGCAGCCTAACGGTGCCACTCAAAACATCCAAAATGGATTGATGAGAGAGAATAGGGTCTCTCATCACATGAACATTAAAATTACAGTAAGTGTAATATAAAAGATTATCCCAATAACAAGAAATATGAGCTTTAAAAGGAATGACATAAAAGTGTATACTTAAAAAGAAAGAGAGGAGTAGGATCCCTTACCTCGGGTCCGACTTGACTCGATCGTTCTTTAACATCCTGAATAATAAACTTGAGTTAATTTCTACATCCTTAAGAACCTTTTTCAAGTTAATTATTCCTTTTTATATCACTTATTACCAAGTCATAAACATTATGTCATAATTTAAGTTAATAATATTTGTTTTGCCGATATTTTGGTTCTTAAGTCAAAAGTGGACTTCTTACAATTACATGTTGTTCGTGTGGCCAAATGTTTATTATATCCAGAATTGTATTCATGATTTAGATATCATATATGTCATATATATCCAGCATATACATGTATTTATAAAAGTACATTACATTTGGGGATAAGAAATGAAATGCACCGTTCATGGAGACGGTAAGCCGTACGTACGCATGAACGCTACTTTCATTTCTATTTTGTATTTTATAGAATGTAATAATAATGATATAAAGGTATATTATAATTCCAGTATAATATCATATATAATATCATAGTTACATCCTTTATACGTCCCACATATGGTATTTAACGAATCAAATCACTTTGAGGGGGCGGTAGTCCGCACTTCCTTAAATGAAGATATCGCGTTTACCCATAATGGAAACCATAAAGGTAAGCCACAAATAAAAAATACAGAAGCTTAAGTAAATAATAAACATATTATATATCACATATAAAAATAGTGACATCATAATTGCCACCTTTGAAGGTGTTAGATGAGTATTGAACAATCATCGTTTCGGGAGGCAGAATTTTGCCATCCACGGAAACCGTATGTTCTTTAACCATTTGATGTATTTGTGTGAGAGTGTAGCTCGAATAAATATTATAACAACATCCTAGTATATTGAAGATACTGTTGTTGTTACAAAAGAAGTAAATAAAGAGATTTTTGGGGGTTGGAGAAGCAATATAAAACAAATGAACATGAGAGAATGAATTACCTTTAAAAGTGTAACTCCTTTTGATTTGAGCCTAAAGGCTTCCTTTGAAAGGATTATGCCCAAAGGGAATCCTCTAGGATGAGGAGAGGGATGTGGAGAGAGTAAATGGGCAGGGGTTGGCCGAGCCAAAGGCTTGAGGAGTGTGTGAAATGAGGTAGAGGTGGGGGCCTTTTATAAGAGGAGAGGAGGGGCACTTTTGGAAAGTAAGGAAATATTACTTTATTTGAAAATGTGTGTCGGTTTTAAAAGGTCCCACATTGATATAATTCGTGGATAAGGTTATAAAGGTTAGAAATCCACCCTTAAATTAAGTTTTGGCCATGTTTAGTTCATAGATTTTACATTATCTTTCCATTTTATTTTAATCGTTAAATAATGATGTCATCGCTGCATCATTATTATGTCATAAATAATTTAATTTATTTAATGTCTAAAAATTATAAAAAAATACTATGATGTAGGAAATATTTTTAGATTTCCAATGACTATTTATAATCAAAAATATGACTTGTATAACCCCACTTAAAAATTGTTTTAGTAAAACATATCATGTTTGTGTCATTTTTAATTTTAACATTAAATAAAAATATATTATTGTCATTTTCCAACTAAAGTGGATCCATGGGGTCCCCAAGTTGGCCAATGGCTTGTATTGGTAGGCCATGACTCACCCAATAGGTGTAGGACAAGTTTCATGGTGTTTTCACATTCTTATAATATCATTTTTACCTTAAACTACACTAATTACCACTAATCGCGATTAAAAACTTAATAAGTTACTATTCACCAAAAAAATATTTTTATCCCATTGAACCACATTTTACTTCTTAATGACAACCATGTATGTTGGATTTTTGAAATTCAAAACACAGAAGTGGTAAAATTTCATTTAAACGAAAAATCAGCTTTTATAAGTACCACTTAGTGGTTTCACTATTCATCAAAAATTGAAGTTTTTCAGAAAATTACCAAAAATTCACCCTAAGATATATTTGATATTACGAACTCAAAAATGAAGTCCATTTTACAAAATCCAAAACATATTAGTCACATTAATTAATTTAAAAATTAATTGTCGCTGTCAGAGAAAATAGCGTGTTTTTATGAAACAATAAGTATCAAAAGATTGACACTAGTTTAAGTCTGATTTCAAAGTGAAATTAATTCCAACGACCACTATTGGATTTAATGGTAAAAATATATTCTAATTTAACTTTAAAACCAATTCAAAAGATAATCTAATCATATAAATAAATTAGATTAAAAAGAGGTTTTGAATTAAAATACAGCATTTTACACTATTCATTAAAAAAAAGAACTTTATCGGAAAGATACCAGAAATTTACACAAAGTAAATTTTGATGTCCCAATTCTTAATAAGAGTTTTATTTGGTCCAAAAGAATTTTTAAGAGTGAACAAAACTATATTTAATGATGGTTCAACATCAAAAGGTTATAAGTGAGCCTTTAGTGAAAACTAGGGCATATACGCCTAAAATTGAATTCTTTCCGTATTTTAAGCCTCTATCCTTTATTGGATAAATGTAAAAACATTTAAAAACATATATAATAATATTTTAGTTATTTCTATCCATTCCCGCCATTACAACGGCTACATGTTAACTACCATTTAAAATAATATTATTTTATTATTAGAGTGCAACGTAAGATTCCCAAGAGACTCGTTGTTGTGTGTTGGGTACGCCATCGAGCATTGCATCCCCTTTAAAGTCATATTAATATTTTATTCACAAATATGGATAAATATGAAAATGTCATATTCTTTATTTACCTGGGGTGTTACATGAACATTTTCCCCAAGAACATAACCTAATACATCCAAATATCATTCTTTCTAAACATGTCATATATTTTCTCCTTCCTTAATGTCCTCATCATAATCTTAAGATTTTCTTCATGTCCCTCCTTACTCTTGGATTAGATTATAATATTGTTGGTAAAGACTACCCCAAATTTTTCAATATAGTCTCTAAATACTCTATTAATAATTTAAATTAATATTTTAGGGAATTAGTTAGTATGGGGAGTATCAATATGAACTCATAGTGTTCATACCTTATATGGAAGGTTATATTCTGAATATCTTCCTTCTTCACCTTCATTAGATGATAGCTATAATGAAGATCCACCTTTGAGAAAAATTGAGCTCCATGAAGTTGATAAAACAAGTCATAAATCCCTAGTATAGGATAATTTTTCTTTATTGTGATATTATTGACCTCCTGATAATCAATACACATCCAAATTGATCCATCCTTCTTCTTGAAAAAACAGCACTAGTTCACCCCAAGGTGAAGCACTAGGGCGTATGAACCCTATATCCAAATGCTCCTACAACTACCTCTTTAAATACTCTAGTTCGATTGGGTCCATCCTATAGGGGAATTTGGAGATAAGAGTAGTACCATGTATAAGTTCAGTTCAGAACTCTATCTCATGATCTGGGGGAAGAATGGGTAACTCTTCAGGAAATACATCACAGTATTTCCTCACAATGATAATTTCCTTAAGGTTGGTACTTTGATTCAACTCAACCATTTGGTAAAGGTATGATTCTTCATAAGGTATCATCACCCACACCATTGAGTGATTTTTCATAAGAGATTCATGATATTACTTTCATTTATATAGGAGTTTGGGATGGATCTAAAAGTATAAAGATATTTCTTTTTATTGATAGTTAATGTGTGCTCTATATAATGAGATCCAATCCATGGTTAGTATAGCATTGAATTCCACCAGGGGAAGGATCATGAGTTTCACTAGAATAATCTTTCCATAGATTCTAACAAGAGAAGAATTAAAAAATTAGGTTATATTGATCAGACCACATGGTGTTTTTATGAATATCTCTACTTCCTAGTATTGGGGTTGTGATTAAATAGTTCTAAAAAACATGTTAGATATAAAGGAATGCGTATAATTATAATCACATAAAATTATTTCCATTATTGAGTGAATAGGAAGTGTACCTTATATGAATTCATTTTCATGCTCCACCTCATCAGTGGTGATTTCATAAGCTTTCTCCTACTCTTTAGCCTTTGGTGGTTGTTGATGCTGATTACCTTCAAGGACCTATGATTTAGTAAATTGGCTTGCATAATGACCTTACTCCCTACATTTGAAGCATTGAACCATGTGTGGTTATTTATTTTCCTCTATAACATTGTTTAACTTCTTCACATCTCTTCGTCATTAATGAGCTTGGTGGCCTTCTCTCCCACACTTATATCATTTCTCTATCCCTTTGAGGAAGTCCCCATAATGCTTATTCCCATATTTTTGACATGTTGGTAGTTGATCCTTCTTTTAACATTTGACTTTATATCCTCCAACTTGAAACTGCATTTTTTTTCTTATATCCATAGCCATGGCATCATTATAAAAACTCCATTTCTACTTTGAGACCAAATAAAAAACCTCTTCCTAATTCCCAAAGTCTCAGATAGCTAGAGCCTATCATAGGTGTTGTTTTAATCCACTGGAGAATCTGTCAATTTTTTTATCCTTGTTAAAAACAAAACCTAAGGCATATATTGAAAGACTTGTAAAATTTTAGTCATTAGAATTGAAATATTATCCATACTTTTGGTTAATCACTATAAACTCTCTATCCATCTTTGTTTGAAGATTTTGATGGAAATAATTTTATTTAATAGCTTCTTAGGGCCATCACACTCAATTTCTTCCATTTAATCCATTGGATTAGTATTATTTATTATATCCCACCATTAATAGGTCTCTCTCTATAAATGATATATGTATAGAGTAACCTTATACTTCTCAAAATAATGGAGAATAGAAAAGATCTTCTCAGTTGAGTTAAACTAGTATTCCATAATAGATGGATCAAAATATCCACTAAACATCAGTGGTCATTCCTGCATAAATGACTCAATATCCAGAATCTACTTTTTAGGGGAAGGAGGAAGTTTCACAGTATTTAGGTTATATTCATAGCCTTAGATAGCTGGGTAAGTATCTCCAGGAAGTTTTGAACTCCACCTTACATTTCATTGGGAGTTTCATTTGGGAAATCATTGCATTGTCCCTCACATAGGTTGTTGTCCCAGTTTCTCCGGCTTCCCACCATTTTATAAAATATAAAAAAAATAACATAATTCAACAAATCATGAATAAATAATTTATTCTTTTTTTGAAATTCATTATAAAGTAATATATTATGGGATCACTAGTCTTATCCTTTTCCATAAATGATACTTCTAGGATCATGTACATTAATATTTTATATCTTTAAAAAATAAATAATTACATTAGCTATATATCCTTTATAAAGGTTTGTAATAGTGTTTTTTATTAACTG
This sequence comes from Viscum album, assembly GCA_963277665.1. Taxonomy (NCBI): domain Eukaryota; kingdom Viridiplantae; phylum Streptophyta; class Magnoliopsida; order Santalales; family Viscaceae; genus Viscum; species Viscum album. The sequence goes on along the minus strand of OY728162.1, from coordinate 630,944,930 downwards.
AAGCATATCCCTTGGGAGTGTGAAACTGGGTTTGTAGTAAGTTCCACTATCATGCACTAGTTCCCAGTTAAGTATAGATCAATATAGTGTTGTTGTGGTTGTTACCCATATATATGCCAGATCAACATCCATTTTTAGTATACAGTTAATAATTTCATTTCTAAGAAACCACACTCTCTTATAATTCAAAAAATCATAGTAATTTTAGTAATACTTGGACTTATCCTTAGGAGTTTATTCTAACATTTTATTATACTAATTCTCAAATTAACTAAACCATGCTCCAATACCAACTATATAGACTTAGCTTTTTTATTACATAATTATTACATCATTTTTAAGATAAAAAAGATAATAGTAATATAATATAGGATCTAAAGTTTTAGTATATATGGTATATTAGTCTCAAATGTCAATTTTAAATAATAAAACTAAAACATTATTTAATTTATTCTTATTTATCCTCTTATTTTCCCTCACATTCTCTTTAGTACAAGTAATCACCTGAGGATATACAACAATGATAGGGGTAAACTAAAATCCTGATAACAGAAGGTATAACACGGGGTGAATAAGTTACATGAATCAAAAGTACATGGGTGAGAATAATAATATCATAAGAATAGTATAATCATCACAAACATGAGGGGAAATTTTTTGAAAAAAGCATTTAATGTGGCATATGTATAAAATAAAACATCATGTATTAGTGGTCAAATACCACACATAGTTGTGAACAAAGCTATCATCATGTCCATGCATAATATATTTGCATAAATCAAAACATCATCATTTTGAATAGATATAGAATCATGTTCACACATATTTCATATAATTTAATGAGATGTATCACATTACCCAATACAATGGAGGGATATATAATTCTAGTCCCACCCATCACTTCTTAAATTCTCATAATCATGCATGCCACAGAGAACTTATAACAATTAAAGTTATAAAATAAACCCAAAGAAGAGAATGTGTTTTATAATTATTTCATAAATCATACTTTAATTAATAAAACTTTTTTGTTCCCAAATGAATAATGGAAATCATAATTCGATATAAAACATCATTATTATTTAGTGGAAAAGAATCATTTCAAGAGGAGTAAAATAAGAAGTTTTTTAAATTTAAGTCAAATTGAAAAAAGGAATTTCATAGAAAAACTTTTGAAATGGTAAGAATGTGTATATAGAAAAAATAAATGTGAAAAGAAATTTTGAGGAAATAATATTAAAATTCATATTTTGGAATTGAAAATAACCTAATGAAAGGAATTGGTTTTGAGAATCCCCTTACTTTAAATCCTGCTTAATTTGTTTTCTTTTATTCCTCCTAAATAATAAACATAAGATTATAAAACATAGTTATATAAGTAAATAATGTTAAATTTTTACACTATTTATCCATTATATTTATTTGATTATATTTTATAAAACTCTTTGTTAAATTTGAGTTGTTTTGATATCATGCTTTTATTAAATTTTCCTGTTTTATTTTGATTTCACTATTTTCATTAAAAGTGATTTATATATAAGTATAATTAAATATTGAATATTATAATGCATGTAATTACATATTTATATGTAATATATAATTCATACTTTTCATCCATGAATATTTTTATAAGAATTTACTTGGCAATGTCTATGTAGGTGCTTAACCGACTATTGACAGGAAATTGTCGAAAGAGCAGGAAAGTAAATTTTGAAATTTATATATACAGTAAATATTATAATTACAGTTAGTTAAAATAATTAATATAATGTTAAATTACTGAATAATTATTCATATAAGGTTTGGTTTTGAAATATTTTGTAAAAAAGTAAGTGAACAATAAAAAATATAGAAGAGTTAATTGAAAATTACTTAATCCATGATATAGATTCTCTTATATGACACTAAAAATCCCTTGTTGCTTGGAGTTGGATTAATCCATAACATCCATAAGGATTATAAAAGGCTTAATATGAAGTATTTTTGAATATTTTAGCCTTTGGAAAGTGGTGGATGAGTGTTTTTCCAAGGGGAGGTTGAGGGGTTATTTATACTTGAGGAGATGTGTATTTTTAGAATAAAATGATATATCAAAGATAAAACTTCTAATAGTAAAATTTTAAAATATAAATAATATATAAATATAATATAATTTTTTTAAATACTTGAAACAATTTTATAATTTGAATTCATTAGTTTGTTAAAAAGGAAAGTGGAAAGAATGAAATTTTGTTTTTTAAAGGGATCACTTTTGACTTTAGGTTTGGGAAAATGATTTTTAGGTTTGAAATTTATGTATATTTTATTTTAATGACTGATTTATGAAATTATATATACCATGGATAAAACTATAGTTTTATAAATTATTATTTCATAATGACATCATGAATGATGTAATTTTAATATACACTAGTTATTTGAAAAAAATATTTTTACTATTCACCTAGGAATTTAAATATATCATAAAATTACCAAAAAAACACCCTTGGAAATTTTCAATGTGCTGATTTCAAAAAAGATATTTATTTTATCAAAATAAATTAATATCATATGTAATTTTATTTTTTTATTTAAAAATTATGATTTTTATGAAATACTTTAAAATACAGTTTATTAAAAAAGTGTTTATATTTTCATTGAATTTTTTAATAATGATATTTATTTTTTGGAATGATAATATTTATATTTATGTAATTTAATAATGATAAATATTATTTATATCACAATTTATTTTTTTTGGTAAAATTACTATTCGAACGATCAGGTTACTTTTCCCAACGGTCAGGTTACTATTCTCAATGGTCATGTTGTCATTCCAATGGCCACATTACGATTCTAATGGTCACATTATCACACTATTATACCACTTCATTATTTCAATAAATATTCTATTATGATGATGATTAATATACAAATATGTTTCTACATTTATATAGTTTTGGTCATGGGGGCAATGATCCTAACATATTCGAGTTATCCATAATTTCCCATTTTAGCTTTTCTATTTCTTTTTTTTCAATTATAATGTTTGGAATTTTAATTGGTTTCATAGATGACTAATGTAATGATATTTATTAATGAGATAATGTTTGTTTTGTTTCTATATTTTTTTATATTTATAATATTATATAAAATAATGAATCACACATTTATTCATGAAACAAATATTACTAATAAATATTGGGTCATTACATTAGATATCACTCCTTTATTATGATTCTTTTCACCATGATTCTAATAAGTATTTTATGATTCTAAAGGTAATAATAGTTTACTCAAATTAAATATTATGTTGTATTTTATGTTTTCAATTGTAATATGAGATTCAAGTTTTTATCTACTTTAAATAGACTAATAAACTATATGGTTATTCAGGATGTGATTCCTTGTATCTAGTACCAATGTAATAAAGTAACCAATGACTCTGGGAAACTAGGATTAGGTTCATTACAAGTGGAATCACTGATCTTTTCCCTTTACCTAGGCCAAGTTAATATTCAACAAAAGAAACATGGGTGAAATTGTGTATGGAATAATTTCAAGCTTATCAAGATCATGATCCAAACCATGTTCTTTGAACCACCCCAAGAAATTACCATCATCACACACCTTTCCCTTGGGGCATACACTGTTATAATAAGGGTTCATGTATCTAGACCCGAGTAGTATGCATTTTTATATTTTATTTTTAAAATAAAATTATTATATTTATAATTTTCATTATGAATTTATATATATGATTATATAATGATTTTGAAAAAACTTATATTTTGACACAAAGAAATCAAAGTTTATTTTTTTTGAGAAATATAATGTTTTATTTAAAACACTCATTTTGATAAATTCAATAATTTTTTAATTAAATTAAATCTTCATGAAATATTCTTTTTAAATAATATTTATTTAAATATATATGGTAGTGTAATTTAAGGAAGTCACTTGTAAGTTTTATAAGGGTCAGAATGTTGTTACTATCATAAGAAATAGTATTTTACAATAAATAAGGATGTTTATTTTAAAGTTTAAATTATCATATTTATGAACATATTTGGATAAAAATATTATTATTTTTTAAATTAACACATCAAAATTATCTAATGGTGAATTTTTCATAATTTTCTGTAATAATCGAATTTTTGGGTAAAAATTAAATACAATCACAACTAGAAATGTCACCAACCAACAAAGTTTAGAACCATTTTGGTAGGCCATAAAACTCTGGTAATTGTTCATAGCCACAGTTTCCCTAACCATTGGTAATAAAGTCATTATAATAGGGGTTTTCAACTACCACAATTTAAACCATGGCAGTTGGCCATGTATAACCATGATCTAAACAATGTAATTATCTCTTTATAGCCACAATTTATCCATGGAAATTTGATCATAAACCCTTTGTTAAAACATTGGAAATTAAAGGATAAAACTATGATTTTAATCATGGTAATTTATATTTACTTCTATGTTTTAACCATGGAAATTTTCCCCTAATACCATGGTTAAAACTTTTTCAATTGGAAGCTATACCCATAGTTAAAATTATGGCTCTATCCTAAAAATTCCATTAAAAATTCCCAATAACAGAGATTAAATCTTGGATATCTCCACTATATACTCAAAAAAACTCTTACCATGTAGACTAAGACTACCAAAACTCAAATCCTCTAATTGTTGTAGCTTAAAATAGAACTCATATCCTCTAACTCCCAATAAAAAAATTATTTATCATTTAAAATATTTTCATAACTATTAGAAATACCTTCAATAAATCATTAAATAATATTTAACTATTTTATAACTTAAAATCTATGAAGTGAAATGATTCTATACAATATCAGGTTTTCTAATTCATTCCATAAATTATGACACACCTTTATCACTAGTCATCTTATAGGCATTACATGACAAGAAATTAACAACTAATGTCTATTATATTATGATATTTATTTCATAATTCCATCACTCACTCACTTTCACTAAAGTATTCAAGATATAATATACTAACACACCCACAAATTTCAAGTAATCAATCTAAACTCAAATTTAATTCATACTTAATAATACATAAGTAATGAAACTGAAAGAGATAATAGAAGGAACTGTGGAAAACGCACTCCTTAATAATATTTATGATTGCAGACTAAGCTTCAAACTATCACAATAAATAAATACCCAACTACAGAGTTTGGTTTCCATTACCTAAGGAATCATGCATTCAATTTGTATGAAAAAAAGTTTTTATTTATTGTGTGTTAGAGCATAATCCTTAGTAAAAACTATAACAACCTCTATTAACTTAAAGGGTTAGTATGTGAATATATAAATAATAATGTAATTCCAAAAAGTTTCAATTATATTCATTTAAAATTATTCCATACAATGGAATTTCATAACTCATACTAATATAATCAACCTGTAAGTGACCATTACCATATCTTGAACATAACACAACATGGTTAGTGATAAAATCTTTCACATCACTAAAAATAAAAAATATTACATCATTTCATGCCTATAAAACTAATGTTGTAATTTTATTCCCCCTACATAGCATGTAAAATCAATATAGAAATACTAAATCATTCTCTATATTAAAGATCATAATTTATGTAACCCAATAAACATGAATAACATCTAATAAGGTCTCAATATTCCATATTTCATTTCAAGGTTAATTACCCAACCATTACCCAATTATTATTACTATGTAACAATTTAAGGATTCATTTCCAAATTTAGTACCTATAAATTGAGCATATAACTCACACCTTAACAAACCTGGTTAAGGAACATAAACACACATTCTAGTTTAACATACATTGGACATTCCTTCCCCTTAAAAATCAATACCATATTATGCTTATAAATTTTTTTTGATATTTATAAAACCATTTAAAGGATACTAATCTTACACTTTGGTAAAACAAAGTCTCAATATCCCATATTTCTTATCAAGATTAATTACCCATCCATTTTCTTATTAATATTCTAATGTAACCATTAAGGATTCATTTCCATATTCATTACTTAAAAATTAATCATGTAACTCACACCTTAACAAACCTAGTTAAGGAACATCATCACACATTCTAGTTTAATATACAATGGACATGATTTCCCCTTTAAATCAATACCGTATTCTTCTTAATATTTTTCATAGAATTTAGAAAACCATTTAAAGCATACTAATCATACACTTTGGTAAAAAAAGGTCTCAATAACCCATATTTCATGTCATGTTTAATTACCCAACCATTAAGAAATTATTCTTCTTATGTACCAATTTAAGGATTCATTTCCAGCTTCATTACAAAATAAATCATAATGTAACTCACACATTAAAAAACTAGTTAAAGAACATCATCACACATTTTGGTTCAACATACATTGGACCCGATTTCCCATATAAAATTAATACTATATTACACTTAAAAAAATACCTAGCATTTAGCAAACCATTTAAAGAATATAAATCTTATACTTTGGTAAGATAAAGCATATATCCAATACCCCAAGTACTCTATGTGTTATCTATAAGTTTATTCAACACTTTATAATATTAAAACACTATTCCTAGATTTCTATAATCCATTTAATATAGCCTAAAAATTCCTATATGTCATTCAATCATAAGGTTAATTCACCAAAGTAGGATTTACATGATTATCCCTCTTCAACATTAATTTCCACATTCATAAATGACCATCTTAGTAGAAATTGTACCCCTTAAAATCACCAAGCAATGTTTAACTTATCACAAGGATATAATGAAATATATAATTCCACCATATGAAAATAAAACACTTATTTTCACTTATTATACCATTATTTCCATTCTTTCTTAATTTTTTTACCTTATTTACCTATTTAGAAGAATCACATAATTTTCCATTTATCTTATACATTTCATATTCCCTATTCCCTGACTAGTCCATCTGTTTAAACATGTACAAACATAATTTGAACCCTATACCACTATTTTAGGGTCATGGTCATCATTATAAAAAAAATCTATTTATCACCAATTAGACTAATTACCAATAAACAAAATAATTATAATAAATTTAAATCAATAAGAAGTCCATAATTTACATATAAATTAGGACTAGGACCTTGAAAAATTAATAGGTCATCTTACTCAAAAGGATAAAGAATTATCTTATTGTATAGACCCGTAGATTCTCTAAAAGATTAAAGATTCAATAATCTAGTCGACTAAAAGAAATAAAAATATAATTATAAATATATAATAGTCAAGACCCCCATAATTTAAAAACATGTTGGATCAACATAGTTAAAAGAAAATTAATGATGTGATAATTTTAGTATTTGTGTTATCTTGTGATCGGTGTTTGAAATTTTGTTTCCTATAAAAGGTCATGTAACCTAATTACTCATATAATTATTTTAATATATGTTGTAATAGTATAAAAAATAAAAAAAATCATTTTGTAATTATATGTCAATGAATATTTTATTATTAACTAATTCTGTCTTAAAATTTAAGTGTTTGATTATGAAACTAGGAAATATGGAAGGAATAGTAATAACCATATAATATACAACAATATATTTCATTATGACTAATTTTTAGAATTTATAAAAATAAAAAAATTGATGGAAACAATATTAATGGAAACCTGGTGTCCAGAGCAAAAATATGTTTTCTTAGGAAACTATCATAACACTAATAATGATTACTATCATATTGAATATCATAATCATTGTTAAGGTCCAAAATAAAATGATAGGCATGTATTTTGGTGGAATAAATATTAAAAATATAAAAATATGAATTTTGATCATCACTTTATGAATCACTAACCATATTAATTATGTTCTTTTAAATGGAGTACCAAATAATTAACTATAATTAAGATGTTATCCTACTAAAATAAATATGAGGAAAGTTAATTTTTGTTATTAAATTTAGAATTAAAAATGATATAAATTCACGAATTGTTGACATCTGAAAATACTTGTAGATTCATGTATCAAAAAAAATAAGGATACTAGGATAAATATAATTTGTATGTTCTGTATTCAAACAAAGTAATATATTTCATGAATTGTGATATTATGGCATCAAACTCAACACTTTTTCATTTTGATAAAGTGATATTCATATGAAACTATGAAAGGAAATATGTAAGAAGTGATTCATTCTCAAAAAAGTATATCATGTGATATATGAATCCTTTAAATATTTTCATGATAAAGTTAATGAATTTTCAAGTAAGTATGAACTTTATAATTCATGGAAAAATTAATGTAAAGAAAGAATTACATTTGTAACTTTAGAAATCCAAATATCAAGCATTAATAAAGGTGCTGAAAGGTTTTTAATCAACTTACATGTAATTGAAAATAATGAATTGAGATTGAATAATTTTTTTTGATGTGATAATTTTAATTTCTTATCGATTAATATATTGATTGAATGATATTATTTTATCTTTAAAAACATTGAAATTCATAGGGTGTAAATATCTAAGAAAATCAAATAAATTATTTTAGGAAGTTTCCAAATAAGGAATAGAATAATAGAAATTAAAAACTGGAAGAATGTAAATTAGAATAATGTTAATATAGCCAAAAGGTCTAAGAGACATACAGAAAGCCTCCTCTCAACAAATTAATGTATAAAAAAGCTAAGCAGTACAAAACAACTCAGAAATGGTGATCCTTATAATGACTTGTGTGCAAGACACCAATACTATCACTATGGACCAAACTAGTGAAACATATAGGCATAATAAAAGACCAACTGGAATTGACCTCCAAAATCGCCGTTTTGGAAAGAACATCTGAAACCTGATTTTCTTCTCCGTAGACCTGAGAAACATCAAGGCATATTGACTCAGCAAGACTAAGACAAGAAATCCAAGAAGATAACATCCTCCATGGAACATTCCTTGAAAAATCATTCAGAATTTGCACAGGAACAGACAAGTCTGACTCTAGCCATACCTTTCGCAACCATAACGGACTACATACATGATCACCTTTATCATGGCCCATATCTCTGCTTCAATCCCATGACCAATAACAATTTAGTGTAATAAACAACCCTTAACGAAGCCCCGATGGGTTCGAAAGACTCCACCACACCCAATAAGAACTGGTGCACCAGAGTTCACCCTATCCACATTCACCTTCAGCCAGTCATAGATTGGTGGGATCCACCGAATGTACTTCATCACTCTTGGATTTCTTTCCCTTCCACTAACACCAAGAGTCCTCAAAAGAAAAAAGTCAGAAACATCATTATTCATTAATCCAGTTTGAGTCACCGAAGCAAGTTTAATGCTATGATGAATAGCCAGAACACCCTCACAAAATGAGGACTTGCAGTTGTTGAAGATGATGTTATTCTGAGCCTTCCATATATAAGAAAAAGTAGAAAAAGTGGCAGTAATAAGCAAATATTTCACTTTCTCATTGTATTCTACCCAAAAGGCCGTGTAATCATTGATTTAAACAAAGATGATTGAAAAGTTGATGGAAGTAGTTCAATTCATAGTTTAATTCCAAATAAAATCACTTCATCCTTGTCAAAAATAATTTTTCTCAAATATATTTCACTCACATTATATCCTAAAACTATAATATATCCCATTTATACTATTTTAGAATTATACTACTAACACTAAACTATATTGAAAGAACCGATTAGACATGAAATACTGATCACCAGAACCTTAACATGAAGAACAATTCATTCATTTTGGCTCGTTATATGTGGATAGTTCGAAGAAGAATAATGATATTACCTATCATGGAAGAGGCACAACATTTCTTATCAAATTATCTATTTTTTTTCTATAAAAAATAAAGTACAAGGAGTTAATTGATCTAATGGGTACACCAAACCGGTAAAAAATATATTACAAACATCTGAATAATATTTTGAGACAATTACATATATATATATATATATATATTAAGTTCTTAGGATATAATTAAATTAATCACGAAAACCACACACATAGGTCAGAAAGGTAGGACATAGCCCCCCAAGGGATAGCCCACTAATCAAGCCTTATTTATCCAGTACATGGCCCAAAGTCGATGTCCAATGTTCCTATATCATACTGTCTGTGTCACTACAATTGCATCATGCGTACATAATTGCATGCCTATATCAAGTGTCGTTCATGCATCACTACCTTCCTTTAGAAATTTTATCCCAGCTGGATTTGAACTCGGATTTGATATGGGATTATAGGGAGCCTTTAACACGAAGGTAAGCCACCAACGACTTTTGAGACTATTATGGATAAATAAAAAATAGTATTTATGTAAGGACATGTATTGATACAATAATGTATAAACCTACTTGAATATATACCTTATTAGTTTGATCATACTTGTATATCAATAATAATCCTTCTTGAATAAATAAATAACATAAAAATATTAGTTTTGAAAGAAAATACATACCTTCATTAATTTCTCATAGTACTTTATCAAGAATATACCAGGTTGAATATATAAATAACATAAAATAGTGGTTCAGAATTTATCAAGAATATATACATGCCATAAAATAATACTGTATCACATACATAACTCGTTGAAATATAGAAGTTTTGAAAGGACATATATTGATACAATAACAGATACAACCACTTGAATATATAACAACTGAGATCAATCATATTATTTTATCAAGAACACACTAGGTTGAATTTTTAAATAACATAAAAATAATAGTTTTGAAAGAAAATATATACCATATTTCTTTTCTTATAGTACTTTATCAATAACATACATGCTTAAATACATAAATAACATAAAATAGTGATTTTTTGACATGAATTATTTAAATAAGTGGCATAAATTTATCATACGTGATATGTGATATAGATAGTTTTAATTACTTTTATCAAATAGTCCATGGATAGAAGGAAATATTATAGTAGTTCCCGATATTTTTAGAATACTTGTAACATCTATGTAATATTAGTACCATTGTAAGGTGGGTATTATTAGAATGTAAAAGGGAATAAAAAAAATAATCAGTAACCACTGGTGTAAAGTTACATAAATATAAAAATGTAAGGATAAGAATCATAACCAATTCATATGAAATAAATTACCATAATAAAATAAATATAAGAGAATAATTTCTTCTAATTAATATAAAATGATAAACAAAAAAAGAATTTAATTTACTGACCATTATGGAAAGGGTGAAGGTAAAATGAATGCAACCTAAAAGTAACATGAATCTACCCATACCCAAATTCTTCAACCACCATTATATATTAAAATTTAAATACATTATTCAAGAATTGAATATGATTTCATAAGAAAATTCCATGTAAAATTGATAATAAATGAAAACAATATCAACCCTGAAATAATTTAGACCATGAAATTAGAAACAACTAACACATAACAAGTCTAAACAACATTTAAAGTGTTATAAATTTCGAAAAAACAATAAAAAAATAAAAATTCTAGAATGGTCCTAAAAAAGATATCATTTCCCATTAAAAAAATAATCCCAAAAAATTATTGATAAATAGAATAACAACTCATTTACTTAAAAACCTTTTCCAAATTCTGAATTACATGTCACACTATCATGTATCCAAGTTAATGAAAAGACAGTGTAGAGAATAATATATTATGATATCTCAAAAAGTAAAATTCCTTACATTGGAAAATAAATACTATAATATAGATTAGTGTAAAAAAAATTCAACAATTCACGAAAAATATCATATACCAAAAAAATAATTAATTTATACATCAGATTTATTGTCTTTTATGACATGAAAAAATTAATTGTACTTATTTAAAACTATTTAATCACTTTAACAAAAAAATATTGAATGTCATATCCACTTATCTTCTTGAAAACTATTTACACACTTATCACATATGATAATTAGTTTAAAAAATAACAAATATTTTTTCTATTTCTGAAAAGTTTCATAAATAAGTTATAGAAAAGAATTTTGTCATTGGGAAACACTTATAATGAATAAATTACAATAAATGATAAGTTCTATAATCACTTTTTAGTAATTTAAATAAAATAAAAAATGATGAGAAAAAATCATGTAGTAGTTCCTAGAAACATTATTATACCTACAATCTCCAAGTAATATTGGAACTATTTCATGTTGGGTATGATTTTATTGGAAAAGGTAATATAGAACATGATTTTCAGCCACCACTATAAACATTCATAAATATAAACATAGAATAATACAAAATATAACCAAGTCATATATCTGACAAGGTCTAAGAATGTATAAATGATGAAAAATCACATTATTCAACAATAATACAGTGGGATCCAAATAAGAAATTGTTGTAGGGATAAAACCATAAAAGTTCAAGTTCATGAAAGAAATATGGTTGACCATATCAACAAACAAATTTTATAATAGAATAAAAATCAGTTTCTAAAAGAGATTAGGGAAAAGAGAAATTAAAAAGTAGAAATCCATTTATAGTGATAGATTGGGTGGAAAACAAAAAATATATGAAAGTTACCTATCATACTGGAAGAATGCACTGTGATGGGATCCCTAACCAATTATATAGATTAAATTCAATAAAAGAGAGAGGTATGTATTTTTCAAGGAAAATCATGGAAGGGGGGATTTTTTTAGTGTCAACCAAATGGGATTAGTGATAATTCATGGTAGGAAAAGGATCATGAGGGAGGGGTTGGGTTTGGGTGAGAAATCGGGGAGGTGGGGTGGGTGTGTTAAATGAGATGGATCTCGAGGAGGTGGGTGGTTGTGTTTGAGCTACATTTTAGCCCCACCGATCCATGTTAGAGGAGTATAGTGGGGAGGTTAGGAGACTACATCAAATCCATGTTATAAGAGAGGTGGGGAGGCTGCATTGGATCCACTTTGGTAAGGAAGTGAGACGGTTGCATCAGAGACACATTGAAGGAGGTGGATCTCCATGAAAAGACCAATGGAGGCTAGGGATAAATTGTGAATAAATGAAGCACTGGATGAGAGAAAATAAGAGGGTGTGGGATTGATCATAAAGATATGATATGTTGGGAGGGATTAGTTTTTAATATTGGATAGAAGGAATGTATTTCTATTGTTTCAAAAAACTATGGCATCAGATAACCTATTTCCATGATTTTAATAAACCGTGGTAATAAGTGTGTAGAATTAGGGAATTTTTATATTTGTGGGTATAAATATATGGTGTTTATTTTGACATCATAATAGACCTAATGTGATGTAATAAATTCTATGCAGGAATCCCAGACCAAATATAGTTTTCCCCTTTAAAACTAATCCATATTAAAGTTATGTGATTAATTTTACAAACCTTTAATGAATCCTCCAAATCCTATATTATATTTTAAGGTTCTAAAAATAATTATTTATGAACATGACTTACTTCCAAATCACTGATGGTATTATTTTAAGGATTTTGGTTATTATCCTAATAATATATTGAAAACTAGTCCTCTTTGGCATAAACCATGGGTAAACTAATGATAATTTTTGTGATTTTGATTATTTTATCACTTAGAGTAAAACCTAAGTTTATAAATTAATAAATATTTCCCCTATATTTTTCTATGAAAACCAACCCAAAATATAATTCCCCTTTACTAAAAACCTTTTGAACAAATATTTACACTACCTTTCCCTCTTTAAATCCCTACCAAATTGTTCCCAATCTCTTAATAAGCTTCCCCCAATATTTTATAATTTCCCTCTCAAGTCATGGATTCACTTACTCTATTTTTATTCATATACTTTATTTGAATTAAGTATTTTTATTTCTAATTACTCATGTTTTAATGTATTTTTTAAAATATATTTATTATACATGAGAATCCAAAATAATGAAAACTATATTTCTCACTCATTAAACACTTCCATGGACCTTTATATCCACTTGTTATGGGGCCAAAATTGTCCCATGATTTCCCATGACAGAATTTTATGTTGTGAATACTCATCCAAATTTAAAATCAAGAGTATTCACCTAGTTGAACCTATACTTAATTGATTGTAGAATTCAGTGTATGCAACCTACACTTCTTAATTATGGGATAAAATGTGATTTAAGGCATTCTTATGTTGTATGATCTATGCGGAACAAAAATTCATATACATAACATGAATGGGATGAGTGCACCTAGAATTTTACAGCCCTCCAATGGAATATGTAATGTTTTTTATAATGAGATGCCATGTGTGTTGCATGGGTGGTTAGTATAATCATACTATTTTATGATGTCTCTGGTGATTAGCCTTGACTTATGCATATGATTTTAGGTTTTATGTTGTAGCCACATTCCTATGATTCCTTGATGTTATAATATTATTCCATGCTTCAAAGTTCATGATTATTATTCTCATCATTTTATGTCACCATTTTATGGTTTTGACTAATATGTATTGTCTGACTTCATGTTATTCTTTGATTAATACTTTTTTGGGATTTATAGGATATCTTTTTCTATTTACATTCTTAAGTTATACCGTGCAATTTTAGAAGATTAATAGAATCCTAAGAGCATGGTATGGATTTTTAAATAATTTTTTTTATCTCTGTCTTAAGTTATTGTAATATGTATCTAATTTCAAAAAGACATTATACCTCATGATCTTTTGAGATGGTATTAAGTGTATCTTTATGTAATAAATCATGAATTAAATTTTATAGAAGATATGGGTTTTCATATGTCAACACACCTGATTACTAATTATATTAATGTATATAATGTTAATTATATATATAATTTTGTTAATATTTCCATTTAAAAATTTTTAATAACATTTAAAAAAAATATTAATTATATAAATGAATAAGTATTAAAAAATATAAAAACAAATTTAAATGTTATTAGTAATATTTTCAAAAAATATTATTAATTAATTGAAAGAATAAATATTCTAAATTAAATAAAAAGGTATAGTTATATTTATAAATATTATAAATTTATTGTATTTAAATATAAAATATTATTTATGCATTTTTTAATGAAAATATAAATATTAAATCTACTATCAATTATGATTTAAAAAATATTATATTAATTATATTTTATATTTTAATTAAAACTTTTAAAAAATTATAAATCACATATACATATATTTAGTTTTTATTAAAATACATATATGAACATATACTTAGCATAAACAAATAGTTCTATGAATTTATACATATTTCATAGAGATGCGAGTTGACTGGAGCTCCTAGGTTGGCGACCGTGATGAAGATTGAACCCTATTCTATTAAATGGATTTCTAGCGGGATTTGGAGGTCTATTTTGAGATAATTCTTTCTAAAGGGAAATGGAATGAAGATTCCAAAACTATAGATAGCTCGGTTGAGGGTTTTAATTCAAAAAATGAAGATTTGGGGTCAATTTTGGTAGAGAAGGTCAACTGAGGATCTTGGCCTTTTTACACGTATAGGGACTCAATTGTTGGAAGGATTGAGAAAAAGGTTTTGATGACCCGTGTTGAAGAAAACTAGAATGCGGGAGTTTTTTTATACACTTTTTGAAATTAAATTAATAAATTTAGGTTATATATATTTTTTAAATTACCTCAGAAAGGCAGCAGAGACCCTTCATCCTTCACAGATCAATAACATGGAAAAGGTGGCAGGGAGGATCTTCCCGTTTTTCAAACGTAAAGTGAAATCCAATTATTATGTACCTTTCTCCTAAATTAAAGGTGAAAGGTAGCACTACTGTCGCCTCCTTTCCTTAAAGATCTTGTAAAAGGGAACCCCCCCGGATCCTCACTCTAAAATCCCTTCATCTCTTTAACTTCTACTCTCTCTCTCTTTCTATAATATGACTGGTGGATATTACTTTGTGTG